>VZZY01020405.1:65842-96898 GCA_013400335.1 Eurystomus gularis | reverse complement strand
CGGAGCTCGGCGCTGCCGCCCACCGGTAGAGCAGGTCCGGGGAGGGCACGGTCCCTGCGGGAGGGTTGGGGGCGCGGGAGGCGGTGGCTGGGCCCGGGGCGGCTCACCGGGGTGAAGGCCGTCACCTCGGCCTCCTGTCGCCTCTGCGAGATCGCTGCGTCCCTCGCAGCTTGCTCTGGACTTGCCCCTTCTTTATCTTCCTCTGGAGCCGGCGGCAAAACCCCGCAGGGCTCCTTCGGGAAGTGCCTTTGAAGTACCTTCTTCCCTCCAGAACATGCAGCTCTCTGCTTCCTTCCGGCAAGCCAGTGCTATTGTGGAGTCTCTGCCCACCCTTCCCAGCACCGCTGATCTCTGGGGAACGGGCAAGTTGGAGGGAAGAGGATGGAGGAGGCACTTCTGGGCCCCGTGGGCAGGATCAGAGCAGCAGGCATTGGTACCTGTCTGGCTGAAGGGTGCACCCCCGGCTGGGTCTGCTGCGACGCTCTGGAGCTTCCCTTGTCACAGACCTGTTGGCTGCTGAGGTGCTCAAAAGGGCCATTCCAGCTTCCTGTACCTGGTGGTTTCTGTGGCTGCTGGGAGCAGAAGCACTCGATGTGGAGAGAATCATAGAATGGTTTGGGTTCCAACCTTCCAAGGCCTTCCAAGGTCATCTAGTCCACCCCCCTGCAGTCAGCAGGAACATCTCTTACTAAAGTTGCTCCGTCAAGCCTGATCTTGAACGTCTCCAGGGATGGGGCCTCCACTACCTCTCTGGGCAACCTGTTCCAGTGTCCCACCACCCCCATAGTAAAGAAGGGAGGGGGGAGATTACTGCAAGTGTGAGAGACAGTTTTGGGTTTGGTGCCTGCCCCAGTTCGGTTGGTAGGTGGGGAGATGAGCTGCATTTTGGTTGTACCTGAGGCTTCCCGGTGCCACGAGGAGAGGTTAGGATGCTGCAGCTACAGCTGGGACGTTTCCCAGCTTTTCCAGTTATGCATTTCTATAGGACTTTGTTTTTTTTTCTGACATGGGCTAATCACAGGAATGTCAGATAAGGTTCTGCTTAAATTGAAAAAGGCCTCTTGAGGCTGGCGTTCAGAGGTGAACTGGGAACTTAGCCAGGTTTGGTTTGGAGACTGCTTAGAATGCTGACCATAAGGTGAGCTGGAAGCCCGATGGACTTCTTGTGCTTTCCTCACAGAGTCTTCAGCTATGCCTGTGCTTGAGAGCTCTGTGCCATCGAGGAGTCAAGGCCACTTGTGGATCTTGGTTATTGCAGGTACGTGAGAGTCAGAGTGCTGCCACGTGGTCTTAGCCTTGGCTTGTGCTATAAAGGGAGTATCCTGATGGAGTTAATTCCAGACCCCTATCAGTAGCTGCTTTTGCTGGGCTGGGAGGGCTTGGGGAGGCCTTACACCACAGCTTAATCGTTCCTCTGACTTGGGTGCAGTATGTCCTTGGAAAGGCCATTCCATGCCATCTAGCACTAACTCACTTCCTCTCTCCCTGCCTCTTATCCTTGAGAGAAGATGCTGATCTCTAGCTGTTGACTAACGCTGCTGAGTGACAAAGCCTGGTGCTGATGTTCAGCCCAGGTGCTGTGAGTGGTTCTCTGCTTGTGCACTCTCCTCTCTAGTGATCCTGAGCATCCTGGTAGCTGTGGGCTCTGTTGCTGTGTGGGGCCTGTCCAAAGCAAAAAGCAGAGCTGACATCTTCGGTCTTGAAAAAGCATCTAGGGAACAACTGATGCCTGACAAGAACCAGATAGGCTCGTTTCCCTGACAGGTAAGTTCCTTGCACTCTGTACACGAGGGAGTCACGTCTTCTTGCCCTGCCTTTCTCACCTCTAGAGTTTTCCCCTCTGGGGGTAGCTTTTCCCAGCTGTCTCTGCTGCTGGCCAGTCACATGCTTGGGGTTTCAATCAGCCTTGAAGCAGCAGAACTTTCCCCTTACCTTCCTTTCTCGCAATCGGGCATGGAGGCTCTTTTGTGACTGCAGGGATAGTTGCACAGCCTAATCTGAGAAGACGCCAGCATCTTTTGATGGTGAAGTGCTGGTCTCTGTCCTTCCTCTGCTGCCAGGGACACTGAGCGCTCATGCTAAGACACTGATCTTCTGGTGTGGGTTGTTTCCCCCTGCTTCGCACAAATTCAAGTCAAACTAGTTGTTTGCTCAAAGGACCATCAATAACCAACTGTTTTTCTGTTCCTCTAACAGGAACCTTTACCATGAGGTGATAAGGTGGGACCAGCCTGGTCTACTTCCTGCTCACCACAGAGCCTGACTTTGGACATAAGCTCTGAAATCTCAGTTGTTCCACTGGAGTAACAAGAGGATGCTCTCTTTGGAAATGGGTCTTAGATTGTGGGACTACTTTGGCTCTGGTGCTGTGGAATCACCCCTTACAAAGGTGGTAGAAATTTCTTCATTGTTCTTGCCCCCAGGGATTGTTACTGCTGATTCTCGTCAGTGTGGCCTTGGACACCAAGGTTTGATTCCCCATGAAGTGACAGGCACTAAGCGTAACTGTTCCCTTCTACCTCCCTTTCAAGTGTTTCCTTCCACTTCCAGCCAAGAGGCTTTCTTCACCTGCCCTGTTCTTCCCCCTGGATTTTGTCAGAAGTAGGGTCTTTCTCAACCATTTCAGCAGGAGCTCAATGACTGCACGGATCAGACAAATACTCCATGTTTGCACTAGTGCTTCAATGCCGCTCAATGTGATGTGCAGGAAGCTCTTACTGACAGGACAAAAGCTTCTTGGCTTTGCTGAGCTGCCACCTGAGCCATCATAGGGCAAGCAGCTTCTCAGCACACTCCCTTCCAGCAAGGACCTCTGCCCTTTTCAGAGCTGTGCTTCCAACTCCAGTGCTGATCTCTGGATGTTACTTCTCTAGCACTGTTCATGGTGTCTTCATAGAACCATAGAACTGTTTGGGTTAGAAGGGGCCTCATGGCAGAGACACCTCCCACCACACCAGGTTGCTCAAAGCCTGGCCTTGAACACTTCCAGTGTTGGGGCATCTACAACTTCCTTGGGCAACCTGTGCCAGTGTCTCACCAGCCTCAGAGTGAAGAATTTCTTCCAAGTTTCTAATCTAAATCTCCCCTCTTCCAGTTTGAAGCCATCACCCCTCATCCTATCACTACAAGCCCTTGTAAAAAGTCCCTCCCCAGCCTTCCTGTAGGCCCCCTTCAGATAGTGGAAGGCCCCAATGAGGTGTCCCTGGAGCCTTCTCTTGCTCCAGGCTGAACAACCCCAACTCTCTCAGCCTGGCCTCATAGGAGAGGATTTCCAGCCCTCAGATCATCTTCGTGGCCTCCTCTGGACTTGCTCCAGCAGGTTCATGTCCTTGTGCTGGGGGCTCCAGAGCTGGATGCAGTGCTCCAGGTGGGGTCTCACCAGAGCAGAACAGAGGGGGAGAATCACCTCTCTTGACCTACTGGCCACATTCCTTTTGATGCAGCCTGGGACATGGTTGGGGTTTTCTGGCTGCACTGGCACATTGCTGGCTTCTGTTGAGCTTTCCATCCACCAGCACCCCCAAGTCTTTCTCCTCAGGGCTGCTCTCAGTCCACTCATTGCCCAGTCTGGATTTGTGCTTTGGCCAGGACATTGCCCTGACCCATGTGCAGGATTTTGGTCTTGGCCTTGTTGAACCTCATGAGGTTGGCATGGGCCCACCTGTCAAGCCTGCCCAGGTCCCTCTGGATGGATCCCTTCCCTCCAGCATGTCGACCACACCACACAGCTTGGTGTCATCTGCAAATGTGCTGAAGGAGCCTCAATTCCACTGTCCATGTCACTGACAAAGATGTTAAACAGGACTGGTCCCGGTACGGATCCCTGAGGAACACCACTCGTCAGGGATCAGTACTGGGACTGGGGCTATTGAAAACTTACAACGGTTTTGACCTGAGTGGTGTCCCTCAAGGGTCTGTACTGGCACCAGTGCTATCTAGTATCTTCATCAGTGGCATGTACAGTGGAATCAAGTGGACCCTCAGCAAGTTCGTGGATGACACCAAGCTCAGCAGTGCGGTTGATTCACTTGTTGTAGGTGGGAAGGACCTTCAGGCTGGAGGGCTGGGCCCATGTAAACCTCATGAGGATTGATATGGTCAAGTGCAGGGTCCTGCACCTTGGTTGGGGCAATCTCTGGAGAAGGTCTCCAGGGAGACCTTATTGTGACTCTTCTATATATAAAGGGGGTTTGTAAGATGGAGAGAGGCTTTCTACCACAGGCCATAGTGACAGGACAAGGGTCAAGGGTTTTAAACGGAAAGAGGGTAGGTTTAGACGGAACATAAGGAAGAAGTGTTTTATGGTGAGGGTGGTGAGGCTCTGGAACAGGTTGCCCAGGGAAGCTGTGGATCATCGGGACATGTAACTCTTCCTGAACGGCTCAGAGCTGTACGCTCTTCAGAAGAACTGGCAGTGGGAGGGGGGTTTGCTGACCAGTGCCTCTAGTTGGGTGTTGACCACTCCGTGCACACGTGTTCACCAGGTGCACAAAAGGCAGAAAGCTGCTGCCTTGGCTGCTGATCTGTGCCTTCAAGGTGAGAACTTGGCTTTCCAACCAGATGTTGGTCATCAGCCTTAGAGCAGGAGCCTTCTGCTCCTGAGCAGTGTGTGTGTGTGCTGCTGCTCCCCACAGGAGGAGCTCCTGTCTGGTGTGAGCCCTGAGCTACTCCTTCCAGCCCTATTTTTAGTACCAACCAAGAGGTCATTTGCAAGTCTGCACACAACCTTGCTTCTCTTTCCATAGGGACAAGTGGAGATAGCTGTAGGTGAGGGACACAAGAGAATAAAGAACTTGAAACTATTGAGTTCTGGGATTTTTATTTTCCTTGGATTTGTGCGTTTGAATTCTGTAGTGGAGAGGCCGCGGCTGCATCACCACGAGGCTGTCACGTTCTGGCGGGTGGGGAAAGCGAGCGCGGCTGTGCCTGGGACCGGAGGGACCCCGGCACACGTGGGCTGCAACCGAAAATG
Source organism: Eurystomus gularis (assembly GCA_013400335.1). NCBI lineage: Eukaryota > Metazoa > Chordata > Aves > Coraciiformes > Coraciidae > Eurystomus > Eurystomus gularis. The sequence goes on along the minus strand of VZZY01020405.1, from coordinate 91,926 downwards.
AAACACGGGCCGCGAAGTGAGCCGAGACACGAGGAGCAGCGGGCGCTGGCTGCAGGGGTGGAGGGCAGGTGGAAAGCTTGGCCAAGGACAAGGTGAAAAACTTCAGGCTGCCTGAACTCTTTCCTTAGAGCGCATGGGAGGAGCTGGGCTCGCAGCCAAGTGGGAAGGTGCTTCAGAGCTCCCACCAGGACAGGGCTAAGAGAAGGACTTTGTGCTGTCAGGGCCATGGGCAGAGGTCAGCTCTCACCAGCCTGTCCCCGATCATCCTCTTAGCCCCAGATGCTGAGCGGAGACGCGAGGCAGAGCCCCTGGCGATGGGCAGCCAGCGCGCTGGGGACACAGCCCCTTCCCTCCACGGGTTTTACTGATCCCGGAGCTGAGTGTTTCAGGGTTGAAAGAATCACGTTGTTGTGGGTCTAGTGCCAGAACTCCGGGCCAGGTCTGTGACAGCAATTTCCCTTCCTCTGTCCAGAGCCAGAAGCGCTTTTGTTGTCCTAATCCCCAGGGCTCAGAGACTTCAATCGTGGTGGAACCTGAGCTGCTTTTCAGTCCAGGAGCAGCTTTGTGCTCCAGGGCTCTGCATTTAATTAGACCAGTTCGTGGACATCAATGGGATGTTTGATGTGCTGAGGTAGCGTTGTGTTTGCTGTGTTACAGATGTTTAATTTTGGGTCCCCTTTTACTTGCAAATCCAAAGGACTATGTCCTTCAGTTCCTGTAGCTCAGGGGAACTTTTGCTGCCTATCTGCGTTTCCAGTGCCCTGATCCATGTTCCTGCCCCTAATCCTGGGACTGTTGGGCAGAAGGTCAGTGTGACGAGCAGGTAGCACAGGGCAGCGGTGCAGGAGCAACCTGTCACGTTGTGGATCTTCTCAGGCGCTGCGTGGTGGGGGAGATGGTTCCTTCACCCCTTCCCCTGTAAATCTGCGCTGCGGGGTTTGGAGGGATGAGCTGGGAGGCAACAAACGTTTCCCTGCTCCGGGATGTGACGGCTGATGGAGCCGGGGCTCGTGCGCTGGTGCCAAGAGCAGCATCTGTTGTGGGGGTACAAGGCTGACACAAATCCTGCGTCTGCACCTTTCCGTGCCTGGCAAGGAACAACTTGCAGGGCTCAGCGGAGGCAAGTTCACGCTCTCTTTGCCACTTGCTGCTGTGGATGCCCTCCTTGAGAAGAGGGTAGCGTGTAACAAACAAACAGCAAATAAGAGCAGAAAAAGGAAGAAGAGAAGGGCAGAGCTGGGAATAGTTCCTTACATAAAGGGCTAGTGCTGCAATCCCATTATTGTCTTAAGGAGCGGACGCTTGTCTGCCTCCAACTCTCAGGATGCAGACCGCAATCTGATAAGCAATCGGCTTTGGCAACCTGGCAGGTGCCATGTGGACCATGACACGGCCAGTTGCCCTCGGGCAGCAGCTCAGCACCGCTCCTCTGCGCTCGCAGCACTTGTCCCAGGCAGCGTACGCCCTGTGGGAGCGTTCCCATGAAGCCAGAGCTGTTGTCCCACGGCCCATAACGGGAAGCGCGTAACGGTCGGGCACGATGAGGGAGCTGGGGGTGAGGCGAGCCAGCCTCTCTGCCGGCCTGAAGATAGGAGCTCACCAGGGCTGCTGCCGGACCCCGGAGGAGGAGGAAGTCTACATCCCATTTGCGCAGGACAGCCTGGTAAAGCAATGGAGCTCCATGCAGAACGTGACGGACAGAAACCAGCAGAAAAGCCAGACTCCCATCCAAAGGAACAAGTACTTGCTCAACATTAATGTGGGTGGCAAATTGTTCCAGATAGCTTACAAGGTGGTGGCCCGCTATCCCGCCACCAGGCTTGGGAAGCTGGCCCTTTGTAGAGACCCTATGAAGAAACTGCAGCTCTGTGATGACTACTCGGTGCAGAAGAACGAGTACTTCTTTGACAGAGATCCTTCCATGTTCCACTTCATCTTCCACTTCTACCGCAGCGGGGTCCTGTGGATAATGGATGAGATGTGCCCCAGTAACTTTGTGGAGGAAATCGAGTACTGGGGAATCCATCTGAAATACACCCAGCGCTGCTGCCGGATCCTGTTTGAGGAGAAGCAAGATGAACTCAGTGAGTACCTGAAAATACAGAAGGAGCTGGAGGCAGAGCTGGAGCCCCTGGACTCAGCGGAGCAGTTTAAGGGCAAATTTCTGGGGCGGTTTCGGCAGATGGTCTGGAACCTCATTGAGAACCCATACTCTTCTGTCGCAGCCAAGATCATTGCTGTCTTGTCGAGCTTCTTTGTGCTTATCTCCATCGTGGGCATGACACTGAGCACGGTGGAGGAGATGAAACACAAGACAGGGAAGATGTGGATGGAGCAGCTGGAGATGATCTGTGCCATCTTCTTCACCTCTGAATACATCATGCGGCTCATATCCTCCTCCAGCTTCAAGAAATTTTTGAGGGCAGCGTTTAATGCTGTAGACCTGGTGGCCATCCTACCCTTCTACATCCAGATCCTCTTTGAAAATCTGGATGAAGCAGACACACTTTACCATGAGGAACTGCACAAGGTGGAGAATGTGAGCAAGCTGGGCAAAGTCCTCAAGCTCATCAAGCTCATGAGGATCTTCCGCATCCTCAAGCTGGCACGCCACTCCACTGGCCTCCGAGCCTTTGGCTTCACCATGCGCCAGTGCTACCAGCAGGTTTGCTGCCTCTTCCTCTTCATCGCCATGGGGGTCTTCACCTTCTCCGCTCTCATGCACTCGGTGGAACATGATGTCCCAGGCACCAGCTTCACCAGTATCCCCTACGCATGGTGGTGGGCAGCGGTAAGGTGTGAGCACCTTCTCCCAGAGAGGGGTGCGATGGGGCTCCGTGGGTAGGGGCTGCCCTGGGGCTCGAGGGATCCACCACTGGTGCCGGCCAGGAGGCAGAAAAGGGCCCAGTGGTCAGTGGTGACAGCGGGTGGGGGGTGACAGTGGCTCAGAAGTGGTGGGGAGACCAGAGCCCTGCGCGATGGTGGACCAGAGCTGGAGGCCTGGGAGCCTCCAGGCCCGGGTTAGTGGCAAAGGGGATGTAACTCAGCCCAAGCTTTGTCTGTCCTGGGGCCAAGCGCTGGGTGGAAGTGGCTCAGACCCCGTGGGCAGGGGGACAGGCACCCGGGACAGCCATCGCAGCCTGGCTGGGCTCAGGTGGGGACGGGGTCAGAGCAGGTGGAGCTGAGCCAGGCACCCAGGGACACGCGTGGGAACCAAGGCAGTGTGGTCACACCGTCCCTCAGGCTGTGTCCTGGGAGAGGACACAGCCTGGGGTGTGCTGTTCCTGCTGGGAGCCGGCAGCTCTGCTGAGCCCGGCGCCATCATAAACCTGGGATTACCTCCAGGATGAGGAGCAGCTAAAGCACTTAGAGCCAGGGGTCACGAGGGTATTTTGATTTACGGATTAAATGTTCTCACAGATCACTTCTGCTCTTATAATCCCCCTTGGCCACTCCAGGCTACCTCCTTGAAGAAGTGCAAAACCCCCAGATTTGAGTATTTCAGTGTCCCAGGAGGATCCTGTCCTCGGTCAGCATGGCTCCAGCAGTGAGCTCAGGTGGCCAAGAGGGCCACTGGTATCCTGGCCTGTATCAGAAAGGGTGTGACCAGCAGGAGCAGGGAGATGATCGTGCCCCTGGACTTGGCACTTGTGAGACCACACCTTGAGTCCTGTGTCCACTTCTGGGCACCACAGGACAAGGACATTGAGGTGCTGGAGCAGGTCCAGAGAAGAGCAATGAGGCTGGTGAGAGGTCTGGAGAACATGTCTTATGAGGAGTTCCTGAGGGAACTGGGGTTGTTTAGCCTGGAGAAGAGGAGACTGAGAGGAAACCTCATTGCTCTCTACAACTACCTAAAAGGAGGTTGTAGTGAGGCCAGTGCTGGTCTTTTCTCCCAGGTAACTAATGATAGGACGAGAGGTAATGGCCTCAAGTTGTGCCAGGGGAGGTTTAGATTGGATATTAGGAAGAAGTTGTTCACTGAAAGAATGGTCAGGTGTTGGAACAGGCTGCCCAGGGAGGTGGTGGAGTCACCATCCCTGGAGGTGTTAAAAAAATGTGTAGATGTGGCACTTTGAGACATGGTCTAGGGGTCAGGGAGATGCTGGGGTGAAGGCTGGACTTGATGATCCTAGAGGTCTTTTCCAACCTAAATAATTCTACCATTCTGCAGCTCCATGCAAAGCCCAAGCCTCTGCCTCAGCTCCCACCCCGGCCCCATAGTCCTGCTGCCCCATCATCCAAACACGGTTCCTCTGGGTGCATTCCTGGGCAGTGGCTGTTTCCCTTGGAGGGAGGATCCAGGAAGCTTCGTTCCTGTGAGACTGGGCAGTTTATGGCCAGGAAGCACTGGAGCCGTGCTCCATGGGGGAAGGAAGCTCCAGCAGACAGCCTGGCTGCTGAGGGAAGTCCAGCTTGGTGGTGTCCAGCTGCTTTTGAAGAGACGCACGCAAAGGGGAGGAGGGGGCAGGGTGGCTTGCCTCTGGTCTCTGCTCTTGGGCCTCATCCAGCCCTTTCCTTGGGCTCTCCAAGCCTGCTGGGAGCTGAGCCCTGTCCATGCAGACTGCTGGAGCAAGGGCAGCCGAGCTGCCTGCAGCCATAGAATCATTTAGGTTGGAAAATACCTATAAGATCATCCAGTCCAACCATATCCCTACTCTACCAAGTCAGCTGCTAACCCATGTCCCTCAGCACCACATCTCCATGGCTTTTAAACACATCCAGGGATGGTGGTTCTACCGCTGCACTGGGCAGCCTGGGCCAGGGCTTGACCACTCTTTCAGTGAAAAAAATTTTCCACACAGGAGCAGAGGGTGGTGGGTCCCAGCACTGGCAGGCGAGGTCTGCTGGGCTTGTTCACATAGGATTTTATCCTTTCCCCTCCTCACCCAGGTCAGCCTCTCCACAGTGGGCTACGGAGACACTGTGCCCGACACGGTGCTCGGCAGGATGGTGGCATTTGCCTGCATCTCCTTCGGCATCATCCTCAACGGCATGCCCATCTCCATCCTCTACAATAAGTTTTCTGACTACTATGCCAAGCTGAAGGCCCATGAGATCGAGTGCAGCCAATCGCTCAAGCTCTCCAGGAGGCTCCGCTTGAAGGAACGAGTCCAGCAGAAGCTGTCGCAGTGCTGCAGGCCTGACCCCCGCTGTCACCACTGACCACCGGCCCTTCACCCCCTAGAGACCCCCTCTGCCATGATGTGTCCTGCTCTCTGGCCTGGCCATCCCTCCAGCAGGTCCTGTCCCCAGGGAGGCTCCACAACTCAGCAGCGAGCAGAAGGTCTCGGCAGTGTCTGGGGTGCTGCTGCCAGCTCAGGCTGTTTGGAGGCACAAAACGTGCCTGTGATTGTGTTGTGACCTTCTTCAACATTGTGTGCTGGCCTCTGCTGTCCCTCAGAGTGGTCAGTAAAGGACCAGCTGAAGAGTACACTGTATGGCCAAGGCAGGACATCTGTCTGTTATGGTCTGGGGCACCCAAAGGACGTTGGGTGGGATGCATGGGGCTGAACTTGGTCACCTTTCTGAGGTCAGTAGAAATGGACACCCATGATGAGATGAAGCCCGGTGTGACACCTGCACTGCTCTGGTCCTGGGTTGGGTGGGACATGCACAGGCTTCTCTGCCAGGCAGTCACCCAGGACCCCAAAATCTCTTCCCAGCAGAGCAGAAGTTCAGCCCAGGCCAAGCCTAGCATAGGGGACTGGGGTGAAGGCCCACAAAAGAGCCTGCAGCCATATGTCCTTCCAGCCAAACTCCGTTTCCTTCTCACTGCCCCGGGAGCTGGGGCACAGTCCTAGCTCTGGGTGCTGCTGTGATGGGAACCAGGGGCACCCTCCGGGTGCAGAGCTGGGGGCCAGAGCACCCCAAAGACTAGGCGTTTAATAAACCAGCCCCAAAACATTTGTTGTCTTGGCTGGTTGACCAGCACTTTGTGTAATTCCATAAACTGCTCATAATTCAGGGGTGAGGAGAGGACGTCTCCCAAGGGCTCCCAACCACCTCTCCCACTGATCAGTGGGAGGACAGGGCTCAGGTGGGAGGCAGGTGAGCCTGCCTGCATGGTGGTTTTGGGATGAGGAGCCTGGCCCTGAATGCATTGGAAGAGGAGCAGGGACATCTGCGTATGGTCAGGACACACCAGCTGGCTCTGCCCTGTGCTGGTGGCAGTGGGGGACACATCTATGGGGCACAGAGGAAGGATTTGGTGGGAGTGTGGCTGGACCTGGTGGGGTCTTGAGCAACCTGGTCTAGCGGGAGGTGTCCCTGCCATGGCAGGGGGGTTGGAACTAGATGAACTTTGAGGTCCCTTCCAACCCAACCCATTCTATGAGTCTATGATTTGCCCTCTAAGGTGGGACTGTATCTAGTCAATGGGGTCCCAGGGGAGGAGTGGGACTCTCCCTTGGGTGGGGTGGGATGAGGGACCCCAGGCTGCAGGACAGGCAGTGGTAGGGAAGGGCCAACAGATGCTGGTGCTGTTTTCAGGTGAGTGGTGGGAGGAAACAGGTGTCCACCAGGCCACGATTTCATCACTTGCAAGTTGGGCTTGGAGGTGAAGAGCTGCTGGCGGGCGGGGTGAGGTCCCGGTGTCAGCCCAGAACTGTGGTTAAGCCGCTGCTGTTGGAAACTTGGAAAAAGTCTTGGAGGGGCTGAGCCCTTTGGCAGGGACAGTCATGCTCCCACCAAGTCCCGGAGCACAGGGGATGAGGTGTGAGACAGGGGCCCCACCCTGACCCGCTCCCCGGTACCCACATTGACACCTCTGTGCACCGAGCCGACCCCACAATGGTGGTCAGCTCTGTTTTCCACCCCACTTCTCTTTCACAAGGAACCTTCTCTCTTGGCACCACCCAGAGCTGTCCTTCCCCACCACCCACCCACCCCAGCAGCATCAGCTCCAGGCACCTCTACATCCCCCCACAACCCCAGACACCATCACCCCCACTGTGGGCTGGCTGATGGATCCTGAGACCATTCAGCTTCCAAGGAACTGGGCTCAGCAACCAAACTCCCCCCCAAGACCTGGAGGCCTCCTCTTCTTCTCCTCCGACCCCAGAATCTTCATCTCTGCTTGCACCACTCCTCCCTGAGCCCGCAGGGTCTTTGCCCGGCCCCAGGCAGCAATCCCACATAAGCAGCCACTCGGAGAACGGCACTTTTAATAGTTCCTCTGAGTTCATTTTACAGCGATGCAGAAATGTACAGACATTTACAGGACACTGTACAGGCGCTTTCCGACATATATTAGTGCTCTTGCTATATACATATAGTACAGCCTGCAGACACCCCTGCGTGGGCAGGGACACCCGCACCCCCGAGCAGGACGCCCCAAAACGGAGCCGTTGTTGCCCTGGGGCTGCCAAGCCGCATGGGCTTGGTGGGGTTGATGCCACCAGAGCATGGCCCTGAGCCTTGCTGGGCAGTAGTGGCACTACTGGGCACCCCCGAGGCAGAGCCGGGCACCCCCTTGCTTTGCTCGCCCCAGTCTCTTTCAGAGGGTTTTATGGGACAGAGACGCCCGCAGTGATGCTCTGGAGGGAGTGGGAGCAGTGTTGCCACCGTCCCGCCCCCGTCTCAGTGGCACCCACAGCTCCCAGCCACCATGTCATCGTACTGCTTGAGCACCACGTTCTCGTCATCGTCGAAGTAGAGGAGGTTGATGGAGTAGAGTTTGTCGGGCACACAGCAGGGGCTGCTGACCCCCTCGCTCAGCTTGAGGGCGTTGATGATGGACTGCACCGTGGCGTGGTTTGTCGGCCGCATGTTCTCGCCCAGCGGGAAGGGGCAGGAGCCCTTGCAGTGGTAGGCGTTGTACCCCCGCGGGGAGATGATCCAGCCGGACCAGCCAATCTCCTCGAAGTCCACGGACAAGGGGTGCCTCTGGCAGGGCTGGAGCCGGTCCAGCGAGCGCGTGCTGCGTGGCCCGGACACCTTGGGCACTGACATCTTGGCGGGGAGAATGGGAGCTTGGGGCTGGAGATCTGCCAGAAAGGAGCACCCGATGCCGTTAGCCATCACATGAGCCTGGGAGGAGGGGGGGATGTGGTGCAGCACCCCCGGCCACCCCTTCCCCCAGGTTTTATCTGCAGCTGTCTGGTGCAGAGAGCCCTTCAGTCACCGTGTGTCACCAGCCCAAGCAGAGCCACCAGGAGATGACAACCTCATGGCCACACTGATCAGGGCAAGCAAAATCCAGCTTTACATCTGCACCCGTGCACAGACTACACCTGGAAGGAGATGGCCTCTGCCTCCAGATGGAGAAGGAGCTTTGGATGTGGAGGAGCCCATGTAGGGGGAGGACCCCAGCACCCTGCAGGTGAGGGGACGGTGGCACTGAGGGAGCTGTGCCAGGGCGTGTGGGACCCACCTGGGAAGCTGGGCACAGGCAGGGACGCTCCCCGGCGCCCGTCATCCGTGAATAGGACCAACATGGGCTTCTTGCTCTCATGGTGGTCCCCGCTAGAGGCGAACTGCAAAGGTGGGGGGTCGAGCGGGCTCCCACCCAGGCTCTGGACTGTCACCAGCAAACCCTGGTTGCTGCTTTCATCTTCAGTCCAGTCGCGCACCTGGGGAACCAAAGCGGTGTCACCGTGGCTGGCGCAGGCACCACGCTGCTGTCCCCACGGCAGGTGCCGGGCCAGCAAACCCAGCAGTGGGGCAGCGTGAACAGGGCTCCTCCGCGGGCACATCCCGGCCCTGGGACGGGGCCGTGCTGCTCTGAGGCTGTGGCACAAGGGACATCGCGGCAGGAGCCAGCCCCGGTGTCACCTGCGGAGCAGTGGGCCTGGCTGGGGGCAGGACGGAGCAGCACCCCCCGGGGCTCTTGGCAGGGCTCTTACCCCCTCCCAATGTCTGTACCCCCCCCGCCCCCATAATTGCTGCAGAGACCACGGAGAGGAAACTGCACTGGAGCCTGAAAGGCTGGAGGTGAAATCGGTTAGAAAAAGCTCCTGCACACAAACCCAGAGGGGTCCGCCTGGGCCACCTGAACCAGGGGAGAAGCGACTCAATGAGGGGAGAGGCGACTCACAGCCTGTGTGATGGCAAAGACCTCCCAGCCCGAGCCCTGCAGAGAGACCAGCCTGGCTGCCAGCAGCTTCTTCCCTCCGGGGGCATCCGGCTCCTGCTTCTCCAGGACCTGGTACACGCTGACCTGGGGAAGGCAGCAAAGAGGGGGTTACCACCAGCGTGTCCTGGCTGAGGGGAAGGACCCCAGACATAGATACCAGGGAAAAAAAATGATGGGAGATGGAGGAGTTGTCAGCCCAGCTTTGCCACAGCCTGCGGGTGCCTTGGCTGGAGCACACACAAACCAGAAGGATATTTAAGAGCCTGCCAGGATCAGGTCATCGTGATTCCCTGGACAGCGCGGTGACACGCAGTTGTATGAATGTCACAGAGCCAGGCCGTGCTCCCACTGCAGGTGAGCGACCGCAGCGTGCCGGTGGCACCCCCAGGCACGGGCCGGGACACATCCCCCTTCCATCCCCATCCCACCCCTGTTCAGACCCCCGCCTGTCCCATCCCACTCCTCACCTGGCAGAAGTGATGCCTTTTGGGCCCATCGGTGGCCCTCGGCCAGAGGCGGAAGAGATGCAGCTCTGCTGTCAGGATCTTCTCATTCTTGGCCACGCTGGAGAGGACAAAGAGGAACCGCATCTTCTCACCGTGAGCTGGAGGGAAGGACAGGTTGAGAAGTGGCACCTCTGCCAGCCGCGCTCAGCCCCTTCCTGCAGCCCGTCCCCAGCACCACGGAGACGCCCCTGCCCTTACTTTTATCCAAGAAGCTGCGGACCGTGTTGCCCTCCAGGATGTCGGGGTTCTTGGTGACGCCGTCTGCGTTGGCCACAGTATTGAACAGGTCCACCATGTACTGGGGCGGCTGCTTGAAGTGAGCTGGGGGGGGCGGCGGGTCTTCCATGCCAAAGACTTCCAGGAGCTTCTTCAGTGCCTCTGCTCGCCGGCTCGCCACACCGGCCGGACTCGGGCACGCCGGCTTGGCCAGGGCCAGCAGCAGCAGGACGGTCCCCAGCATGGCTCTGCTGTCCCTGCCCCAGCTCAACTCCCCCCAGCCTCCCCTGGACCGCATTTATAACTGGCTGGAAAGATGGAGTGGAGTCAAATATGCACAAGAGCAATCAGGAGGGTAACGAGAGCTAATTGCTATGCTAACAAGGTGTGAAGCTGGGCTCCTGGGCACCCTGCACCAATTAGCCCCAGTACACAGGCGGGAGGGGAGGCCGGGGCTGGCAGCAGACGCGGGGGTCTGGGGGACACGCAGCCCCTCAGCAAGGCCACCTTTGCTCTCCGTAGGAGACTAACTGGTTTTTAATGATGGCACTAATGGGACAAACAGGAGCATCTTTGTGTGCCCCCTCCTCACCAGCCCAGCGTGCTGGACGAGCATCCCCTTCCCATCCATCCCACTGCAGCAGCTCAGGAGCATCGCGGACGCCGCTGTCCCCATCCCGTGTCCCTGTCATGCAGGGTGGGGGGCCCAGGGACCCTCCAGGGAGCAGGGACAGCCCAGGCTGTGCATCGCCGACACTCCCGCTGCGACACCTGCTCATTGGAGCTCAGGGTTTATGGCAGGGAATCGGCCGCACCGGGGGCTGCGGCTTCTGTCCCTGGCAGTGCTGGTAACTCAGCAGCAGGAGGAACTACACTGAAATTAAGCTTGTAAAAAAAGAAAACATTAAATAAGCCAATTGGTTTCCCGGGGATGAAAAGGCCATTGCTGCTAATTCCTGAATGCTCAGTACTAAGGACATATCATGAGAACCCCGTGCCCATGTCTTCTGAGGAGCGCCTGAGGGAACTGAGCTTGTTCAGCCTGAGAGGAGACCTCATTGCTCTCTACAACTGCCTGAAAGGAGGCTGTGGTGAGGCTGGTGCTGGTCTCTTCTCACAAGTAACAAATGACAGGACAAGAGGAAATGGCCTCAAGTTGCACCGGGGAGGTTTAGATTGGATATTAGGAAGAAATTCATTACTGAGAGAGTGGCCCAGGGCAGTGGTGGAGTCCCCATCCCTGGAGGGGTTCAAAAAACATGTAGAGGTGGCACCTCAGGACATGGTCTAGTGGTCAGGGATAGATAAGATGTTGGGATAAGGTTGGACTTGATGATCCTAGAGGCCTTTTCCGACCTAAATGATTCTATGATTCTATGACTCCAGATGACGGGATAAAAGCCAATTCTTTTGCTCGTGTTCCCAGAGCACAGAGGGACCAGGCTGGAGGAGCGCTGACACAGCACACTTGGACTCTGCATTTGCAATTCGTTCTAATGCCCTGTGACCAAACGTTAAAAACCAGCATGATGCAACACCTGCCAGCACATCAGACAAAAAGAGCAGGATTGGAAAAGCCAGTTAGACCTTACGGGGACCAGGGAAACCCCTGGTGAGCGAGGGACGGGCTCTGGAGAGGCTTGGTGCGAGACGAAGGGGCTGCTGTCCACCGGCCCGCAGGGACCGAGCTCTTCTCCCCGGCCAAAGCACTGCCAGGCCAACGCGACAGGAGACAAGGCAAAGGCTACTGGCCCACTTGGTGACTATAATTTATTCTCACCCAAGGCCTGACGGGTTAGAATAATAGAAATAAAAGAAAGGGCTGGTAACTACCCTGAATAGGCAGGGAGCAATGACAGGCTTACTTTAATTGATAAAGGAAACTATTTGTAGATCCTTTCCTTGCTCTTCCCAGTTCACCAGCTGCACGTCCTGCAGGATAACTGGGGCTGCCCACAGAAGGGACATCTCTATCCCAACTGGCCTACTGACCCGTTTCCCTCTCCTCCGACTCCTTCTCCACACAAATGGGAGCAGCCGGGTCCCCAGCCCGTGCCAGACTATCCCTCCACCGCTGCATCCTCCTGGGATGCCAGGGCAGCAGGAGGGGCCGCGGAGCTGCACAGCTGAGCCCCAAGGAGCTGCGAATTGCCCATGATGTTTATTTTACAAGCTGCCAGCCTTTTCGTAGGGGGTTCTTTTATACAAGCACTGTTTAAAATAGCTTTTATTAAAAAAAAAAAAGAAAAGCCTTATCTCATTTACATATACTACAGACAGCCTGGCGGGGGTCGCGCAGGAGCCCCACCTGTGGCTCCCCAGCCCCGCTACTCCCTGCACCGGCACTGCCGGATGGCAACGACAGTGCGAACGCGGTCTCGGCGGCTCCGGAACGTGTGAACATCGTATCGGTGAGGGACACAGCGGCTGGAGGCAGCTTCTGCCCAAACCAGACATTTCTCTCCACCTCGGGACTCCCTGGAGCTAAGAGACAAACCCAGAGCGTCCCTTGGCTCCCCCTGCACCCACGTTCCATCACCTGGAGAAAGGGCAGATGCCCCGGGCCAGAGAGGCAGCTTTCGCCCAGCATCCATCCCCCACTCCTGGTGTAACTGGGTGACCCACCTCCTCCCTCGCTGCCTGTGCAGAGCAGGGGTTATTTCACTGTGGTTTCATTTGCTTCCCCTTCCACTCACCATGTTTCTGTGTGTGCAGGCAAAGTGCTGCCTCTCTGGCCTGAAACAACCACCTGACCCCAGCGCACCCCCCTCCTCCTCCTCCTGCCCCACAGCACATCCTGGGCTGGAGAAAGCACCAGCAGGACTTCAAGAACCAGCTGCCCAACAGGCCGGATTTGGCATCATCATTGGCCGGTTATTCTTCATCCCCTGAAGCGGCGTGCTGCCACGGCACCGCCGCCAACGCTGCTCTGCTTCACCTCCATGACTTGACACAGCCGAGGTGAGCTGTGGGTGTTACCCAAAATCTGCTCCTGTCTTACCCTCTCGGGGCCAGCCCCAGGAGCAGCAGATGCTTCACTTGAGAGGAATGGGAACAGCTGAAACCAGCCCCGGGATGTGTGCAGATGTGTCGGGGCTGAGAGCGGCCGGATGCGGACAGCTGTGCTTACCTAAGCAAGCAGGGATCCCCCGAGGAGCAGCTGCCCAAGCACCTTCCCACATCAATTTCCTGCAAAGATTTGCAAAACAAAGGCATGAAAATCCCCTGCAGCACCTCGCTGGGGACACCACAGAGGACCAGCTGCTGGTCACCGAGCCCTCCGCTGAGGCTGCTTTTATCCTCTGAGAAAGGGCAGCAGTGCAGCAAGGAGAAGGATTTTGGGGGCACACCAGTGGTTTTTGAGTCAAAGGTCCCTGTGCACAACGGTATGTGGAAGTAGAGAGTAGAGTCTCCATTGAACTGCACTCAAGACATACTTAACAATTAAATAATCTGAAAAATAAATACCTCACTGCTCCCTTTTTTTTAAAGAAATCCTCACCACAAAGAAAAGGCCAGCTGTTACTTTATGGCACTGACATATTACACAAATTAGTGGCAATCAAAGACATTTTATAGCCTAAGGTAATACAAGCATGGATGCTCCATCCCTGGAGGTGTTCAAGGCCAGGTTGGAGCAACCTGGTCTAGTGGGAGGTGTCCCTGCCATGGCAGGGGGGTTCGAACTGGATGATCTTTGAGGTCCCTTCCAACCCAACCCATTCCATGATTCTACAAAATGTGAGATTTTTACCACTACAGTTTGTTGCCAGGGTGGGCTCACTCTACCAGCATGAAGCTGCCCATGTCAGAGCACCCACTCGAACACCACGGGTGGGCCCAGGAGCACAGCTGAGCCCACGCCGCAGGAAACCAACCTTGAGCCGTTCCTCCCTGCGTCCTGCAGAGCTGTGCACAATTTCGTAATAATATTCCACCTGGGGAACACGATAGCATTTTTCCTTCATTTCACAGGTCTCCAGCGTCCGAACCACCTCCCCACCTTGTGGGTTTTTGACTAGAGCTGTATTGAACTTTGTGGGCACGCAGAAAAGTCCATCTGCAAGGAAGCAAGGAGGAGATTTAACCTGGGGGACACATTTGAAGCTGCAGCATCTTCACCAGGAGTCTGTTGTGTGACACAGACACAGCACCAGGCTCCGGCATCCAGCACCCGGCCTGGAAAACACTTATTTCTGTGCAAGGGTCCCCAGCTGAGAATCTGGTGCTCATTCCTTCACCAGCTCAGGGCTTCAGCAACACGTTCCTCCATCTCAGTTTCAGACACGGGGCAAAGAGAGGTTATTCTGGGTGCAAACTGTGAGTCCTGCAGCTGTCCCCTCGAAAGCCCCATCTCTGGGGAGACAGCCCGAGCCACTACACGTTATCTTTGAGGAAAAAGGTCTTTGAATGTAAAATAGTCATGACAGCGCTTTTGCCAGAAACGTGTTCTCACACCAGGGAGCTGGGGAACATTATTTGACATTTACTCATTCAGCATTTCTCTCTGGATTTGCCAGAGGCCTGTGCCCTGCATGGGCTTCTGGGATGCTGGAGCCACTGTCACCGGCTCTCCTGGAGATACACTCCCCTGGGCACCTCCAGGGACTTGTTTTGGGCTGAGCTCTCAGCTCTCCAGGCAGCTGGGGTGATGGAGGCACCATCTCCCCACATCAGCATGAGTTACAGAATCCCAGAATGACAGGGGTTGGAAGGGACCTCTGGAGATCATCTCATCCAACCCCACTGCCAGAGCAGGTTCCACAGGCTGGTGTCCAGGCAGGTTTGGAATGTCTCCAGAGATGGAGACTCCACCACCTTTCTGGGCAGCCTGGGCCAGGCTCTGTCACCCTCAGAGTAAACAATTTCCTCCTCATGTTTAGATGAAACTTCCTATGTTAAAGTTTGTACCCATTACCTCTTGTCCTGTCCCTTGGCACCTCTGAAAAGAGCATGACCCCATCCCCCTGACACCCACCCTTTCAGTATTTCTAAGCATTGATAAGATCCCCTCTCAGTCTTCTCTAGGCTAAAAAGCCCCAAGTCCCTCAGCCTTTCTTCTTAAGGGAGATGTTCTAGTCCCCTACTCATCTTTGTAGCCCTTTGCTGTACCCTCTCCAGCAAAGAGGGAGAACCTCCTTGAACCTTAATACTTCTGCCCTACTGACACCGTGGGATGGAGGAAGGCTGGTACGAGGGGGGAGGGAAGTGAAGGCAGGCGATGGCCCCCGTTCTGGGGGCACAGGACCGAGTCCTGCTTTGCCTTTCCTTTCCCTGTTCAAGCTTTAGCTCTGTGAAAAGTTCCCACGGCAGAAAAAAAAAAAAAAAGTTATGTTTGACTTTGACATCCCTAACCGGATTGTGAAGGAAGCCAGGCAGAGAGCAGGGCAGGGGGGGCTCTGGGCACCTTTGCTGCGTGTCACCTCCAGGCCAGGACTCGCCAACCCCACGGCGGGTCTGGGCTGGCTCGGGCAGGGCTCAGCAGGTGGAGGGGAGAGAAGGAGGCTCCTCCAGCAGTAACTCATGTCCAGCTGGAAGGAAACAGGCTCCGACTGTTCTGCATAGAAAGTTTATCTGTTAAACCTCCTGGCTTCCCTCTCGCACACCAAGTAAATTAGGATTAAAGTCTCCATTACATGAGGAGCTAGAGGAGGTGAAGCAGGATGGCTAAGGTGATGAACACGTCAGCCTTAGGTTTTGGCTCTAAATAGGACCTCTCTTGCTCTGTCCCAGCCCTGGGGTGTGGGTTCTTCAGGGTATTTATTTCGTTCCTCCCCCTAAAATGTTTGTGAGAGTTTCCTGCCCCCTCCCATACTTCCAGCACTGGAAGAGATTTCTCTGTGCCAGGACAGGACTGTGTTTTCAGGGGAGGGAAAAGCCTTTTCTGAAAGCAAATCTCTCCAGGATGCTATAAGAGGGGGACACATAATGACACCCGATTTCTGGAAGCCAGTATTTCTGAGCGAGATTTCAACATCCTTCTCCAGCAACACCCCCGCCCCCTTCGCTGACGTTGCCAGTCTTTAACATGACACTGAAAGTGGCAGCCTGGCTTTACAGGGAAAATCCAGAAGGAAAGTGCCGAGACCTGCCCTAGGGCACAGGCAAAGCTGGGGGCGAGTCCACATCTCCCAGCCTTGGGCCATTATCACTGAATGAGCCACCGTCCATTAGCCACCCAGGGACACCAGCACTGTCCAGCACCTTCCAGTCACACGTCTGGGAACAAATGGTGATTCTCCCACCCCTGGAAAAAAGCACTTCACGCTGCCTAATTTTCTTTTGCACTTGCTGTGCCTTGCAGCTGGATTACACAAGCCCAGGGCTGCGGGAGCCCCATGGGGACCCTCCTCCAGCTCTCCCGCCTGCAGGCAGAGCTCCCTGGGCTCTGATGTTCTGGCTGCCCCAGATCCTCTGGCTCAGGCCCCTTCGCTGCTTTTCAAGCTCACGTTGGGCTCGCAGCAGTCTCTGTCCCTCTCTAGTGGCTGTTCTACAGCTGCGCCACAGGAGCTGCTGGGGAGGTTTTACCAGGATGGTTTTAGATGCAGAAATCCCAATAAATTACAGCAACAAATTCCAGGAGGACAGATTTTCTCAAGCAGTTGTGGAAAATCATTTCAGCAGGACTTTCCGTTCTGACATAAACAGATCAGTTCATCTGCACTGACCCGACTCTCGGGTTAGTTGGTGTGTGAGCTCACAGGGCAGCACACCAGCCCAGGACAACCAGTTCACAACAGCCAGTTCAGCTTCTTCTCAGGGGAAGGTTTTGACCTACCTGGATTTCGTTTGGAGTTTCCATTTCTGAGTGATTTTTCAGTGTAGCTCACCAGTGCCGAGATGAAAGGAAATTTCAGACCATCAGAAAGGAAACTCCGGTTTTTAGTGGTTGCTAAGTGGTGTGTTTGCAGCAGAGTTTTTATCATCAGGATGTTTCTCTTGCTTTGAGGGGGGCTGTTGGAGCAGAGACCTTTGAGGTCCCTCACAGACTGGGTTACTCTGATTCTACAATCTCTGGTTAGAGGACGCTTCCCCATAACACAAGGTGGTTGCATTTCCATCCCCACACCATGCACAAGGGCAGAGAATTCCTACTTCAGCTGCAGACCCGTGCCGCAAGGGCCTAGCAACAGATGGGAAGAGAAAACCCAAACCTCAACAGTATAAAATACAATCCCATTTGAGAAGGGCAACCAAGCTGGTGAGCGGTCTGGAGAACATGTCTTATGAGGAGTGCCTGAGGGAACTGGGACTGTTCAGCCTGGAGAAGAGCAGGCTGAGGGGAGACCTCATTGCTCTCTACAACTACCTGGAAGGCTCTCTACAACTACCTGAGCTCTGACGCTGGTGCTGGGCACACAGAGGGGCTCATCCCCATATTCCTGGAGGAGGGAGAGCTCCCCGTCATTCCCATACCTGCACTGTAGGTTGGGTCAGAGCATTTCCCCACGTCGACTGTGACCTCCCAGGGAGAGTCTGGAAAGAAGGTTTTCAGAGCTGGGAGACGGAGACATTCCTCGGGGCACATGCTGCAGTGACAGCCGTCAACCACCTCCACCTCCCGGACACCTTCCAAGAGCAGGAGCCGCTCCAGGTGCACGCGGGCAGGCTCGCAGCAGGAACCCGCCGGGCAAGACTGTGAGGCCCCCGGTCGCAGCGAGTCGGGGCGTCTGACCTGCAGCTGCACAGAACAGGGCAAGCGGCACATACACTGCTAAAAACACAGCACGGAGAACAACTTCCAGCACCAGATCCCTGACGCAAACCTCTTCTGACCTAGCGGTGACGCAGCTTTTACTCCCTCCTCCCTGCAGGGCAGCGCTGCATCGCTGTGGTGCTGTCCTTCCCAGTGACACATCAGTTCTAACCATGTTAATTCCCCAAAACCCTGCTACCATCAGCTGAACTGTGCTGGCTACAGCAGCCCTCATCTCACTCCAGGCTCCTGTTCTGGAGGGTCATGGTGATGACAGCTCTGGTGAACCAACGTGGACCTGCCTGCCACAGCGGTGACAACACTGGGACAAGTGGCAGCAGGATTTTTCACAGTTACAGTCCCCCTGCAGCACCCTGCACAGCTTGTCTCCATTCCCTCTCCAGGATTAGTTGTCCTGGTGGAGACGGGACTTCAGGCAATGTCAGCTCTCCCGGGACAAGGAGAGCGTTACAACCTGTGCGTAGCTCTGTCCCCAGAAGCACAGGCTCCTTCTAGTCCCTCCTAGGAGGGACACATGGCCTGTGAAAAGGGAATGACACACGCACCTCAAAGCAACTCACAGGTCCTGCCAGTTTTGCTCAACCAGGCAGAAAAAGGCCTCCAACCCCTCTACATAGAGGACACCAGCTCTCATGTACAGCAGATGTGGCTGGAGGAGTTGGTCTTGGTGCTGGTGCTGGACAGAAAAATGCCTGGGGGCTGTCTGGAGCAGCTTCGTAGGTGCTGTGACAGCCCTTCAGCTGAATGCCAGCCCTTCCTCTGCCCCAAGGTATCCACTATTGCTGTAGAGCTTCCACTTGTCTAGCCTGCCTAATCCACTGCCTGCTGGCTAAGGGACGACAAGAGGCTCAGGCATGGGGTTTCTGCCCTAGAGAAGCCAAAACCAGGTTATTTTAAAACACGTAGAAAACCACAGCACCAGGCACCAGTGCACGACCTTCACCCAGACCCAGCTGCTCCTGCCACGGGGATGACACACACACGCTTCCCTCACCTTCTTGCTTCTAAGGAAATCAAGCATGGAGGAGTGCCTGGAGAGCCCCAGGAGGCCAGGGTGGGGGGAGCCGATCCGCTGGGACAGGCAGCTGGACCGGCACTTTCCGACATCCACGCTGACAGGACTGCCGGAGACATCTGCGAAACACAGGATTGACAAAAGCATTACTCCTCACAATTCATGTGATGCCGGGGGGACCAAGCTCAAACCAGGGCCAAGCCTGACTCAAACACCAAACAAAAAGACGTGGTCCACTGCTGGGAAGTCTGCCTGGGAAAGAGATTCCTTCAGCCTGAGCACCCGGCAGACTCAGGGCAGAAAGAGAAGTCCAGCTCTCCTTGCCCAGAGCCCAGTGAACCTGTTCATGGAGCTGCTGAGCTGAAAACAAATCTGCCTCCCCACCAGTTCCAATTTCACAGCTCCCCAAACCTGCTGCATCGCCACGGGAGCACTACAGGCAGGGGATGGGAAGGTGGGAAGTGGTGTGGGAACAGGGGAGAGAGACATGGGACCACAACATCCAGGTTTGGGCCCATTTACTCAGCTGTATTTTGACTTTACAAAATCATAGAATCATACAATGTATTGGGTTGGAAGGGACCTTCCAAGGTCATCTAGTCCGACCCCCCTGCAGTTAGCAGGGACGTCTCTACCTAGGTCAGGTTGCTCAGAGCCCCCTCAAGCCTGATCTTGAACATCTCCAGGGATGGGGCCTCCACCACCTCTCTGGGCAGCCTGTTCCAGTGATCAGCCACTCTCATATTAAAAAACTTCTTCCTAATGTCCAACCTAAATCTACCCTTTTCTAGCTTAAAACCATCACCCCTCATCCTGTTGCTACACACCCTTGAGAAAAGTCCCTCCCCCAGCTTTCTTGTAGGCCCCCATCAGACCGCTATAAGGCCCCTCCAGAGCCTTCTCTTCTCCAGGCTGAACAGCCCCAACTCTCTCAGCCTGTCTTCACAAGAGAGGTGCTCCAGCCCTCTGATCATTTTTGTAGCTCTCCTCTGGACACACTCCAACAGGTCCACGTCCTTCTTGTGCTGGGGGCTCCAGAGCTGGACGCAGAGCTCCAGGTGAGGTCTCACCAGGGCAGAGTAGAGGGGCAGAATCACCTCTCTCAATCTGCTGGCCACAGTTCTCTTGATGCAGCCCAGGATGGGATTGGCCTTCTGGGCTGCCATTGGGCATTGGTGACTCATGTCCAGGTTTTCACCTATTGGTACCCCCGAGTTATTTTCCACAGGGCTGCTCTCCAGTATGTCCTTTCCCAGCCTGAATTGATAATGCTGGTTGCCCCAGCCCAGGTGCAGGACCCTGCACTTGGCCTTGTTGAACCTCATGAGGTTCACCTGAGCCCACCTCGTCCCTCTGGATGGCATCTCGTCCCTCTGGCCTATCAACTGCACCGCCCAGCTTGGTGTCATCAGCAAACTCACTGAGGGTTCACTTAATGCCACAGTTACTACCAGAATATCAGTGGTTATTGGCTAATGGCTCTTTCTTCTGGACATCCTTCTAAAATGAGCTATTTCCCCCCGAGTAGTGCTGCCCATACTCAAAGGGCTGATTGACACAAATCCTCATTTCACCGTATAACAGGGAAGAAAATTACCCTTAAAAGTGCCCAGGGGGTAGTTCAACACCACAATAATTCATTTACTTTAACCTGCCAGAATTGCAGACCCAGCATGTGCTGCAAAATTTTAATTTTGCCTTGATTTAAAAACTGATCTTCAGGGTCGGTGTGAGAGACAGCCACCATCACCGTGCTTCATGACACCAGGAAAACGGCAGGGCATTTTTAAATCACATTTGGTTACAGCTCCTCCCAGCTGCCTGAGGATTTCTGTGCCGAGGGAAGCAGCAGTAAGCTTTAGATCGGACTTTAGAAGGAAATTCTTCACTCTGAGGGTGGTGAGTCACTGAACAGGTTGCCCGGGGCGGGGGTGTGGATGCTCCATCCCTGGCAGTGTTCAAGACCAGGTTGGATGGGGCCTTCAGCAACCTGGTCTAGTGGGAGATGTCCTTCCCCATGGCAGGTGGGTTGGAACTAGATGATCTTTGAGGTCCCTTCCAACCCAAACCATTCTGATTCTATAATTCTATAAGCCAGGCAGCAATTTGTGGTGCTTTGGCCATTCCCGGGTCGTGATCCCTGTGGATGCTCCTCACCCACAGCAAGGGCCAAGACAGCCAGTCGCTTTGCAAAGGACGCCTTTGTGGGAGTCCACAGCTGGTCTGAGGACTCAGGGATGGACCTTAGCTTTGAGCAGATAATGATGTTTCCCTGAAAGAACCTGGGAAGCCTTGAGGCTGAGGAGTCCCAGGGAGTGAAGGAGATAAGAGGCCTAACGAGCAAATTCCACAGAACAGCAACCTGGCAAGAAGACAGTGGTCAAAGTAGGAAGGAACAACAAGAACACCAACCGATCAGCATGTGTAGGGAGAATGGACTGAGCTATCCTACAATAACAAGACCTTGAAGAATATGTGCTACCAATTAGAAATTGTTGCTAGGTAAATGATGTGCACAATGTAACCAATAGCAGAATAGCTTGTACTGCGTGCTATGCCAAAGAGAGCAATGTTTTACTAAATAAACGGCTTTCACTTGATCACATTGATCATGGCCTGATTGACCCGAGCTCCTGCACGCCTTTCCAGCTGAAGACACTGTTAAGCCCTACTCTCCCATCCCCGTGGGATACAGGCCGTGTTTCATAGAATCACAGAAAGGTTTGGGTTGGAAGGGACCTCAAAGATGATCTAGTTCCAACCCCCTAACATGGCAGAGACACCTCCCACTAGACCAGGTTGCTGAAGGCCCCATCCAACCTGGTCTTGAACATCTCCAGGGATGGAGCATCCACAACCCCCCTGGGCAGCCTGTGCCAGTGTCTCACCACACTCAGAGTGAAGAACTTCCTCCTAATTTCCAATCTAAATCTCCCCTCTTCCAGTTTGAACCCATCACCCCTTGTCCTATCGCTACAGGCCCATGTTTATTATTTTTATCACTATCTATTACTATTTTTTACTGTTTTCATCATCATTTACTCTTCTAAAGTTGTTTCCTCTGGAGATTACAAGCCTGTGATCGTTCTTAATTTGGAGATGGTCATTTTATACTTTGTGCTGTTCACGTAAGTACCTGATACTCTGCAAATACCAGCGGTTAAATTTGTACCAGTACTGCTCTCACGTACTGAACGAAAACTAAGAAACCTCAGACTTCCGGCTGTACACTTTAAAGCCGTGGTCACATACCTGGGCTAAAATCAGCTGAAGCTCGGTGGCCTTGCTGCCCTTCAAGGGGAACGGAGACCAAAGGCTACTCCTGAAGGCCTCAGCCTTCTTTCTGGTGAAGAAACAAAGCTGTTTCCTACTCTCTCTGCACAGTAGCGTCAGGACACCCTGTTGTCTTGCTGACAGCTCTCCCAACATTAATCTGGGAAGCACAAGTCTCAGCAGTCCTGAATTTATGCAGTGCCAATCAGGCCAACACAGAACTGAACCACAGTGCAGTGCCCTGTTCAGAAAGCGAAGCCTCCTTCGCGTAGGTCCCCAGATGTAGGGGCCAGGCTACGCATCAGTCCCTATTCTACAAACACACTTTAAGCATTGAATTATCTGGGCAGGACGAGGCGTGAGCAGGGACGCAAAAAGGAGGTTGTTTCTTGGGGGCGAAGGGGGAACTCACCGTGCCCAATGTGGAGGAAATGGCTCTGCCGCCTGCAGCAGCCCCTCTCTGCAAACAGGTTCCCCTGCTCGTCCCCTCTGCCGATGGCTCCGGCACCTGCAGACACAAATCACCAAGCCCAGCACTACCCCAGTTACAATTCACCACCTTTCCTGCTCACGCTGGGAGGAGGCACCGAGTGCTGAGCACAAGGCTCCAGGCACCTGCCATCGTGAACCAAACAGCTCCAGCACAAGGAAGAGATTTAGAGTATAAATGGGCATGAGCCACTTGACTTCTCAGACCTGCTGAGTTGGGCTCAACACCCACCTGTTTAATTACCCCGAGAAAACGCCGCGTTTAGCAGCGTGTCACCCCAGGCCGTCAGTGCCCTGCTCTCTTCTACTGCCGCGTCACTGCAAGGCAAGCTTGGGTAAGAGGAGCGATGTCACGCAGCACAAAGCAACTCACGGGCACCACGCTCCCCAAAGATTTCTGCACAGTAGCTTCCTCCAAGACAAGCCCTGAATTATTTGCTGAGCGCAGTCAATCCTCTGTGCTGCTCGCAGCAAAGCACCATGGAAAACGTGCCCCGTGCCCATGAAGAAGCCTCAGATAGGAACCAAGCCGGCGCGCGGCCTCACCACACACCCACACGAGCCCTTCTTTCCTCTCCTGTGCAAGAGGCCAAAAGCAGCGAGAAGGAACAAAGAACTTACTGGCAAAGATGGGAGCGTGCAAGAGCCCTGCGAAGAAGACCACGGCCAGCAGGTCCTGCATGCTGCACCTTGGGAAACACAAAAAGTTCTCCAGATCTCTGATACTTATACTGGGCCCTCCCTCAGCAGGTGAGAAGGTGAACGGCTTGGAGACAAACGGGTTTGCATATCGCCAGCAAATGTCTCCAGATTGCTATCTGAACAAACACTCCAGCGGCCCAGCAGCAACGGCAGCTCTCCCTCTGCGGCGAACAGGCTTTGAGCAAACTTCAAAGTGCTTCTTTAGAGCAACTGGTTTTGCTCCCAGCCTGGGGAAGCTCCCTTGGGGGTCTTTGTTCTTACCACCACTTTCCAACTAATTAAGTTCATGGTGACTTGGAGTCACTTTCAAGTGCCCTCATCTGAAAGGAGCAGGCATCCCTCATCTCACTCCTGGCATTCAATGGCCCTTTTATCTAGGAACAACTCTTTTGATCCTCCACAACACCAAAACTCGGGGGTTGGAACTAGATGATCTTTAAGGTCCCTGCCAACCCAAACCATTCTACGATTCTGTGAAAACTGAGACAAGGCTGGCTCTTTCCCATACACGCAACACGGGGGTCGCGGCCACACCAGCAATGACAGCGTGTTCCCCACAGCACAGAGACCTGCAGCTCTGCTCTTGCCTCTTTTCAGTGGGACTGAGCTCTGGAGCCAAGAGAAGGCACCTTTTCTTCCAGCTTGTTAAATACAGGCAGGAAAGTACCAGTCTCCTGACCCCTGGAAGCAGCAGAGGTACAGATGGTGCCTGTGTGCTGCGCTGGACTCTCGCAGACACGCTGGGCCGGGGCAGATCCACGTCCCAAACGCTTCTCACGCACAGCTCGTAATTACAGAATTTGGGATCTCTCCACTGATTTGGCCAAGCGCATGTGGCAGGGAACAGATCCGGCTCCCAGGAAGGTTTTTATTGCCAGATTCAGGAATGAGAGTGCACCAGTGAACAGAGATGGCAGCACAATGCATCGGACACCACTCTGGCATTTAAAATAGGGTGTGGGGGGACTGGGGTTCTTGGCTTTGGCTACAATTACTTACAGCAATCACAGAAATTTCTGGAAGCTGTACACCTCCAGGAACAAGCCAAGTCTCCCTGGAGCTCACAGGCAGTCCCTGGAATACAGCTGGGCTTCCCTGAAAAGGAAACAATTAGCAAACAGAAAATTGTTTCCCTTGAGGAAACAATTAGCAAAAGCAAATCACTATTAGAAGCATCCTTCCAGAACCACGCCGTTGACCGCAGTGCTACAGGGACACCCCCCCTCATCCCAGCAGCACAGAGGAGAAACCAGGACAGCTGTTCCAACAACAATAACAAAATTTAATTGTGTTCAGCCAAGAAACAAACATATACAAAGAAAAATACATTTCCACTAAAAAACAATTCACCACGCCTGGGCACGTGAGCCGAGCCGCCCTCCATTCAGAGCTCTGGTGCTGCAGAGCACCCGGCGAGGCAGAGACCGCGGCCAGAGCAGGAGAGCAGCCGGCACCACGCTGCAGGGCACGGTTCAGGGACGTACAAAATATTCATGAAAAAGTATGATTTTAAATAAAGAGCTGACAACAACTTAAGCTTTATACAAATACGATGGTGGCCATTTCAGTGTCTCAATTCCAGGAACGATCTTCAAACTCTCAACGTCCAGGTTTCCACCCCACGCCCATCTTTGCAGTCTTTCTCCAGAGCTCCACCTCTGTCCAGTTCAGTCCAAAGTACCTAAAAAGAAAGGAAAAAATAAATTATACTCTCAGGAATCAGAAATGCAGCGATGTGAAAAATCGCAACTTGTTTACATGCCGCCAAAGCAATATGCAGTACTTTTAAAAAGTTTAAGCACGCCACACATGCAAAAAACCAAATTCAGCTAAAAAGTATTGTACATGTCCCAGGGTCCGCTTGATTTGTGTCTCAAGCCTCTGAGAGGAGGACAGGTAGTTACACTATTAATTACTAAAGATGTGGAAGCAGAGGGCTCTGCAAATGATTTAAATTCTTTCTCTCCCAAGACGGAGATTACACAAAATATTGAAACCAAGCAGAAACCCACCTTCCAAAAAAGCGAATTCATCAATAGCTTCAATGGCATTATCTGCAAAGCAAATCGAAAACAATTAACGTAGATAAACCGACTCCATATCCGCATCTGCTTCAAACAGCATCTGAAATCACATCACAGCACAGCGACCCACTTCAGAGCGGTTCACTTGTTTTAGAGTTGCTGTGTGAAATTATGAGTGTGGTATCTGGCAGAAGATAAGTTTTTCTCTCTCATCTTCAGAGAAAGAAAAAGAATCTATGATGGCTTCATCACACTGGGAGAAGTGGAAAAATCCTCCAACCTCACAACTCTTTGCTAAGGACAGCACAGAGTACGCTCTCATACCCAGGTCTTTTCTCTGCAGAGTTTTCCTTTTTCCTTGCTGAGCGTACATGTAAGCATCTTTGGCTATAGTTTCCACAAACAACTCCTGAAATGCAAAAACAAGACAGTTTCACACAGGGGATGTGAGAGGGAACAGAGAACATCCTGAGGAACGGAAAGGTTCTACAAGACCTTCGGGAAGAACACAGAATCTCATCTTAAAATTTCCCCTTTCCGCTCTGAAAATAAGAAATGAAATTTGTTGGCTGGCGATGCGTACGAGAAGTAACGAGGGAGGAGAAAAAAACCAAGAGTGTCTTGGGCAGAGATGGTTTCTACACACGCGTCTGGGAGACCAGCCACACACCAGCTGCTCCCAGGGCACCCTCTGAAGGAGGAAAGGTGCTGAGCACGACTGTCCTCGTGTGGCATCCTCCAGGTCCCCCCGGCGCACAGCGGCAGCCCGGGGAGATGCCGGGCTGGAGAAGCCAGCCCAAGGGAGAAAAAATCCCGTTACACGTTGCTCCGATTTGCACATCGCAAACCCGCAGCGTGCGACGAGGATGAGCTGGAAACCCACCCAGACACGGCGGCGGGGGCCGAGCTGGGAGGAACCCCCGAAACCCGCCCAAAAGAGGAAAAACACCTCGCTAGAAGCCAAGCGAGCGGCTCCACATCCCGCAGCCGTCGGGGGCTGCGGCTCACTGGGCCTCTGCCCCGGCGCGGCCGCTCAGCCCGGGGGCTGGCCCCAACCCCGGCCCGG
>VZZY01020405.1:0-65486 GCA_013400335.1 Eurystomus gularis | reverse complement strand
GAGCTCTGCGGCGGCCCCGAGCCCGGCCGCGGAACCCCCGACACCCCCGGCCCCGCCATGGCCCTGGAGCTCCCTGCTGCCCTCAGCCCCTGAACCGCGCCCCGGACACGGGCCTTGAGCATCACAGCCCAGAGAAGGGCAGCCAAGCTGGCGAGGGGTCTGGAGAGCATGGCTTGTGAGGAGCGGCTGAGGGACTGTTCAGCCTGGAGAAGAGCAGGCTGAGGGGAGGCCTCGTTGCTCTCTACAACTGCCTGGAAGGAGGTTGCAGAGAGGTGGGTGCTGGTCTCTTCTCCCAGGTAATTAGTGATAGGATGAGAGGAAAGGGCCTCAAGTTGCACCAGGGGAGGTTTAGGTCGGATATCAGGAAAAATTTCTTTGCTGAAAGAGTGGTCAAAGCCCTGGACCAGGCTGCCCAGGGCAGTGGTGGAGTCCCCATCCCTGGAGGGGTTCAGAAAACGTGTAGACGTGGCCCTTCAGGACATGGTCTAGTGGTCATGGTAGTGTTGGGTTGATGGTTGGACTTGATAATCTTAGAGGTCTTTTCCAACCTTAATGATTCTATGATTCTATCCCTGTCCTCAGAGATGGGCTTTGGGGCATCCCTGTCACTCCTTGTCCCCCAAAGATGGCTGTTTGGCCTCTCTCTCCCCTTAAGCAGGGCTCTGACCTCCCTGCAGTGGTGGCACTGGAGCAGGTGGTGATGGGGACACACCTCTGTGAGGAGATGGCTGTCACAGCTGCCCACCCTGTACCCCCACACCTCCTCCTTGTGAGTCCAGTGTGGGACCTCCCGACACCTTCTCTCTGTCTCACATTCTGGTATCAAACCCTTCAGTGCCCCTCTTGGGCACCCATCACCCTCCATAGGATGAGTGGGGTCACCAGCCTTGGCCAACAAGTGCCCACCTCATGTCCTTGATGCGCTATCTTATCCTTAGCACCATCCACAGCCAGGAGCCACCATGGGCACTGCTGGTGGGATATCTTCCCAAAGCACTGGAGGGACATGCCACCCTGGGGCAGGGACATCAGTGCCTGCTTGCAGCCAGCCAGAGCATCCCTGCCATGGGTCTTGACTCAACCTCCTAGACCTTTCCTGGCTCTGAGGCAATAAACAGTGAAACCGGAATGTTTCAACACAGAAATGGCCCAACTTGGCACCATGCTGTGCAGAGGACTTCCCCTGCTTCTCAGCAGATGTCAGCTCTTCAACAGAGCAAATGTCCCTGGATTTGGGTCCAACCCAAAGCCATAGCCCTCTTCCCAGCCCTCCCACGCTCCTGCAGAGCTCAGCTGTGCAGGCCCATGCTGGTTTTTGCCGTGTGACCCCCACAAATCACCTCCACCCTCTCTCCATCCTGTGGGTCTCTGAAGATCAGACCTGCAGCAGGCTCACACTGGTCACCATCAGATGAGAACGTAACCTGCCCTCCTGGTCCTTGTGGCAGCCCATCCCTCACAGCCTGGAGTCATTGCCTGAGCCCCAGACTCTTTTCAGGATGAGACTGTCTTATGGGTGTCAAGGGCCAGGGCTGGGCTGGCCACGAGACAAGTGACAGACGCTCTCCATGAACCCCTCTCCCTTCCCAAAGGGAATAGGGAGAGAGATTTATGGGCTGGAAAAGAAAACTGAAATGGCTTTAATGAAAATAATAACAATTCATTGAAAGATACAGAAATATATACCAAACCAGTATGGAACCCAACCCTCCTGATGGCAATGAGGTTACCCTCACCACTGGCGCTGTGGAGCAGGTGCTGTGGAAGTCCCAGACTGGACTCAGCGGCAGATGGGAACCAGATTCAGGAGCTGGATTCTGGAGCTCAATTCAGGAACACATGGACTGGGATCAAAGGCAGAACAGAGTCCTCCTTGGACACCAGCCATTGAAGAAGAGGCTTGACCCTGGTGACCCCTCAGCTTTACACTGAACATGCTGTACACGGGATGGGATCCCTTGTTGGTCAGTTTGGGGTCCCCTGTCCTGGCTGCTCCCCCCCGCAGGTGCCACCTCTTGCTTTATGGCATGCCAGCGTGGGGCACAAGATCGAGCACCTTGGTCTGCACAGGAGCAACTACAAGCAAGAGCCTTTCTGCTCACCAGTCCTTGGTAGTAACTCTGAAGATGGAGCGTTGTCACGTCCAGAAGCAGACGCTGTCTGTGAAAATCTGCTGTTCACTTCAGAAAGTGCCATTCCTGAGAAGAGACTGAGCTGAGAAGTGAAACCACTGAACAGAATTGGTTCTGTTCTAGTTCAAACGAGGGCAATGGGCAGCAGGGCTTGGTGGGCTTCAAGCTTCACAATAGCAGAGCCCAAGCTAGCAGTGTACCCAGAGCTGCTGCTCCTCCTCCTCCTCTTTCTCCTCCTCCTCGTGCTGTTTCAGGCTAGAGCGACTTCCTGGCACTGCACACAGCTTCTCACCAACCGTTAGGAAAGAGCTTGTGGTTTCAGGGGAGGGAGACTTTGGAGACACTTGCCTTGTACACGTCCTTCTGCTTGGAGGCCTCTGGTGGTCTTTAGAAGGGAGGTGAGCATGCAGGAAAGCATCCACTGATGGAAAATGGTAAGTAAGAACCAGACCTGGGGTACACTGGACCCGGAGATGGGGCGTGGGGAGCAGTCATATCTCCTGCTTGTAAAGGCTTTGGTGGTGTCCTTGCGAGGGGCTGGATCAAGCTGAGACCCTTGCTTCTCCTGGAAGACAAAGTCCTTCTGTACATCTGAGCTGGTTGGAGGTTCTAAGGTCTCTGACCAGTTCCTGGGCTCAGTGCGAGATTTGCTGGGCGATGTTAGGCTGGACGGAAACATCTGTGAAAGGGGAAGAGGGCACTCTGCCGCGGCGTCCAGGAGAGCCCCCACCAGTGCAAAATGCACTGAAAACCCTGGAACCATCATGGTGACAGCAGTGCTGTACACCCAGGGGCTCTGCACAAGTCCCAGCTCATGGAATGGCTCCAGAATTGATGGTTACAAACCTCTGAACCATTCAGGTGCCAACAATCCCAGCAGCAGGTTTGGGAACCTGGGAAAAGGCGCCCCTTTTCCCTGGTTTGGGTGCCAGCCCCGCTGCCTGCTGTGCAGGAAGCAGCGAATCGCGCTGCCTTGCCACCAGTGATGCTCCGGGAGCCGCTTTCCCAGCGTTTGCCAGGGAAATTGGGGTGGCTGCCTGGGAACATGAGGGGAACTTGCATTTATTTAGCTGTCTGTACATTTGAGCACTTATGTCTAAAAATATTGCACAGGCTTCTTTGCCTCCTGGCCCTTCTGTTGTGAAAGAAAAAAATTGCGCAAGCACCAACCCAAAGTGAAATCCCGGAGGGAGGAGAACTTCAAAATCAAAGCCTACGGCTTGTTGAGGGCAAGCGAAGCAGCCGTCTCCGGTGCAAAGGGACACTGTGGTCCAGGGACAAGGGGTGGGAGAAAGATAGGGGAGGGTGAGATGATCCCTCCCCTCCCATAAGTTCCATCTGAGAAGCTTAGGAAAAATGGAACTTGGCCTCACCTGAGCTTTGTGTCATACCACAAAGCTGGCACTCATCTTCCAAAAGTCACTCAGCGTCCTCCTGGCAGCCTTTCTCTGGAGCCTTCAGAGAAAAAGGTGCTTTTTGGTCTGTTTAGAAAGCCAGAGGCAGCTCTGTGCTGGGGTTGGTGTGTCCCAGTTCGTGCGTGCACTGTGTGAGCAGCACAGGAAACACACCGGTCAGAAAAGTAGGGCAGATCTGCTGCCACTTGGCCTTGTTTTTGCACACAGGCTTTGGAACAATGAGTTTCAGCAGCACCTTCCCAGGTTTTCCTCCAGGGAGGGATGCTGATGGCTTTGTGTGGTCTCCTCTACCAACTCCTGCCTGACTATCCCTGGTTCACCGTGGACTTCATAGGAACCAGGGTCAGGGCAAGGCAGGTTGCTCCCATCTGAACCCTGGGCAATCTCTAGGTCTCAAAGTCTGCCCTCAGGAGCTTTGCTACGAGTAGGGTATAATCCCTGACCCAATCCCTCTGTTTTGATGGTCCCTGGTAGTGGATAAAAGGTGGATCAGACCAAAAAACTCCATGAAGTGCCTTGTGGTTGCCCTTATGGTGGTGGTACCTGTTCCCAGTCTGGTGCAGCCCAGTGGTTTTTTCTCAGGTATGTTCCAGGACCACTTTAAGCAAAGACCGCATTTCATGGAGGAGGAGGCTTGGGGTCAGGCTATGTTGAAGAAATACTGCATTCTCCAGGGGGGGCTTTGGCTCATTTTCCTCCATGGTGTTTTAACTGGAGCTTTTCTTAATGGTCACAGACACATCTGGAGGGCAAAGAGGCCTTGGTGAGGCACCTACGGGCAAAGCTCCAAGGGAACAGGAAAGACCCTCCTGAAGCAGACAGTTGGCCAGAGAGTCGCCCAGCAGCATGCCCTGCCACAGAGCCGAGGCTGACCCTCGTGCCAGGCTCCAAGGGTGAACCGCCTCCAAAGCCCCCCTGCAGCAGGAAGGTGGACTTCAGCAGGGCTTCTCCATCTCACAGTAAAGGCCAGAGTGTGGGACAGCATTTGCCACCTCATCCTGTCTGTGAGACCCCAGAATGGATGGTGCAACTGAAGAAGCGGAATGCTCAAGATGCCAGCTTCCACCCAACCCCTGCAAAGCCAGGAGGAGGAGATGCATTGAACAAGGAGGTAGGAGCCACCTCTGATCCTCCCCAGAGAAACCCAGCCCAGCAGACACGGCCACTTGCCAAAGACAAGGTTGCTCCAGCAGTTCCTGCCAAAGGTGCAGCTGTTGCAGCCTCCCAGGATGCTGCAGGAAGTCCCCATGGGACAAGACACCCAGCTCTGCCTCGGAGGAAGCCTTTGCCACACGTCAAGATGCTGGGAGCGAGGCCGGCCAAGCCCAGGCGCCCTCCTGATGTGGATCTGGAGAAGTTCATTGCAGCTGCACGTCATGAGATGCCCACCCGTCCTACTGTGGAGCCACCAAAGAGTGCTCAGCTGGGTATGGCCAGGGACCTGCAACTCCCCCAGAGAAGGATGTTGCTCATTCAGGAAGGAAAATCTCCCCAGATAGAGTCTGGAGCTCCTGGGATATGGAAATATTGGGGAGGGGGTTATGGAGAGGTTGGGGGTGGTAGTACCAAAGGGGCTTTTATAGGCCTAACATGCAGAAAGGCATGAGAGAGAGGGACAGCAGGTGAAGAAATGAAGTAGTCTTAAGTGTCTTGTTGCTGGCTGAGGACACGTCTCAGGCTCTGGGGTGCTTGTAGGGGGTAGGGTTGGAGTAAGGAATGTGAGGGATGATGAGTGAGCCCAGTGCAGGGCACTGAGGTGGTTGGGGGCTGGAGCATGTGGGCAAAGAGAGGCTGAGACCCAAGCTTGTTCAGCTGGGCAGAGAGAGAGCGAAGGGGAGATCCTCTCACTGCCCACAGCTACCTAACGGGAGGAAGAGACAGAGCCAGACTCTTCCCAGAGATGTCTGGGAGCAGGACTGGAGGCGATGGGCATGAGCTGAAGTAAAGAAATTCCAGTTAGATATTAGAAATCTCTTTCCTGTAAGAGCAGTGCAGCCCTGTGGCAGGCACCAGGGAGATGGGTATCTCCATCCTTGGATGAGCTGTCACCCAGATGAGGCCCTAAACAACCTGCTCTAGCTCTGAGGCCAGCCCAGCTCTGAGCAGGAGGTTGGATGAGAGCCTCCAGAGGTCCTTTCCAACCAGTTCACCCTTGTGTGGCTCTATGAGCAGACGAGCTTGACTGGTGGGAGCTGGTCTCCATCCAGTGGACAAGAAGCACTTACACACCCTTTGGCCAAGGGGCCGAGGCTCTCTGACGCTGGCAGCATGTTGCCTGCAACACCATCTGCCTCCAAGCCTGAGGGAGGTCCTGAGACAACCTAGGCACAGCTGGAGCTATGACCACCAAGGCCAAGGTGCTGGCTTGGTGTGCCCTCCTTACCAGTTATCCGTGGGATACAGGGCTTGGTGCCTCTTGGATGTGGTGGTTCTCTGTTGGGCCTAAGCCCTGCCATGCTCCACTGTGGCCTTCCAGATCTAGGCGGATTGGTTGGTTTCTAACAGCTGCCATTCTGCTAATCCACACTCTGGCTGACTTTCAAATCCCATTTCTTGTTCAACTCCTCGTTAAACAAAGGTGGTCCCTGTGTAAAGACTGTGTTCAGGTCTGGGGCCCCCAACATTAGAAGGACATGGACCTGCTGGAGTGAGTCCAGAGGAGGCCATGAAGATGATCTGAGGGCTGGAACATCCCTCCTACAAGGACAGAGTGAGAGAGTTGGGGCTGTTCAGCCTGGAGAAGAGAAGACTCAAACCTTCTTGTAGCCTTCCAGTGTCTGAAAGGGCCTACAAGAAAGCTGGGGAGGGACTTTTTACAAGGGCTTGTAGTGATAGGATGAGGGGTAGTGGGTTCAAACTGGAAGAGGGGAGATTTAGATTGGAAATTAGGAAGAAGTTCTACACTGTAAGCGTGGTGAGACACTGGCACAGGTTGCGCAGGGGGGTTGTAGATGCCCCAACACTGGAGGTGTTCAAGACTAGGTTGGATGGGGCTTTGAGCAACCTGGTCTGGTGGGAGGTGTCCCTGCCATGGCAGTGGGGTTGGAACTAGATGATCTTTGAGGTCCCTTCCAACCCAAACCATTCGATGATTCTATGATGTAGAGGGCAGCTGTGAGAGCAGAGCCTCTCTTCCTTTCCTTATGAGAGCTGCAGACCCCGGCAGGTTTGTGTTACTATTATAGGATGTTGTTGTGTTAGCTCTCAGAGGCCTTTCTCAGGCCTAGCTGTGCTGTTGTGCTGGAGATTTGCGCCTACTGAGACCAGCCCCAGCCCTGGGCTGAGTGTCCCTGGCAGAGGAGGGAGTGATCTGCTCTCCACATGTGCTACAAACCAGCAGTTTTCAAGTATTTATCTAATGGGTACCAAGACAAGTTTGAACACCCTGCCCTGATTTGATGATTCTTGTTAATTTTTAGGGCAATCTTATGATTTTTAGGGCCTGGTCTACGATTACACATTACTTGGTACAATAACCCAGCAGAGCTGTGATGTTGTACCATGGATCTTTGTGCCAGTCATTGGTTGGTCTGGTTGACCAGGCTGATGCCAGCTATGAGGCTGGTGATAAAAAACTGGTATCTTAGCAGGGATGTGGGCATGCCAGTGATCGTACGGGGCACAGCAGCACGTCCTGGCTGATGATGCTCCTGAGTACATGTAGATGCCCAGGAGTTGCCCCGACTCTGGTACAGATCTGGTGTTTGGGGTTTTCACCACATTCAAAATACCCATTTTAACTTCTTCCCCTCCCCTTTCCTCAGTGGTCCAGTAAGTAACATTAGGGACATAAGAATGGGAAAATATATATTAAAGCTCCCCAGTGAGCCATGCCCCAGTGTGCTGGGAGGAAAGAACATCCCCTGATGGGCCATGGAGTAAAAGCTCCATGCTGGATCTGGATGGGCAGTCAGTTTTACCTCTCCCCATCCCTCTGCATTACATCTAGCTAAGAGCAGCTCTGACCTCAGGATGGGTGATAGAGTAAAGGAGAAAATGTGAAATAATCCCTTGCTGCTCCCTCCTGCTCCTCTTTTTACCACAGGTTATCTGAAACCAGGCTACGCTGCATCAGCCCCAGCATGGTTCCCACCGCAGGATGCTCCAAGTGCAACAGGGTAAGGACCAAGGCAGCACTTTTATTCTAGGTGTCCTCCAGGCTGTCCTGACCCAATGGGAAGGGCATGAGAAGGAAGAGCAACAGTGTCCTTGGGTTCTCCTGCCTGCTCCTGGAGCCCAGCCTGGGACAGCACCTTGTGCAGGCAGCTCCTGTGGTGCAAAGCACCATCCTTCGTGGTCTGCGTTACCACACAGGTCTGGCTGCTGCCATCACACCCCGCTGCCCATCTCCCACACCCCAGGCTGCTGTGCTGCGTCTCCAAGCCTTGTGAGGAGCTGCCCCACTCTACCGCAGACCTGGGGCCAACCAACAGGCAGCACAACCGCCTGTTGCCCACCCTCCTCCTGGCAGCCTGCCCTTGGCCCCCAGTGCCATCACTGCAACAGGGCTTCCTAATCGCTGTCTGCCTCATCGCAGGGATGAAGATGAGATATATGATGACGTAGAGCCCGTTGGGCTGCACAGGAGAGGCCAAGGCTTTCTGCTGCCCACTGTGTCCCGGCCGCCAGTGTATCCCTGCCCCAGAGGAGGTGGGTACAGGAGGAGCTGGGATGCTGGTTGGGGTGAGAGCTGCAGCTCAGAGAGCCTCGAGGCCCCAGTGAGCCATGGGCAGCAGCGGAGCCTGCGCTGAGCCTGCTGCTCTCATGCATGGGAGGACAATGGGTTCTTCTGCTTCCTGAAACCCTGATCCCCCCATGCCCAGGGGGCAAACTCAGGGCTTGGTCCCAAGAGTAAAAAGCTCTTGCTCCTGTTTTGGTCTTGTATCTTGTCACAGCAGGTGTCTACATCTTATAGCACCTCACGGCATCACCTCTCCTGGGCTTTGGTTTTACAGGTGGAGATGCTGGTCGAGCCTCTAACAGGGTTGCCTTGCTGGCAGCAGCACAGAGGTAACAGGGGTTTTTACTCTTTCTAAGGGTCCTCAGATGGCCAGGGCTCCATGCTGCTTTGACAAAGCTGGTGCTTTAATGGTCTCTGCTGAGCCTGTGATAGAAATGTCCATGGTGAAGAGCACAGATGGCAGGTTTAAACCTGGCCTGAGAGCCCCAGCAGCCCCAGAGCCAGTGCAGGAAATTACAATGGGGCAGCAGCCAAGGGGGAACAAGGGGAAGGGAGGGAGCAGAGCATGGGGTCACCTGAGTTTTGCTGTGACTCACAATGGCTTTGCAGAGAAGCCCAGGTCTCCCAGAAGATGAAGACAATGACACTCAAGGAATGCAAGAAGGAAGAGAAGGCAGATAGGGAGTTTCAGAAGAAATTCAAGGTGAGCAGCAACAAGTTATTCTTATCCCTCTAAGCTCCCTCTCACCTCCTGGGAAGGGTGCAACACCTTGGCAGAGAGGGGCTGTGCTCTGCAGAAACCACCCGATGCCCAGGTCACACATGCCCTGGTCCCCACTGAATCATCCCCAGGTCAGACCAGTCCCACGGACCATTTGGCTAGAGAGAGATCTGCTTTTTCAGAGAAGGGAGAGGAGCTGCCTGGCTTGTGTCCTCCTGGGGCAGCTGCCAACTGCAGCACCGCTGTTTGTGTTTCAGTTCGAAGGAAGCATCAACGTCCTGACTCAGATGATGGTTGACCCTGCAGTGACAGAGAAGAGGGGTGGAGGGAAGAACCTGCCACTGAGACGAGGAGAAATCCTCGATGTCATTCAGTTTACAAATCAGGAGCAAATCCTCTGCCGGAACAGCCAGAGGAGGTGTAAGTCTGTGGGGGCTGAGGCTTTGCCTGTAGCGGGGATCACAGCACGCAAAGGTTTGGGAGCAGGTTTCTTTGTGCGCACGTACCACACCCTGGTAGGCAGCAGGAGACATCCCCTTGCTGTCAGACAGACCTGACGCGTACCCCAGGTCTCAAATGTTCCTGCTTGACTTTGCACAAGTGTCCTGCTCTTCCTCCCACTTGGACCAGCATTTCTGCCACTAGCTGGGTCTGTCACCTCCCGCTGCTAAAAGCCTTCACAGCTCCTGGAGCCTCTTGGCCACCGGCCAGCCCATCAGGCTTTGCTGTAGGCATGGACTCCACAAAGCACGTTTGCACCAAAGGATGATCAGGTGAAATGGGCTGCAGATCCCCAGGCAGAGAGGCCGGGATAAGGCTCTTCCCAGACAGCTGCCGCCCCGCCTGGCAGGCTCATTCCCTCATTTCCCAAGCAGGTTCCCCCAAAGGGTCAAGCTCAGCTTCCCAGAGCTCCTCCTTGCCCCCAGCACTCCTGGGGATGCAAGATGTTGCCAAACCCTGCTTGTCCTGGGCAAGGGCAGGTGCTGGGGTGAGACCCTGCTCATGCCCTGGCTCCTAGCACAACCTGACATGCTTTTCCTTGCTCTGTTGCAGATGGCTACGTACCCCGGGCTGTGATGCTTCACCTGTGAGTACCTCTTCCCCAGACCCTTCCTCCCTACTCCACGAGCTGTAGCAATTGGGTGTTGGTCTCTTCTCACAAGTCACAACTGACAGGACAAGAGGAAATGGGGTTAAGTTGTGCCAGGGGAGGTTTAGGTTGGACATTAGAAAAAACTTCTACACCAAAAGGGTTATCAAGGACTGGAACAGGCTGCCCAGGGAGATGGTTAAATCACCATCCCTGGATGTATTTAAAAGCTGTCTAGATACAGTGCTCAAGGATATGGTGGAGAAGTGGCCTGGTAGAGTTAGGTAACGGCTGGACTTGATGATATTAAAGGTCTTTTCCAACCACAGCAATTCTGTGAATTGCCCAGCGAGTGCCCAGCAGCGAACCAGCCTTGGCCATTGAGTGCCGGCTCAAAACCATCCAGCCCAGGCAGTGACCATCAGCATAACACCAGCTAGTTGCCCTGGGGGTGGAATCTGCCATTTCTGATGTCAGGAGAGGTTCTGGCAGAGGGAGCAACTTCCTGAGGTGCTGTGAGCACTCCCCAAGCTGTGGTCCCTCGTGTGGGACCTGCCTAGACACTGCTCAGATGCTGGCGGTGGCAGAATGCGATGGGCCAGCACTAGCCCTCTGCATGGCCACGTCTGCAGCTCCCTATGGCCAGGACAGGGACACCATCCACACCAGAGGATCCCATCTCTGCGGGGAGAGCATGGGGCTCAGAGGAGGCGAACAGGGTGGGGTGGTGGACACCAGAGACTGTAGACATGTTAGGAGAGATTGGACAGATGCAGCAGCAGGAGCTGGCCCTTGCCTTGGCTTTGGGAGGCGGTGGGGACATGGGAGACCTGACTGCCCACAGCATCCTGTCTTTTCCCTCACAGGGACACTGACATCTATGATGACGTTGAGATTTATGGTAGGTGCAGAGGGAGCAGCTGCCGTAGCCCCTTTGCCAAGTGCCAGGTGCTGCTCCCTGGCAGGGACAGGCAGCAGCTACCCCCACGCCAGCACCAGGGACTCCCCTACTGCCCCCTTGCCATTTCCCCCCTTCCCTATCCCCTCCCTCTCTGTGATTCCTGTCCCTCTCTCTGGGACATCCCTTCCTTTCAGCTCTCCGTAGATCCTCATGTTCCTCTGTTCCCAATTATTTGGACTTCCCTGCACCCTTTCCCTTCTCACCTTGCTCCCTCCACTTGCTGCCATCCCCAGGGACCATTCAATGTCCTTTGAGATGTCCCTGATACCCCAGATGCCCACGGGGGATGCCCTTTCCCAACTAGTTGCTCACTCCTAGCATGTAAACTCCATCCTCAGGCTCAGAGATGTCTCTGAAGATGGACCTGAATAGAGACAACTGTATTTTATCTGTGCCAATGAGCAAACATTTTATCTAATTCTGCCTGGCAGGTTGAGCCGTCGATGCTAAAGCCAAAAGCACAAGACAGCACCACCAGAGACATCCCCAAAAGCACTGTATGCTGTGCTTCTGCTTTGGAAGGAGATCTCCTTCTTCTGAGGTAGCCTACAAAAGCCACCGTGTCCCTGCTGAGGCAGCAGTGAGGCCGTGCTGCGGGGCTGCGTGGATCCTGGCCCACGGGGCAGGGGGTTCAGAGGTCCTCCAGTTAACCCTTCTCCATGGCTTTGTTTTGTCTGTGTGAAATATGGCAATTGTTTGAGAGGGTTTCCTGGTCTTATTTGTGGGTGGGGAGTTTAAAATCTGGGCCAGAGAGGTTTTAATTGGAGAGTTTTTAGTACTTCCCAATTCCCAAACCATCCTCAGCCTGGGAATAGAACTGTGTCCCCAGATCCACCCACCCCATCCTTCAGCTGCTTTCTGCACCGCTTTCCTCTCTCAGCGAGTCTCCTGGCCTGAGCCAGGGTCAAGCTGGACATAGAAACACTCTCAAATGGTGTGGGCAGCAATGATTGTGAACCAGCAGCACCTCGTGGCCTTGGGGCAGCTTCTCTGCAGAGCTGGTGCAAGGGTCAGATCTGCTGGGGTAGATGTTCATAGAATCATTGAATGGTTTGGGTTGGAAGGGACTGCAAAGGTCATCTAGTTCCAACCCCCCTGCCATGGCAGGGACACCTCCCACTAGACCAGGTTGCTCAAGGCCCCATCCAACCTGGTCTTGAACATATTCAGTG
This sequence comes from Eurystomus gularis, assembly GCA_013400335.1. Taxonomy (NCBI): domain Eukaryota; kingdom Metazoa; phylum Chordata; class Aves; order Coraciiformes; family Coraciidae; genus Eurystomus; species Eurystomus gularis. The sequence continues at coordinate 53,314 of VZZY01020405.1, read as the reverse complement.
ATGGAGAATCTACAGCCTCCCTGGGCAATCTGTGCCAGGGTCTCACCACACTTACAGTGTAGAACTTCTTCCTGGTTTCTAATCTACATCTCCCCTCCTTCAGTTTGAAGCCATCACCCCTCATCCTCTCACTGCAAGTCCTTGTAAAAAGTCCCTCCCTAGCCTTCCTGTAGGCCCCCTTCAGACTCTGGAAGGCCACAATAAGGTTTAAGTCTTCTCTTCTCCAGGCTGAACAACCCCAACTGTCTCAGCCTGGCCTCATAAGAGAGATGTTCCAGCTCTTGGATCATCTTCATGGTCCTCCTCTGGACCTGCTCCAACAGGTCCATGTCCCTCTTGTGCTGGGGCCTCCAGAGCTGGTTGCAGTGTTCCAGGTGGGGTCTCACCAGAGCAGAGGGAATCTCCTCCCTTGACCTGCTGGTCACGCTTCTTTTCATGCTGCCCAGGACATGGTTGGGCCTTTCTGGTCTGCACTCCCCCATTGCTGGCTCATGTTGAGCTTCTTATTAACCAGCACCCCCAAGTCTTTCTCCTCAGGGCTGCTCTCAATCCACTCCTTGCCCAGTCTGGATTTGTGCTTGGGATTGCCCCGACCCAGGTGCACGACCTTGCGCTTGGCCTTGTTGAACCTCATGAGGTTGGCATGGGCCCACCTCTCAAGCCTGTCCAGGTCCCTCTGGATGACATCCCTTCCCTCCAGCGTGTCGACCACACCACACAGCCTGGTGTCATCTGCAAACCTGCTGAAGGTGCCTCAATTCCACTGTCCATGTCACTGACAAAGATGTTAAACAGGACCGGTCCCAGTACCAATTCCTGAGGAACACCACTCATCACTGGTCTCCACTTGGACATTGAGCCGTTGACCACAACTCTTTGAGTGTGACCATCCAGCCAGTTCTTTATCCACTGAATGGTCCATCCATGAAATCCATGTCTTTCCAATTTAGAGACCAGGATGTCCTGTGGGACAGTGTCGAAGGCTTTGCACAAGTCCAGGTAGATGCTGTCAGTTGCTCTTCCTTTAATCTTCCTTCTCCCAGCCTCTACCTTTGCATTCTGCAGCTTGGGTGGTGTGGCTGGAGCCTTTGCTGGTAAAGACTGAGGCAAAGATGTCACTGAGTACCTCAGCCTTCTCCATATCCCTCATGACCAGGTCTGTTTCCTTATGGAGAGGTCCCACATCTTCCCCAGCCTTCCTTTTATCGCTGATGTACCTGTAGAAGTTTTTCTTGTTACTCTTGGGTAACATTCCTGTGTCATATTCCTGTGGGTACGTCCACCATCGTCTGTCGGTGCCTCAGGCCAATGGTCTCTGCAGATTAATTCTTCAAGTAACGGGGAAACGCTCTTCCTTTGCTCGCAGCCGGTGGGATCACAAATCCTGTGGCAGCCTCCAGTGCAGGACCCAGATCCTTTTGGCTCAGGAGCCATGACAGGAAGGGAGTTCTGGGGCTGAATCCCTGCTCCTGATCCCAGGGGTGGGGGGTTAAGCTGGGAGGGTTCGGCACCAGCTCTGGCAGGATGCCAAGCTCGGATTAACCGGTTGAAGACGTCACTTTCCATTATGGGAAAGGCTCCCAAGTAGCCCTGAAGCTTTTGGTCCCGGGGATTAGCTGTTGTGCTCAGCGCCAGCAAAGGGCAGGGCTCCACCGGCTCGGCAGTGCCCAGGGCAATGAGCAGGGCTGGGAGCTGCTCCAAGGGGCATCGCCTTGGCAGCTGAGGATGACCATGTGGGAACGGGTCAGGAGAGCTTTGCTGAACTCGCTATCCGCGACCTTCCTGCGCATCTGGAACTGGGTATGGGCTTTCTGGTGTAAAAATGGCCTCTTGACCCTATCGATGCTGTCAGTTGGCACCGGGTGTCTCCTGGGGTTCCTGCTGCGGACGCTGGAGCTGACGGAGCTGGTAAGCCTGGCTGGGACGGGGTCGGGAGCGAGGGGATGGAGTGGGGCAGTCAGGGTGACCAGCCGTGGTGCTGGCAAGACATCACCATCGACGGTCCCATACAGGCACAGCCCCAGAAGCAAGGGCTCCTGCCCAAGAAACCACCTCTCAGGTGGTTCTCCCCATGGCTTGTCTCTTTTTTTTTTGACCAAAAAGCTGCCAACAAGTGCCAAAGCTGCAGGACAAATCCTGTGTCCCTCCCTGGGAGTGGGAGGCTTTGGGACAGACCCTGTGGAGCTGCAGGAGACTCCAGGTGGGGTTGGGATGGGAGAGAGGGGAATGGATGCTCGGCTGCTAGGTGCTCAGTAACAGGCTTCCCCCAACATGAACAGTCCGAGGGATGAGCTCCTCCTGTTACTCTACACAAGAGCTCTGCAGATGCTCAGCGAATGTTTCCACTCTCTGGAAAAGGCCAAGCAAATACATATGGGGTTGGTGGAGAATCTGGGCGGGCTTCCAGGGGCTAAGGGTCCACTTGGAGACAAATGCATTGGAGAAGATGCACCTAAACAGTGTGATCACTCCGTGCTTTCGAGGACCGTTGTGCTGTTGAATGTCACCCTCTAAAATCCATGTGGCTTTAGTGACATCAGGGCTCCTGGCTGTGGCCCAGCCCTGATCTTTGGCCGGGCTGGTGGAGCTCAGGAGGGGGGATGCTGCTCTGTGGAGCGCTCGGCGGGCGCTGGAACATCCCTCCGTTACCCACTGGGATTTAGCAACGTCTTGTCACTTCAGTTACGTCCTTCAGCATCACTGTCCATGGGGGATGATCTTGTTACTTAATTGAAGTCGGGTGTAATCTCCCCGCCCCTCCCGGCAGCCCCCACTCCAGCCCAGAGGCTCCTGCCATGCTCTGAGTTCACCCATCCTCTGCCCCGGTCCTGTCCTGCTGCCACAGCCCTGCATGTGGTCCCTGGCAGCCACTTCTCCCCATTAGAGTCTTTTGACCCAAAATCTGCACCACAGAGGAGGGGGCTGGGGGAGCAGCTGGTCCCCACTTTCCTTCCTGCCATGGGAAAGTGTCATAGAATCATAGCATGCATTGGGTTGAAAGGGATCTTCCAAGGTCATCTAGTCCAAACATCCTGCAGGGACATCAGCAAGGATATCTCTACCTAGGTCAGGTTGCTCAGAGCCCCATCAAGCCTGGCCTTGAACATTTCCAGGGATGGGGCCTCCACCACCTCCTTGGGCAACCTGTTCCAGTGTTCAACCACCCTCATAGTAAAGAACTTCTTCCTAATTTCCAACCTAAGTCTCCCCTTTTCTAGTTTAAAACCATTATCCCTCATCCTATTGCTACAAGCCCTTGTAAACAGTCCCTCCCCAGCTTTCTTGTAGGCCCCCTTCAGATATCAGAAGACCACTATAAGGTCCCCCCGGAGCCTTCTCTTCCCCAGGCTGAACAGCCCCAACTCTCTCAGCCTGTCTTCATAGGAGAGATGCTCCAGCCCTCTGATAATTTTCGTAGCTCTTCTCTGGACACACTCCAACAGGTCCACGTCCTTCTTGTGCTGGGGGCTCCAGAGCTGACGCAGAGCTCCAGGTGAGGTCTCACCCGGGCAGAGTAGAGGGGCAGAATCACCTCTCTCAATCTGCTGGCCACAGTTCTCTTGATGCAGCCCAGGATGAGATTGGCCTTCTGGGCCACATGTGTGCACTGTTGGCTCACGTCCAGCTTTTTGTCCACCAGTACCCCAGTACTGGGGTGTTCATGTCACGGAGCTGAGAAACCCACTGACAAAACAGGAGCTGTTCAAATCTGATCTCACTCCTTGCACTCAGCTGGACCTATTGTGGCTCTGCTCCTCGTGAGCTCCCAGGGACATCAGCCACGTTTAGGTCACAGGGGTGGGTTAGCACAGGGACAGCAGCATGGAGTGTTTATTTCAGTAGTTGCCTTGGCATCCCTCAAAGCCCAGTGGAGTTGGTTGCTTTAGAGTAACCAAAACCATGTGCTTGGGTTGGGGCCATCTCAGATCTGTCCCTGACACCTCTTCAGCTGCGCAGTGAAAGACTGGGGGGCAGAGAGGGAAGGTGGGTGGATGGATTCATGGAGAAAGGGAGGGAGGGAACTCAGCAGCCAGAAGGATGGTGGATAGAAAGCTGGCTTGAGGGATGGTGGATGGAGGAATGCTGGCCAGGTGGCTGCTGGTCTTGCAGACCCCTCACTCTTTTCTTGGTCATGGCTGTGGGATCTGGGCTTTGGAGGTCCCTTTCCAGGCAGCCCTTCCCCATGCCCATGTGGGGAGTGTAGGGGGTAGACAGATGTCCTGGGGTGGAAACCTCCCTTGGTGCACCGTGAGGCTGCATCACAGGTGGGCCAGACACGTGGGGCCTCCCTGAGCTTGGCTTTGCCATTTGCTGCCACCACTATTTCCACTTTTTGTGGCTGGCACCAGGCTGCACCCACAGCTTCGGGCACTTACACGGGCAGTGGAACCCCCGCTCCCCAATAACAAGTGCAATGACATTTGGAGGAGCCAGTGGTGAGACCATGGGGACCATTACCTGGACAGTGGTGGACCCAACGATGTTTCTGAGAGGGGACCAGCCCCACAGGCCCCTCTCCGGTACACAGCTGGGCTTCCCGTGTGGTCAGTTTCCTATCCCTGATCCAGCTTCTGGTAAGGGGCAGCCAGAGAAACAGCATCTCTCAAGGAATGGCTGCTGGCTGGGAACCACACTTAGAGCTGCGTCTGGTTGGGAAAAAAGCAAATTTATCAGGTTTTAGCCCTTAACCTGTGATGAGTGTCCACTTCTTAGCTCTCACCTGACACAATGGCTCTGCTCTATGTGCAGGAGAAGCAGTACTTTTCCTTTCCTGGAGAGCTCCTCATGAGGATGTTGAAAATGCTGATCCTGCCCTTGATCACCTCCAGGTAAGATACCATCTTCTGCTTCGGAAGCACATCCCTCCATCACGTTGAGGAGATCAACCCATGATCCTCTATTGAGGAGATCACCCCAAAACTGCCTGGGGTAAGAATAACCCTGGCCCCAGGCAGACAGCAACTAAACAGCTTCCCCTGGCTTGGTGTCCATCAAACCCAGCAATGGTCTAGGACAAATCCTCACCAGGATTTGGTAGATACCTCCACTCAGGCCAGACACCTGCACGGGATCGGGGTGCTCCCTTCTCTTTGAGCACAACCAGCTGGTGATGCCAGGACCATCTGTGGGTGGTTGAGGAGATGATGGGCAGCTGCTTAAATTCAAAGCAGATTTCCTTGTTTTAGAGAGTTTTGAGAAAGTTCAGGTAGAAACCACAAGCATCCCTCAATATTGCATCTGTGTCTCCAAATCCCGCTTTTATCAGCCTGTTCAGATATAGAAATAAGAAACAGAGTTGATAGAGTCAGACTCAAGTCTAAGCAAGATCTTGAAAAGCTCACATGGATTCACATAAACAATTAAACAATTACTGGGACATGCTCGCTAGAAATCCTCAAACGATTGGCTCATCGTCCCGTTGAGATGTGTCACTGCTCTGCTGTTTTTCAGCCCTCGCTTGGCGGCCCATTTGCTGGTTTATTTTTGGGAGCAGTGTGGTCTCTACCCTGGCCACATTGGCCTTTTTGGTATCAGCTCTTGTAAAGCTGCTTTCTTTTCCCCTCCAGTCTTCCACCTCCCCTCCCAGACACACTGCCTGGGTTCTCCTTCACTCTTGGGGTGCCTCCTCACAGCTCAGTGATGCTGGATCGTCCCAGGATTTTTCTCGCACGCTGAATTGAGCCAGGCATTTTTCTTACGTAATTACTGTACAATGGGGAAGTGGTGTCTTCCCTCCATGCACCATCCCAGAGGGGACCAGGCGTGCTCTGGGGATGGATTTGTCCTGGTTGGGGCTCAGCTCTGGAGCTCTCCAAGGCTCATGTTGGAAAGTGTCACCCACCTTGGTATTGCTTTTGTGGCCCTTCTGAAGCTTCTCAGCATCTCTCTCCTCCTGGACATGTAGCTGCTGGAGGGGGTCTGTGGGCTGGGCACCACCTCAGCCACCCATCCCTGTGTGTCCCCAAGGGTGGCATTAACCCTTGCAGCCTCTGTCTCCATCATATCCCACCCGAGGGTTGTCAGGTCATCGCTGAACACCACTGGCAGGTTTGGCCAGAGCTCTGCGGGGCCCCGGGGGAGCTGGAGCAGTGAAAACCAGTGGCCAGGAGCTCAAGGTGGGTCTGCGAGGACATGGAACATGCTGCGGCCCCTAAATGCCCCCATTTGTCCCCAGTGCCGGCACTGCTGCCCACACTCGCCCTACTGGTGCAGCCTGTGATACTTTCTCTATTTTTAGTCTAGTTTTGTTTAAAAGTAGCTTATGGGCTACTTCTTAGGAAAGCTTATGTGAAGTCTGAACCAGCTCTGCTCCCCGTTCTCTACCTCCTCCCCACCAGCGGTGCAGGAGGACAGGGAATGGGAGTTGTGGTCAATTTGTTCCATGTTGTTTCTGCTGCTCCTTCCTCCTCATGGGAAAAACTCCTCACAGTCCTCCCCTGCTGCAATGTGGTGTCCCTCCCACGGGACACAATACTCCACAGGCTTCTCCTACCAGCAGGGGTCTCCTCCCGAGCTGTTGTCCTCCCATCGATGGACTTCTCCAGCCTGGGCATCCCCTGGAGTCACAGTCTCCTTCAGGAGCAGCCACCTGCTCCGGCAGGGGGGGTCCTCCACAGGCTGCAGATGGGTTTCTGTCCCACCAGTGATGTCTAAGGGCTGCAAGGGTTCAGAGTGCCTCCCCACCTCTTCCTCACTGACCTTGGTGTCCTCGGACTCTCTCTCTGTCCCACTCCTCTCCCAAACAAAAGAACCCACTACACAGGTTTTCCCCCTCTTAAATATGTTATTGCTGGTGCCTTGGCCAGAGGTGGGTCCAACTTGGAGCTGGGGAAAACTTCTTGAAGCTTCTTACAGAGGCCACACCCATCCATCCCTGTCCTGTCCCCCCACAGCCCCCGCTACCAAAACCCCAGGCACAAACCCAACACAATACATCATCGGAGACTTAAGAGAACAACATCACACAAACCCAAAAGAGCAGCGTTAGTTATTCACCATTAAAATACACTGAGAATATTTATCTTATCCCTTGGAGAAACAAGAAAACATGGCCAGACCTTGAAGGCATCCTCAGAGAGGTGTCTCATGCCCTTCATAGCTCAACCTGGGTTGTCACAAGCCCATCATGGGCATGAGATCCTGCAGATGCAGACACATGAATGTGCAAGATCTCCATGATGCCCTTAAGCATTGGTTAAAAAAATATCTATGAGAACTCCCAACTTGGAGATTTTGTCCATCAGATGCTTCTCATGAAGTTTTGGGAGCAGATACTGACCGCAGTCTTTTCTGCTGCAGCCTCATGTCAGGGCTGGCCACCATGGACTCCAAGGCCTGCGGGAAGATGGGGGTCATCACAATCACCTACTACCTTTGGACAACCTTCATGGCAGTGACTGTCGGGATCATCCTCGTGGTCAGCATCCACCCTGGTGCCGCTGCTCAGAAAGATGACAACTTTGGGGGGAAGGTGGTGCTCAGCTCTGCCGACGCGTTGCTGGATTTAATCAGGTACATCGCAGGATTTCCGGAGGAGCCAGGTTTATGATGGTGTTTCACAGACAAGATCTTCCCAGGAGGCATTGGGTTCCCAGGAGGTATTGGGGTCTCAAGGGAAACAAGAACCATAGGCACCGGCACCTCCCAGCCCAGCAACGTGGGGTTTGTGTCTCCCTGTGCATGTCCCTCTGGCCACTCTGTCACCCCTGATGCTCCCCACCCAGAGCCACCAGCAAAGAGGGCTGCAGCGGCAGAGGACAGGCAGATTTAAATTCCCTGCAAAGCTCAGTGGTTTCCCCTCTGCAGCCCCAGCTGTGACACGCCAAGTCCTGCTGCTCCTTGGGCTTTGCGAGGTGAAAATGAGCAGGAGTTGGTCCAACCCACAGGGGTGCAGCGTGGACCCAGGGGCTGGGGGAGAATCTCCATTCCTGGAGGTGTTCTGTCAAATGGACAAGGGTCTGAGCATCCTGCCCCAGCTTTGCAGGTGGTCCTGCTCTGAGCAGGGGCTGGAGACGGCAGATGTCCATCCCAACCTCTGGCCTTCCATGAGCCCAGTTTACGTGTAGTTCACAGTCCTGCTCTTCACCCTTTCAGCCTGTCTTCACCCTCAGCTTATACAGAGGACATCAAGCTGGTGTTGGCTGTAATGGTCCTCCTCTTGGCCTCATGCCCACCAGAGGTGCCTCCCAGGTTGTTCCCTTGACACACTTTAACCCCTGCACAATTGCTCTCTTGCAGAAACATGTTTCCTTCTAACCTGATCGAAGCTTCATTCCAGCAGGTGAGTTAACCCAGCTCCACCACTGCGGGTGGCTAGGATGGTGCTCAGCTCCACATGAGGCTCCTCTCCCTGTCTGGGGCTCTTCCCTACCCCCAGCCTGGACACGAGCCCTCTCCCTTCCCCTCTGTCTCCCTTCCCAGGCTGGTCACCCAAAGGTGGGTGGGTGCTGGTGGGGTCACAGTCTCACAGGGACATCCCTGCCTGTCCTCTGTCTGGGAGCGCTGCTGCACAAAGGCAGCACACCATCTCTGCTCTTGGACCCTGCTCTCGTGCAGTGGCTCCTCAGTCCCTGGGGTTGGGGAGCAGAGGTGGAGGTGTGGGCAGCAGCAGGCGTGGGGATGGAAAGCTTGAAGGAAAGGTTGGGGTGGGTGAAGGGAAGAGCCTGAGGTAGGGTGGAGAGGAAAAAGGAAAATGAGCACTCATGGCACTGGGAAAGCTCCTGGAAAGCCCCTGGGAGAGGGATGGGGGTGATGGGGCCTCTCCATGGGGATCACAAGGCTGCCCAGTGCTGCACTGGGATCATGCAGGGACCCAACTCACAAATGCCACAGGTCTGTCCAGAGAAGTGCCGCCTTGCTCGAGGCTGGCTCTGCCGAGGTCTGCAGGGAACAACCACAGTTCCTCTTGCCTGTTTCTTGCTTCTCTTCTTTTCACCCGCCTTTTGCTGCCTGAAAAGCAAGTTTTGAACCTCAGGACCACCTGGCCCAGTGATGGCTTTACCTCTGTGTTCAAGAGCAGGATGCAGTCCGTGGCCAACAGGACACTAACCGCTCTGCCTTGCTTTTTGTTCCAGTATCGAACTGTTCTTGTCCCGGTGGTGAAGTCTCCCGGCTTTCCAAAGATCCCAGGAAAATCTCTTAGTTTTATTTACTTTGCACCCGATGATGAAAACCCTGAAATTCATCGGCCTGTGTTACTTGAGCTGACACCGTCACCTGAGATGACCTACAGGACCCTGCCCGGGACGAGCAATGAGATGAACGTCTTGGGAATCGTCATCTTCTCAGCAACAATAGGTACCTGCTCCATAGAGAACGGGGCCCCGCGCTGTGCCCCGGCCCAGCTCACGGGGCTGCTCAGCACTGGTTCCAGGCCAGGGCAGTTACTGCTGCTGTGCACTGAGGTGGGGATGCTGAGCGGGACGAGGTTGTTTTAGCTCTAACCACCCAAGTCCTTAGGGAACCAGGCACAGCATGGAGCTTGTACCAACACAAGGCCATCCATAACAGAGCTCAAGAAAGGTGCCAGCTGTGGAGAAGGCTGTTTTCTCCCTAGATTTTCCATATGAGCCTTCACAGCCCACGCTGGTGTCCTGAGGCTTTTCAAATTGTCACATAACCTGGAGGGTCCTTCCCATAAAGTCTACTGAAGTGAGCTGTAACTTCTGCAGAGGCTACTGGGACATAGCTCATTACAAACAGACCGAACCCTTCACGCCGGCACTGTTCAAACTCCCTGAGCAGGCAGCAGGTGAAAGCTGGGTCAGACTCGGGGCCTGTCACAAACACAAGGGAGTTTCTAACAGGACTTTCTGAAGAAGGTAAGAAAGCTTCCTGCATTGAAGAGCTTGCAATCCAGTGTGGATGAGGTGCTCGGCAGCAGTTTCAGGAAGGAAGGAGGAGCCAAGGCTGGATGGAGAGAGCATGTGAGGGAGAGAGAAGAAGGTTTAAAGGGGAGAAAGTCAAGTGAAGGAGGAACTTGGAGCTGACTCAAAGCGTAAGATAGAAGGACACCAGGTGCAACGCTAAGGGAGGAACCAGGAGAGAAAAGAGTAGGAGGTGATGAGATGATTATGTGTAGATTAAGAGGTGAGAGCAAGGAGCTTGAACTTAGTGTCCAAGGAACCAAAAAGCCAATTAGAAGCTTTGGGGGGTGGAAGCCCTGGAGGCAGCACAGCGCTGGAGCACACCAGGCTGCCGCCAGAGCCAGGGGAGTGGGGCCAGTTTTAAAGGCTATGATGCAGCGAGTGCCTGGAGGAGACGGCCATGGTGAGACCAGGCAGAGACAGACCCGCTTAAAGATCCTTAGGGACAAAAGAGATGTCTAAGGGCAGACTGCCGTCCCAGTGACCAATCCCACCTGCATACCACAGATGCTCAGGGGACATGCTGAGCTCCAGCTTGCAGGACACGTGCCCTCCTCCAGCCCAGCCAAACATGGAGGAGAAGCCGCTTTTCTCTTCTGGGATTACCACCCCACCACCCTGCCAGCGTGGGAGGGAGGATCAGCGCTGAGTTAGGACACAGTGGGAGATCACCGGAGCCACCCCCGGCCACCCAGCTGTACTCCGTGGGATGGATTAGAGCCCCATGACGTCGCAGAGCATCGCCTGCACCAGGAATGGGCAGCTTGGAAAAGGGTACTTGTACATCCACAGGAAGCTTGAGGTTGAGTTAACGGGGTTTGCCCAGCAGAAAACAGGAGAGGGACAGGGAAGAGCAGACAGGCAACAGCTCGTGCTGTGGGAAGCGAGGGCCAGTTCCTCCTTGCAGCGAGGTGGGAAATCATAGAGTCATTAAAGTTGGAAAAGACCAACCATCAACCCAGCACTACCATGACCACCAGACCATGTCCTGAAGGGCCACGTCCACCCGTTTTTTTAACTCCTCCAGGGATGGTGACTCCACCACTGCCCTGGGCAGCCTGTTCTAGGGCTTGACCACTCTTTCAGTAAAGAATTTTTTCCTAATTTCCAATCTAAACCTCCCCTGGTGCAACCTGAGGCCTTTGGAAGCTGGTTGGTATCTTGGCAAAGGGTATTTGTGTCCAATACCAAAATGAGACAGCTTGTAGGACTGAGACCAAGGTGTCTATGCAGCGCCTGCCAAGTCCATGGAGTGTCTTTGCTGTGGATGGTAACCCCAGGCAGCTCTTCACTGAAACCCAGCAGCTCCAGCCACCTTCACTGCTTTTGAAATCCAGAAAAGGGCAGAGATTTAAGGTTGCTTGAAGGACCGAATTCCATTCTTATTTGCTGTTGAAGGCATAGTAGAGCAGGAATGCACGTGTGGTTAGTGGGGTTATGGGGCTTTCTGATCTGCGAGCACAAAACTGGCCAGTGATAAATCCCATTGCTCCCACTGCTGAGAAGGTTTCCCAGATACCCACTGAGCAGCAGAGGAAGGAGTCTTTGAGTATTTGCCCATCTAGTTTCCAGCCCAGCACGTGTCTCTTCTGTGTGGTCCCCTCAGCTAAAATTACTTCCGAGGCACTGTACAAGTATCCGCTTTAGCGCAGGAAAGAAGCATACAGGCAGGATCTTGTGTCATCTCTCTTATCCATCTTCAATCTTCAGGGCTAAGGACCCCCAGAGACTCTTGGCAGGTAGTTGGATCTCTTGACTTGCTCAGCAGTGATGGGATACGGGGGAATCTACAAAAATGAGACAAGGCTCGGCATATTTAAATCTCAGCTCCATGGATATTCGTAACAGTTGGTTTGGCCACGGGCTGCGGTGAGGTTTTTTGAGAAAAGTCCAGATGCTTGTATTTCCTTGGAGCAGAAAAGGACCATGACCTGTAAGAGCACATGGAATTCTGTATTAAGTCTGACCTGCTGTAAGCTTGCCCAGTGAAACCCATTCTGTGAACACCAGAGCCTCAAGACACTTGGCACGACACACACTGCTCCCACGGTACTACTGAGTAACATAAACCAATGTGCTTGGTTGCAGGACTTCTCCTAGGAAAAATGGGCGAGCGAGGAGCTCCGCTGGTTAATGTGTGCCAGTGTCTGAACGAAGCGGTTATGAAAATTGTCTCGATGGCAGTTTGGTAAATTTGTTTTTGATTGATTCAGTTCATTTGTAGCCTAATGGTAATGCCAGTCATATGTCTACAAGTATCTACTGTGAGCACTAGAAGTGTCGACATGGACCTGTTGGAGAGGGTCCAGAGGAGGGCTACAAAGATGATCAGAGGGGTGGAACAGCTCTCCTACATGGACAGGCTGAGAGAGTTGGGGTTGTTCAGCCTGGAGAAGAAAAGGCTCCAGGGAGACCTCACTGGGGCCTTCCACTATCTGAAGGGGGCCTACAAGAAAGCTGGGGAGGGACCTTTTACAAGGGCTTGTAGTGATGGGATGGGGGGTGATGGGTTCAAACTGCTTCCAGTTTGAGGGGAGATTTAGATTGGAAATTAGGAGGAAGTTTTTCACTCTAAGGGTGGTGAGACACTGGCACAGATTGCCCAGGGAGGCTGTAGATGCTCCATCACTGAATATGTTCAAGGCCAGGCTGGATGGGGCCTTGAGCAACCTGGTTTAGTGGGAGGTGTCCCTGCCATGGCAGGGGGGGTTGGAACTAGATGCTCTTTGAGGTCCCTTCCAACCCAAACCATTCTGTGACTCTCTGATGTATTTTCGTATGACTATCATACGGTACCAAATACTGTAGTGACTGTTGCATAGCATTTCAGTGACTGCTGCATCCTCAGAATTATTTATGCTTATTCTTTGCAGGTACTTCCCCTTTGGCATAGTATTTCTCATTGCTGGGAAGATCCTGGAGATGGAGGATCCATCAGTTATAGGACAGAAGCTGGGACTATATACCGTTACAGTAGTGTCAGGGCTGGTCATCCACGGACTCATTCTCTTACCTCTGCTTTTTGTGCTCATCACCAGGAAAAACCCCTTTGCTTTCATTCAGGGGATACTGCAAGCCTTGCTGATCGCCTTGGCTACATCTTCCAGGTATGGACAACACCTCAAACACACTGATGCAGCTGACAAGGCATCGGGTTTAGTCGAGGGAGACATGGCCAGGCAAGCTGTGGGAGAGCAGCTGTAAATCAGACAAAGCAAATCATGCTCAGGCTCTCGCTGGAACGAGATCGCTTCCAGGTGGAGCAGTCTCTGGGATGCTCCCTGCAGGGGGGTTGGACCAGATGAGCTTGAAAGGTCCCTTCCCACCCAAACCATTCCATGATTCTATGATTTCTTGTTCTGCAGCTCAGCAACCTTGCCCATCACCCTCAAGTGTCTCCTGGAAAACAACGGAATAGACAGACGCGTGGCACGATTTGTCCTCCCTGTGGGTGCCACCATCAACATGGATGGCACCGCGCTGTACGAAGCGGTGGCTGCTATCTTCATTGCCCAGGTCAATGAGTATGACTTGGATTTAGGACAAATTATAACGATAAGGTAAATGTTTCTTTGCAGCAGCTGAATTCTTTCTGTTCATATTTGCAGACATTGTAACGACCTCTCACACTTCCCAGTTAGCAGAGATCCTGCTAATGCTCCTCCCAGAGCTTTGCTGGGAAGCTGAGGAGCAGGAAAGGCGCAGGACGTGCCAGCCGCCCGTGCTGAGCGCCAGGGAACGTTCAGGCTCCGCACCCACAGAATTTGCTGCAGAATCAGAGTTTGTAGGTGAAAGCCGGACGGAAGGGACAGCACGGCTAGAGCAGGTCAACACCCGCAGCACCCCTGAGCTAGCTTAGCACAGAAGGGTTTGTGCAGGTGGATTTACTCCCCCTCGGAAATGGAAGATCTTCATTTTAGAAGCAGGGAAATAAAGCACCTGCCCAGATGAAAATAAGGACAAGTAGCAAATATTTAGCAATTCTACGCAGGGGCTGCCTACACTGGCAGGCAGAGGGGTGTTGTATGAGCACAAAGCCAAGGGCACCTGTGCAAGCCCTCAGCCGTGATGCCCACCAGCAGGAGGTCAGGACAGCATCAGGGAGCGGGAAGGTGGAGGAAGCCAGATCCCAACCAATCCTTCCACCCAGGAATCACTTTGCTTGCCTTGCAAACATGCTTGGTTTTTTTTTTTCAGCATAACAGCAACAGCAGCCAGCATCGGGGCAGCCGGGATCCCCCAGTCCGGACTCGTTACGATGGTCATCGTGCTAACTTCTGTGGGGCTGCCGACCGACGACATCACACTCATCATCGCTGTCGACTGGGCTCTGTAAGTTTTCCCAGATGCAACATCCCTGGCGGGTGCCAAGTGCCAGTTCCTGGTGTCGTATTTGGGGCATCTCTCAGAGAGGCAAATAGAGATGAAGGGATCACAGAATAAAGCCAGAAGCCAAGTGGAAGATGCTTCATTTTCCAATTATTTTCTTGAAATAACTACAGGAAACAGTCTCTTAAAGGAGTGTTTGACTTGAGGCCTTTCTGATCCAAGGTGCCCATCACCAACTAGTGCCTCGTTAAGGTCTGTACTCAGAGGAAGTGGTGAGGACATTCAGCCACTCTCTCAACGAAGGTGTCCAGTCTGAAACACCAGCTTGTACTGATCTTTTACCTAAATTCCCACATCTTTGTGGGAGGTCTCAGTTAAGTTACAAAACCTGTCTTCCTGAAACGTAGATGTGTTTATACTTTTAAGGATGCTACTTTCTTCCTTAGTGAGAGGTAGGAAAGGAGTCAAGGAGGTGATCGTCTTGTCTTCATGAAGTGTTGCTCTGCAAGGCTGCTAGTTCATGCAGTCCCTAGAAATGCCTCAAGTCCTAGTCTTCTCCAAGCTGTCCACTCTGGGAACAAAGGAGGGTGGACAGCAGGAGTCAAAGCTAAGTGGTGGGTGGTACAGTATTTGTTTTGGTGGAATATTACTCCTGGAAGAGGAACAAGGTTGGTAAGGCAGGGTGAAAGGTATCTGGCTTCATACAGGGAGAAACTAAAATCAGCCAGGAAGATGCCAACAACACAAGAAAGTGCCAGAAGGGGTGGAAACATGCAATTGTTACGGAAAAAAGCATAATCTTCAGGAAAAAAAAAAAAAAAAATCAGAGAAACCAATAATAAACAATAAACCACTGGTAATCATTTGCATTTTGTGCTCATCCAGTTTGCTGTTTCTATTGCTGAAACATGGGCATTTTTACAGTGAAAAAGCAGAGCAGAGAGAGAAGTAGATATCACATCAAAACATCAAGGTGAAGTACGAGTTGGCTGCACATCAAATCAGAGCAGAAAGTCAGTTCTGGGATAGATGCAGCAAAAAACCTTCTTGCATTTAATAAGCAACTTCTCTCTCAAACCCAGAACTAAAGCATCACTGGAGTTTCTAAAAGGGTGACATTTTCAGAGGACTGCATCCAACACCAAGGAAGTCTGTCCTTCCAACGAGACCATCTTCATCTTGATTGATGAAGAACAGACTGACCTTGAGACAAAATCTGATGCTGGATTACATTTGTGACAGGTGAACAGAAGTCAAACACAGGCAGTTTGTGAAATGGGCCATTCTGAAGTACTAAGAGAAAAAACAAGCAAATTAGGTTGGTGTAAAAACAGAGTAGACACTGATGTCCACGTATCTGCCACATGGGCTGATTTGTA
Organism: Eurystomus gularis; assembly: GCA_013400335.1. Classification (NCBI taxonomy): domain Eukaryota; kingdom Metazoa; phylum Chordata; class Aves; order Coraciiformes; family Coraciidae; genus Eurystomus; species Eurystomus gularis. The sequence continues at coordinate 37,740 of VZZY01020405.1, read as the reverse complement.
CTTCACAACCATGCAGGTCAGAGAGGAAACAGCATTGAGTATTTTGGCTGCTTTTCTCTTTCTTTCACATAAAAGGAAGGTTAATGTCTCAGGTGAATGCTGTAAAACCAGAACACACTGAGTTCAATCTCTGAGCATCGCTGGTACCCAGCACCACCAGCACCACCACCACGTGCTGGTGCTTTCTACTGGTGTGAGGGGTGCTTGGATAAACATGTCAGGTGCTGTGGCTGCAGGAGCGAGATCTCCTCCCTGAGAGGCACCTCGAGGAGTTTCATGGCTCACAGAGGTAGCTCAGCCCCACGCTGTGCAGAGGATGATGGTGCATCACTTTGGGAAGTAGCAGCGGCAGGTCTATGCACTAAAGACAAGTTCGATGACACAAAAGCAGCCCCAGCACCATCATGGTACCACACGATATGGTATCACAGACACCACCTGGACCTTTTTCTGTCTGCATTTCAAGAGCAACTCTGCACTTGTCTCAACTTTCCATTGGCAAAACCAGTGGTAGAGACCTCAGGGAGGGAGTCTGACACGTTTCAAAAAAAAAAAAGACGTTGGGCAGATCAGCTGTGGCCACCAGCTGATCCTCATGTCTCTCTCTCACCTAGGGATCGATTTCGAACTATGACCAATGTCCTTGGTGATGCTCTGGCTGCTGGCATCATAGCACACGTCTGCCAGGAGGACTTTGCCCCAAAGGCCCCCCCGGTACGTGCAGCCTGGCGGGGTGAGCAGGGGACGCGGGAGGTGTGGGGACCACGCACAGACAGAACAGGGGCTCACTGAGGAAATTAAAGTGGTATTCTTTTTGTCTTTGCAGCAAGATCCAGCAAACCACACAGGCAAGTTCCCTTCTGTAGAGACCTCCCATCTGCATCCCAGGGATAATGTGATTGAAATGATTGAAGAAACTTTATTTGATCATAGTGGAGTTCATTACAACATCTGTCAGGTGTAGCTCATGGTGTTCCCAGGCCCAGGAAAGGGACCTTGGTGCTAACCACTGACTCTGCCAATGTCACATGAGGCTGCTCTGCAAGACAAAGGCCTTACTTGGCACAGAGAAAGTGGAGGAACCCCCTCTACCCTTTGAAGACCATGGGACTTCTCCATCAAGCACCCAACAAGCACGGCTCTGCCACGCCAGGGGAAGGGAGCCAACTCCTCCTCGCAGCTGAGGACAGAGCTGGGAGCTTCCTGCCCCCTCTGGAGCTGGGATTGGAAAGGTTTACACCTCATTTTTTCAAGCCCTGTTCTTTTGGGAGGGTTAGGGAGGCAAGCAGGCATCTGGACTAGAGGAGAAAGCAGCCGAGATGGGATAAAACCAGGACACCTTAGGTCAGCAGCCTTTATCTGCTGGCCAGGCTGCACTCAATGAGGTTTCATTTTGTTTATTATCTTTTTAAATTGTGGGGTTTTTGTTTGGTTGGGTTTTGTTTTGTATTTTTATTACTAGGTTCTTATCTAAAAAACTAAGATTAAGCAAATTTTTGTCTAGAGCTCAAAATCCAGGTTGGACATAACTGGATTTCCCGGCCGATGCACAAGGCCAGGACAGCTGGTTGAAGCTTCCACTCTCGGCCTGGACAGCGAGATTGCTCTTACGTGCAGGGATGGAAGGACCAGCTGCACACGCGTCTTTACCGGCTGATTTATTACAGTGAAACTCATTGCCCAGGCCCAATTGCAACTAAGGATCTGTCCCTACATTCAAATTCCAATCACAGCCTTAACATCCAGGCTTCCAGAGGCAGCCTTCTCCACAAAAGCCTTTTATACCAACAATTGATGTAGCTGAATTCATTTCTCTCTCCAAATGCCATCTCATCTCCCTTCCCCCTCTTGCTTTGTCTTTACTGCCACATATTCAGACTCATGGAAACAGCTCAAACGCCCACTGCTATCACCGAGCTATTCTCCAATTTAAGAAAAAGCTTCCTGCTCATCACCCTTCGTGCTGGAGGCAGGGGTTTGAAAAGATTTCCTAATTTAGAAGAAACATTAATTATTAATTCCGCTTTGCCAAACGAGGAGCAGAACTTATTAAACATCATAAACCAGCTTTTGCACACAAATTAGTCATCTTCTCCTCCTTAGCTTCAAAAAGCCTTCAGAGAATCCCAATCACGGCCAAGGTAAGCTTGAGGTACGGCTGTTCACTCCAGTCCTTCTTCCCCTTTCTTCTGAGGTTGGTCAGGTTTTTATACCTTCTTGAACATTACTGTCCAACTGTTCAACAGGAGCAGAAACAAAAATGATCACATTTCAGCTCGAGGTCTCTGCAGCATCCCAGGACATCACTCCCTCCCCTGATCATTAGTTATCACACACAACAGAACCACGTCCTTAAGGATGACATGGACCTGTTGGAGAGGGTCCAGAGGAGGGCTACAAAGATGATCAGTGGGCTGGAACCCCCTCTCCTATGAAGACAGACTGAGAGAGTTGGGCTGGTTCAGCCTGGAGAAGAGAAGGCTCCAGGGAGACCTCACTGGGGCCTTCCACTATCTGAAGAGGACCTACAAGAAAGCTGGGGAGGGACTTTTTACAAGGGCTTGTAGTGATAGGAGGAGGGGTGATGGGTTCAAACTGGAAGAGGGGAGATTTAGATTAGATGCAAGGAAGAAGTTCTTCACTCTGAGGGTGGTGAGACACTGGTACAGGTTGCCCAGGGAGGTTGTGGATGCTCCATCCATGGAGGTGTTCAAGGCCAGGTTGGATGGGGCCTTGAGCAACCTGGTCTGGTGGGAGGTGTCCCTGCCCATGGCAAGGGGGTTGGAACTAGATGCTCTTTGAGGTCCCTTCCAACCTAAACCATTCTATGGTTCTATGATATCATGGTTTTGCAACCTCTAATGACTGCAGGCTGTTCCTCTAGACCCAGAGCAGCTCGGGCACACAAAAACTCACACCAGGAGACACCAGTGAAGGCCAGGGATGCTCCAGGTAGCTCCAAGCTCTGGGGCAGGGACGTGAGCACTACTCGCTGCTATGCAGACACATCTGCACCAGTTACCTACATCCCCCAAAATACCAATGGATAAAACACTTTTGAAGCATGTTGTTCATTTAAAACAGGCAAGATTAAAAGGATTATTTATCAGACCTGCTTAGATGCTGACATTCTGGGACTGTAACTGGTGCCTGGAAGTGTCCATGTCCCTCACTAGCTGCCCAAGGGGAGTCATGCCAACCAGCACCAATAGGCAGTTGAGATGTCTCCTGCTTTTCACATATACTTCCCTCTTGTTAATGAGCTCTGGACATTCCAACACAGAATCTTAACCCCACAATGAAAGACAAGACTGACCATTAACACCAGAGGTTTCTTAGGTCAGTAGTGGGGATGCAGGAGGAGTCTCTGGGCAGTTACTCATGTCCCAGGGCTCTGCCTTTTGCAGAGCACCCACATTTTCTCCCTTGCCTCCAAAGGCTGCAGTCCTACTTGTCGTAACATAGAACATCCTCAAGCTCACTGCAACTGGAGGAACAAACTATCACTGACAACAGTAGATGTATTCCCGAGATACGCTCAGAGTTGGTGAAGTAAATACAACTCCTGCCGCTTGCCTCAGGAGCTACAAGCACTGTGATTTATCAAGTGCTGGTAACATCCAGAGCCTGGTAGGATCCATTTCAGCAGCGATTTGATTTGTGAAATCAGCAGCAAGGATGGTGTTCTATTAAGGTTAAAAAGGGTTGTGTCACAAAGACATACCTTATGACATGGCACTGCAGGACATGGTCTAGTGGTCATGGTAGTGCTGGGCTGATGGTTGGACTTGATCTTAGAGGTCTTTTCCAACCTTAACGATTCTCTGATTCTAAATACACTAAGAGAGAGCTTCAGTCACTCGGTTGTCTCAGGACGGGGCTGTAATCGCTTTGCCCCGCTAACAGTATAAAACAAGGGAAAGAAATAATTCAGATGCTTCTGAAAGTCTATTTGTGGTCCATCATTATTGATAGGAAGAAGCCAAAGGCAAGGACAACCCATCTTCTTCAGCACTGCAACCAGGTGCAGAAGAGGCAGCTTTCCTTTTAACAGGAAAAATAAATTGTGGAGAGGTTAAAGAAGCCCAAGGCCAGTGGCTAGTAAGGCATCTGATGTCCTTGGGATGGTACCATCCAAACTCCATTTGTATTCTCAATGAGCTGCTGCAGGAACGTTTACACCCACCTGTACCAGCTGCGCAGCAGGGGCTGAGCCTCCGCTGCCCCACCAAAGCAGGCAGGTGCCCACCTCACTCCAAAATGTCAGCACGACTTTACGTGTACGGATAATGAAAACTTACCAGTGGTTGAGGGACAAGGGACTTCCAGAAGACAAGAAGACTGTGCAATGTCACCAGGCATCATCTGAAGTAGTTTTATTCTGTCCTGACTATTCAAGAGCAGCAGGACTGGAGGGAGGCCAGGTAACGTGTGCTTCACACCCGGCAAATCAAGGCATCTTGCTTAGCAAATTGAAAACTACCTCAAAAAAGGGCAAATATGATTAAATCCAACCAATATACTGCATCTTCCCAGTATTTTAGACTTATTTTCCCAGATACCTGTAAGAAAAACAGGTGCCTGTCTCTGTTCTGGCCATGAAAACATAGATCTGTTTCTGTTGCACTGCTGCTGTACTGCAAGAACACAAGCTCCAAACCTAAATTACTCCCTTGGAAATCCTCACAAATAGCGAATTCTCAGCTGATCAGCTGATGTGATATAGATGTCCCCCAGATTATGGCTTGTGGGTACAATATCGTAATACATGTGGAGAGCAACCAGGGAGAGGACTTTGGCTGTTGGAGAAGCACTGTTTTCATTGAGGGAAAAAAAAAACCACAATGGAAAGCTACTTTCACAAACTAAAATTCCTGTGAAATACATTTGTGGGTTTTGTGGTTATCAAACTGAAGGATAAGTAGAAGCAGCCCTTGGCTTGACGGCACCTCCCAAACACTGGCAGAAAACTCACCAATGTGGCCGTACGAGCTTTCGTTGGGGAATAACATCTCGCCAACAGCTTTGCTGAATTTGTGGATGTGAGTCGCTATCAATATCAAGCTTAAATGAATTCGCCTCAAACTGACCCTTCAGCTCCAGCATGAGCTTTGCACAGGAGTTACCAGCTAGTTTCTGCTGACTGTGAACAGGTTGCCCAGGGAAGCTGTGGATGCTCCATCCCTGGAGGTGTTCAAGGCCAGGCTGGACGGGGCCTTGAGCAACCTGGTCTAGTGGGAGGTGTCCCTGCCATGGCAGGGGGGTTGGAACTGGATGATCTTTGAGGTCCCTTCCAACCCAAACCATTCTCTGATTCCATGATTAAGTTGCCTTGCTCTTAAAGAACAGGCTCCTTTCTGTGCCATGTCTTCCACAGCATCAATCATTTTTACATATCAGAATTTATCAAAATGATGACTATTGACCATGGACTTTCACTTTTATATTATTTTTACAACTTTTAAGGCTTTATCCACAGTGCCCACAGCAGCAGCGTAGCACAGCCGCATTTGCAGTGGTGTCTGGTCAGCAGAGAGCGCTGCTCCCTTCTCTTCGCAGCACAGTGTTCCTTGGGTTATGTTTCAATGAAAATGAGAAAAAAAAACCCCCAAAACCCAACAAAACTCAATATTGTAGCAGGTGGCAAAGTAACAGATCTTAAAAACAGCCCAAATCTCCCATTTTTAAATTTTAAATACTATGCCTCAAAATCATTCTATGCAAGTTTTCTAGAACAACTTTTTGAAAATTCCATTCCACAAGTTTTGAGAGGCTTTATTTAAATCTATTGAAACACGAGGTTTCTCTGTAAAACCAGATTTCCAAGGCAGCTCTAAGGATTACACATGGCTTAACTACCTTTTTCGTATTTCCATTTAAATGAGCAGCACGGAACCACAGCAAAGGCTCCTTTAAGCCCCCCCGGTGAACGTGCACGGAGAGCTCTTTGCCCCCTCCCTTCCGATTCACCGCACCTGCTCATTTCCTTCAGTAATGTCTCGTTCTGTCTGATGTGATAACAAAACTTTCTAGAAACCCTGAACGTGTCATTCCTGACCTCGCTGTAGGCAGGTGCTCCTCACCACAGCACCCATAATTCAGCAGATCCCACTGAAGATGCAGCGGTACGAGAGCAAAGCATGACACGACACGGCAACATCAGCCTTCATGGCATCACCTGCAAACTGTTTCACAACACTTCACATCTACTTTATAAATTCTTTCTGTAGGGTTCAAATGCACCTGGAACTCTGTTGGGCCCCAGGATTCATGTTCAGATACACCAGCACCAGAGCAAGGTGCCCACCCAGCAGAATACAGTGAGAGACGCTTCATGGACTCATTGGCTCAGACCTGGACAAGCCTGGGCAGTCCTGCACCACGTTGCATCTCATGGTGTTTGTCATTCTCCGTTTGCACACTTCCCAGGTTTTCAGCCATAACATCCCTGGGTAAGATCCTCCAGAACCCGTGTCAGGACTCAGCTAGACTTGTGCAAAAGCAGACATCCTGGTGTGGGGTGTGCAATGTGCACCTACCTTTGTTTTCTGGAAGTCACACATCTCATTTAACACAAGTGAAGTCCCCTGAAGTCTACTGTGAGACAAGCACCTTGATGAGCAGGAAATCTCATACATTGTAGGAGCAGATTAATAATCTCCTGAAGTCTCATACTGATGGGCTTGGACTGGGCGATAAGATTTTTAATGGCTTGAGTTCATAGTACAAATCCCACTCTAAATTACCTGAGCAGAGACATTTTTTAGAATGATGAGGTGTCAAACTCTGCAGAACCAGACTTCAGCTTTGATTTTCAGACATGAACTTCCCAAATCATATCTTGACACAGACAGGGAAGAACAATCCGGTTGAAACATTACAACCAACCCAAAACTTGCTGCTTCACTTACCTGGCCATCTCACTTCTAAGATCTTCTACTCACTGTCCTTCCTCAACAGACAAATGGGTATTTGGCCATTCTCCTCCTCCCCGCCCTTTTAACATTCCTGAAGTCTTCAACCATCTGCAAAGCGTTACCTTAAACCACATCCTGGTGCTAAAGTAACAGCAGCATCATGACCCCCATCTTCAGAAAACTGTCTTATCTTTAGACATCTCAACTCCATTTTGCTGTCTTTGTCCGCCCTCCGAATGCAAATCCCAAACAGTTGTTTGCTTTGACAGGCTGCAATCGCTGGAGACAGAATGAAGAAAGACATGGACCTGGTGGAGCAGGGCCAGAGGAGGCCCCAGCAATGATGGGAGGGCTGGAAGCCCTCTGCTGGGAGGCCAGGCTGGGAGAGTTGGGCTTGTTCAGCCTGGAGAAGAGAAGGCTCCGGGGAGACCTTCTGGTGGCCTTGCAGGACTTCAAGGGGCCTGTCAGAAAGATGGGGAGGGACTCTCGAGGAGGGCCTGTTGGGACAGAACAAGGGGGGGTGGTTTGAAAGTAAAAGAGGGAGATTTAGACTAGAGAGAGGGGAGCAATTATTGCTGCTAAGGGTGGTGAGAGCCTGGCCCAGGTTGCCCAGAGAGATGGTCAGTGCCCCAACCCTGGCACCATTGCAGGTGAGGTTGGCCGGGGCTCTGAGCAACCTGCTCTAGTTGCAGATGTCCCTGCTCCCTGCAGGGATGTTGGACTAAATGACCTTTAAAGTTCCCGTCTGACCCAAAGAGTTCTATGACTCTGTGAACGCTCTCTGCACTCACAGCCTGGCAGACTTCTCCTGCTGATCTCACAGCTCTAGCCAGGCTAAATTCCTCACAATTCTCCTACTAACGCCAATAAAATGCCAAGTCTGACCTTTAATTGCTAGTTTCTACTGTTCCTGTATTGATGACTCTTCCTGAGAGGATACCAGCATCCAGTCATCTATTATTCTGAGTCATTAGCTGCTCTTCAAGATCACGCTTCCTTCCAACCCCAGTGCCAACCTGCACTTCCAAGTCTCAAGAAGGAAGTAAAACATTCATACTTACCCTTTGCAAGGGACAACTACTCACTTGCTCATAACTAGAGTTACAAAAGCAGAAATTTCTCTTTGTACTCATCAACAGCTCTGCTTTCTCAAAGAGATGAAAAAAATAAAGGGACTGTTTGTCCACCTACAGACCTGAATCATTGCACCTTCTGAATGTGCAATCATAAAACCTCCCTTTCCCCTTTCACCTCATCGTGTAACACGAGCAGCATCTTGGCGAGCAGGAGCTCACTGTCTCACGGCTGTGGCATGGCCAGGCACCAGACAACTTAAATAACTGTCTTGAGTCACACTGTTCAGTGTAGAAGACCACAAGCTCCTCAAGCAGCTGTGCTGCAACATCTTCAGTCTGGCCGTTCTTGCCCCAACAGCACCAGACCAGATGTACAGAGACAGGTGCAAACCTCCCATGAACAGGCAGACACAAAACGACCAGAGAAAGACAAGGACCCTGCAGGTATAAATGAACAAGGTCCCCTTCTCCTTTCCCCATCCCTTCCTCATAGAATCCTAGAATGGTTTGGATTGGAAGGGACCTCAAAGAGCATCTAGTTCCAACCCCCTGCCATGGCAGGGACACCTCCCACTAGACCAGGTTGCTCAGGGCTCCATCCAACCTGGTCTTGAACAGCTTCATTGCTTTATTTTATGTATTTGTAAGATCTATTTATTTATAAAGAACTTACCAAAGAAACCCACCAAATTAATTATTGTGATAAAACCTGTGACAAAATGTGTTTGAACCATTTCATTCCCCTCTGTATCCTTATATTTGTTACTCAAAATGTAACGTATGCAGCTTCAGTATAATTTTTGAGGCTATGCCTTGGTGGGATCCAGGCTCCTCAGCACATGGCCTCTTGGAAGAAGCTGCCAGATCCTTCATTTCCTACATTTAGCACTTTATAGTGATAAGCGTCCCGTCTATTGAAGCACATCACGTAGCAGGGAGACCAGATCAATGGGGCTGTACTGGCTCACACCACATTCCTCTAACACACATTTGCCTGTTATTTGTTGTTTTCCACTCATAAGATATCACCAGGACCGACACGTTAATACATTAACTACCAGACCTCCAGTGCTAATGATGTCCAGGCAGTTTTGCCTCCCTGTAGGTACGCTTACTCCCACCCTCTGCCAAATACTCCTCAGCCTCACCTTAGCAGCCGGTGGTGTCTCTCTCTACCCCCACCTCACGACGTCATGAACAACTCCATCACTTCCCCATCATTTACAGGTATCTTCTCTCGCTAACCAGTCCTTCTCCACCTCCATTTACTCTTATTTTCCTTCATTATTTTGGGTTGGTTTTTTTCCAGCTCAGCGTTTTCTGCTTTTGCCAGGCATGCGGACTGATGATCATACTGGCAATTCTAAGAAGCAACTCCAACTGTCCTGCACGTCTGCAGAGTCCACCTTCTAGTCTAGCTGGTTCCTCCAGTTCCATCAGGCCACCCAGCTGACACAAGCACTCAAAGCATGTTCGAGAGCATCTTTCGATGGCAGTGCCACTTCAAGCAGTCCCAAGATCAGCTATTTGATCTCACCCTTTAACGGCCCCTTCAGCAGTGCTGGTGTGTGAGTATCCCTGTGGGATAAACAGATCCAAGAATGGACCCAGGTTCTAAGTAACTACTCCTGAGGTTTATCTTTCATTTAAATAAGTCCTACCAATAGTTTTATCAGCACGAATAAGATGATGGGGGAAGGCTGACAGAAGATTGAAGCATTTATACCAACACCCTCACCTAAAACCACAGCCAGCACTTACCTTTGGAGTCTTAGTTACGTCTACAACAATATTTGATTATTAACGTTTATTTTTTTAAGACCTCAATATCTTAAATCATCTCATGATACAAAAACATTTTTGAAGCCATATCACACAGTTTTCATAACCTACGAAGCTTTCGCACAGATACGAGTGCCAGCAGTGTTGAAGTGCAGCTGCCATAAGGAATTTCTCATTCAGCTGTTCCAGTCCACAACAGGAGATGGACAGGTCTCGCTGACAGCACTGCCCAGCAGGCAAGACGATCGCTCCAGCACGTGTACTACAAAAGTCTAAAACACTTCTGAGGACAAACATTTCATCCTTGTTGGTATGAGAGCATCACATCTCTTTTCCTTTGGTTTGTGCAACAAACTGTTTGTTTGGTGGTGCTGACCTTGCTCTCCGAGCACAGGGCTGTGAAGGCTCAGATCTCCCACACGAAGCACTGCTGCCAACACACCTACACTGAGACACTTTCCTTTGGTTTAACACCCAGCAGCTACGAGACTGACTTATTCCTTGCAGAAGTGCTTCACAAATTATGTCAGGATGCCCTAATCTCAAAGGTTGGGCTAGATAACCCTTGAGGTCCCTTCCGATCTGGTCTACTATGATACTATGATTAATCTCACCAATTCAATTAAAAAAAATCTGTACTTTGCCCTTTTAATTCTTCCTTAGATGTGACCAGCTTGTAATATTCCCACACCCATGCCCAGAAGGCATACTAACAAAGGAACTGGGAAATGGGAGTCTACACAGCGGGTATTAGAGCTGTCCGTCCGTAAGGTCAGATTTGTGACATGAACACGGAGAGGCAGAACTCAGGGCAAACATTCCTTCATCAAAGCTGCATCTCTTGCATTGCCGTTGAGAATTTCCCGTGTTTAAGCACGAGAAGATGCACATCAGGACAGCCAGAACTCTTCCTAGGAACTCTCGCAGCGCTGAAGACCTTGCTGCCCAGGAATAAAACAACTGGTGCACGTCCTCATGAGTCCTGCCTGAGCGATCGAACAAGGCGCAGGCAGCCAAGTGTCTCACACCTCAAACCTTAACTTGCCTTGTGCAGAAAAGCAGCAATTAAGACACTTGGGCAAGGCTTCGGGGTGTTTTAGCTAAGCTAGCCCAAGCAGCCAGGATGTCTGTCCTGGAATGTAGTGAGAGGAGCGGGGCCGGCGGTGCCCCCAGGCCATCGCGCTGTGTCACGGCATGCGCGGTCAGTCACTGCTATCTCTGAGAACTGCAGGCCTTCTCGAAGCTGAACTGTCTTCCTTCCTCCATTCCTGCAGTAAGAAAGGATTAAAACATTTAAGCCCATGAAACGTGGTAAAAACAGGAAGGGGAATAAATGTAACAAAGGTGGATTAGAACAAAATGGAAATAATTTCCAAAGTCACTGACTCCCAAAGAGGTGGCAGCTTTTGTCTCAGACAGCAGTGAATGGGAGATGCTCCCTGAAAAGCAGTGACATTGTACATTACAGGGTGACTGTTGTGAAATACTAAGATAAAATATATAGATGTGGCCGTTTCCTACAGTTATTTCAAGAGAAACTTTAAAAAATTTGGATGTTGAAGTTTTACCCAGCAGGAAATGAATTTTCTCACACTTCCACAGCTTATTCATGACATCCCTGGAGTATCGTTAACAATACTTAAGTTTTATATCAACTTGGATTTTTAAGGATACAACCTTTGTACGGATTTCTTCTATGCTGTACCGGCCTGTGGAACAGCGCGTGCGCAACACCGCAGCTACACATGGCTAGTCCACAATTAGATACTCGTGTGCATTCTAAACTACCCGTAAATACAGCCGACATACATCCCAATACGTGCACACGGGCACTACACGCGTGTACACACATGTACGAATCCACATGTACGCTGTCTCTCCTGAAAGATGCAGATGGAACAAGCTGGGGCAGAAAGGGGAAGCAGGATATACGGTCACAAAGATGTTTCATCCCAAACGTGGCCTGTCTGGTTAGACTGAGACCAACGCCATTAGGGCACGAGTCTAGAGAAGCACAGGAGCTTACTTACCACGGCTGCTCATGGGCTGCAAGACAGCCCTGAAATCCTGAAAGCGTGAGTGCACGGTCTTCCGTGATACCTGAGCTGGAGCCTACGGAAGTCTGTGAGAAGGAAGCAGCTCAGCACTGTTTATACTGACTCAACATTGCTCCTAAGGCAAACAATTTCTGCTTTGCTCTCCTTTAGGATCTTTCTTTGTAGCATGCACAGGCTGGACTTGGGGGCAGAATCTGTTCCAACACATTCAAGCAGAATTTCAGTTAAATTGAGTTTAAAAGGTCCACTGATACCTACTCAAAGAATACAGGAAGCCCCAAATACATTTTTATTAAGCTTAGTGAAGCTCCTTTCACATTCTAGTTCAAGTGGAGAACATGGTCTTTAATAAGTGCTCCAGCTACAGTTCTGCAGAGAGAAGTCAATCCACATTGAAAAGCTGAACATTTAAGGCAATTATACTCTACTTACAATTCAAACAAAATCTGTATTTTAAATTTTCTGGCAAGGAAAAACCATTTGCCGTTGAGATGGTGGTAGAATCTCAGGTTGCTCAGGGCTCCTTCAGACTCCCATTTTGCTAAATTCACTGATTCTATGCATAAATACTAAAAAAAAAAAAAAAAAAAAGAATGTCACAGTGCAAAGAGTGAAACTCTCCTATTTATTGACTTTCCTTCCGCTGCACAGGTAACACACACACGTCAAAAAGTTACCCCAAATTTTCTACTTTTCCTTCCAGTCTCCTGCTTGCAGCAAGTGAGAAAGAGAAGACAGTTTAAGGAAAAGAAAAGTAGCTTCAAAAATCAAGAAGCCAAAGGCGAGGAGGAGATATTGCGGGCACAGGCTGGTCCCCTCTGACATCCCGCTACTGCGGAAAGCACGAGGGGAATGAAGGGATGGTGAGAGGGCGGCCAGGCTTCACCTGCCTTCCTGAAACAGCTTCTCTTACTGCTACTGCTGGAGACAAAATCCGGCATTACATGCACCAACAACCCGGGAGGACCTTCCTTATACTAATACTCTTCCATTTTTTTTTTTTCTTTTTTAGAGATACAGAATAAAATATAAAGACGGGATGAAGTTTTTCCCACCGTGTTTCCTGACATAGCAGGGGGATGGCGATCAGCGCAGGTTAACATCTCCCCCACCCCTGTACTCTGAAGGGGGGGACATTTCCCAGGACAGCCCAGCAGCCCCCGGAGCAGTGCGAGTGGGGGAAGAGTCTAAAGCCAGGGAGTCTACTGGGAATTCTGCAAAAAGAATCTCCACCTGAGGGTCAATGGGTCTAGATGAAGTTTTTCTGGTTTGCTTTTGAAAAAAAAACCACGCCATTTCTGAGAGCAGCCCACACTTGGCAGGGCGGTATTTTGGTATCAAGCTGTTTGGTGGTTGATACATGTTTTCCCTCATGATTTTTCTTAGAAGAAAAAGGTGGAAAATACAATGGTGGTCAGAATGACCTGTGCCAAGTCAATCACACAGGACTAACACCTGGTGGAAGCGGGAATGCAGAAGTTGCTCCAGGTCCACCCAAAGGAAGACGCAGGAAAGGTCTGAAATTCTGCACTGGTGACTCAGCGTTCCTGGGTATGGCAGATGCTGCACATTCAATAATCCATTGTTACACTAGCAGTGAACAAACTACTCGTTCCTGCTCTTCACCAGTTTAGTACAAAGACTAATTCCACGTTGGTGAATAGCGCTGGACTGAGCAATTCCCATATCAAGAAAAAATGACTGGAAATGTAGTTTTCCACGGCATCGAGATGCCTGAGCTGACGCAGCAGCACCATCCATTCCACACTATCATACACAAGACACTATTTTTCTTAATCTGACATCTCTTTTCACAGGTTAGTCATTAAGATGAGAGAAAAATCGGAGCTAGTGCCTCAACAGTATGAAAACTAGCCCAGCTCTGAGCGCGGCAGGCGAGTTCTGCGGCTAAAGAACAGAGCAAGGCACATGCTGAAACTCAGCAGGAGCCGACTTCTATTTCTCAAAACCTGAAAAACCCAGTTGATGAAAAACAGAGTAACACTTGGATAGTCTGTTCAGAGCCACGAGCAGCATGCGGGATCCTTCCAAGTGAAGGGACGTGGTGTCGGGAGCATTCCTTAAAAAGGCCCCTTAGACAGCCTGCCCCAGGGACGTTCCGAGCCGCCACAGGGCCAGCAGACCCAGAGCGCCCTGGCCGGTCCCAGCTCCCCTGGCCGGCCCCAGCTCCCCACTCACGCGTCCCTCGCTCTCAAGAGCTCTCCTCAAAGGTTTCAATACACATTTCTGAGCAACAGCAGAGCTTTGGGTTTGGTTGAATCAGGATGAACATGGACACAATGACTTTTTTTCCCTGAAAAATAAAAAGACATCCTGTTCCTTCTTTTCATTCCATCTTTCTAATAAGGCTACAAGTGACAAAAATCTCTAGAGGAGTGAGCTTGCTTAGCCTATTCATGAACAGAGTTCAGATTCTTCTGAAAAAAAAAGTCAAATTCCAAATTGCACAATAATAATCCCATTCCTGCAGAAAAAAGACAAAATATGAACAAGTAAGTAAAAGCCTAATTCTGTTTTGAAGTACATCACCTTTCATCACGGATCATTTAAAAACATCATGAGCATGTTCCAAAGAAGTACTCAACAAAAGCAATAATGAACATGTGGCAAAAGTACAAAACTCCTTTGCACTACTGACAAATAATTCCATTACAGTATTAACACCAGTGTAATATCTGGGTGTTGTTTCATTTAATTTTGAAAATCATCATATAGAAAACAATGCTCATCATTCCATCCACAGGATTCTACAAAGCTGCTGCTTCATTCAACAAATCGTTCAACTGTTTCAATATGAAAATTCCAATTTTCCAAATTGCTCAAAAATCATTGCAGAAAATTTCCAAGCACTTGAACTGAAGCACAACCAAAGTATGAACTCGGTACATTTTTGCAGTTATTTCTAAAAGAAGTTAATTTACATAAGCAGTCTAAAAATAACACAATGGGATTCAACTTCATTTTGGACATTTGGAAAGCAGTGTCATACTTTATTTAAAATAAACCCATGTAAAAACAAAGTTTAAATGAAAATGGTACCTGAAAAATAAATTATTTGATATAAAACAAATCAATAACTTAAAAACACACTAAATATACAAAACGTTTAACCATATACTGTACAGTATGGAAAACAATTGATAAAACCTTCTGTCCCACAAAGATTAATTTATAAACAAAAGATTACATAAGTTAACGGAAATTAAATCAATAAAAAGACTAAAAGTACAGTATTATTCAAAATTACTGGTCAAATAAAGGGTTATCCCAACTTGTTTCAAATGTCTCAAGTAATTTTCTTCTCAATGACCAAGTGAAAAAGTTCAGCCGTACCACTGAAAAGTTGCTCAAAAATGTTTAAAAATAAGGAACAACAGTATGAGAAGAAAGGTTCTCAAATGTGAGCACAGTAGTAATTTTCAAGGTTTCAGGTGGCAGTTCTAATATTACCGATTTTCCATCATTATCAACAAAAAATTTAAATGCTGGATATTCCACTCAACAGAAAAATATTCCTAGTTCAACTTTTGTCAACATTTGACCAAGTGTGATATATATACTGAATGACCACAGGAAGACTGAAGAAAACAAGGATTTAGTCAAACCCGCTCCCTGGGTGTTGGGCTTTGCCTTACAGATGATCAAGGCTTCAACTGGTTTTCAAGTCATGCGTAAGGAGAAAGCGACACTTAGAGTTTTGTTGGGTTTTACGTAAGACTACTCGCAAACAAGCAATCACCAAAATAACGCTGTACCTGATTAATCTGAGCAGACACTCTTAGAACTTCACTGTGATTTTCCTTCTGCTGGCTCTGGCGTGGAGAAGTCACACCACGCGCAGGAACCGCCTCTTACAAGCGAGAGGGAGGCAACTACGACCCTTTTTGAACTCTGCGTTTTAAAAATTAATAAGTAGAAAACCAGTAAGGTTTGATAACCATAGAAAATAAACACTAGCCTTCGGACCTCCATACTGCTCAGCTCCGTTGTGCTGAGTATCGAAGCGCAGAGCTACGCCAGAGGAACCTGCCTATGGCACAAAGACGCTTCTGCTTCCAAACAGAAGAGATTAAAGTACCTCGGGTGGCAAACTTAGTTCCTGAAAAAAAAAAAGAACCAACCCAAACCCAAACAACCCCAAGTGCAGCTCCGCTGAGGGAGCCCAAAGGGAGCTGTGTTTTCTTATGCTAAATGTGAATTTGGTCCCTCCGCTCTAAAGCTATTCTTATGAGCCTAGAAGTAGAAATGTTACAATAAGGTGCTTCACCGACAGGTTAAAGGACAGATTTCCTCATTATGGAAGTCAAAACTGTGGTGACCTTATGCCAGAGGTAGCATCAGGACAAACTGCTCCGTGTTTGACTTGTGTGTGTGAGGTCACCAGCAGGAGTTCACAAAAAGCTGTATGTAAAAAAACCTCCACAAACCCTAATATCTGCAGGTCGATGGGTCAGAGACCTACTTTCAAGAAACAGTTCATTATAAGACCTGTTTATTTTGTTAAAAAAGTAAACATGGGGACATTCTCCACGCTTGTTTTTAAAAGCACATATGTAACTATACACTATCCACAAAAGTAACCTCAGTTTTTATAGTTTAGAATACACTGAAAAAAATCTCTCTTGAAATATTTGAAGAATCTCTACTTTATTGACCTTACCCAGAACATTAAAGCAATATAAAATTATAATAAATGTTTAGGGACCTTAGGGTCCATTGATTTCCAAACCTTAACTATAAAGGTGATCCATTATTTTGAACACTATTTTATCATTTTGGTTTTAACTGCTGAACATTCTTTCTACAAGTGTAGCTACGTCAATTTTTAAAAAGATTTTTAATTGCTTTGTATAAACACCATTACAATGTTCAATGCTCCTACAAAAATAGGTGTCCTCTCCATTCTGACACCCTTTGGTCATCCGGACAAACATAAGTGACCATAAATTGACCATCTAGTACTCACTGCCGTGAGAAGTTTCTTCTACTTCAGTGACTTGTGTGTCTCAATTTTCAGTGGTTTTCATGCTACCATGGTACAGACGTACAAAAACCCACACCCAACCAGAGGGAACGCCAAAGATGGGTGGACACGCCACTATGGGGACTCTGTTCTGGACAGTGGTGTTTCCTGACTTCTTCCACCCTAAAAGATGGATCCTCAAGTCCTTCTCAGTCCCAGATCTAGAGCAGAAGCGAAGGGATTGGCACAAGCTCGGCACAGGAGGCAACATTAACTGCACTGGCTCAGTTCCCTTCCTCTGGAGAGGAGAGAGGAGCACAGCATCCCCAGGAAACCAAACTTACGATGATGTAGCTTGAAGAACAAAATAAATCCAACACTTTAGTATACAGACACCATCTAAAATGGAATCAGAAGAGAACAAAACACACTACGCTGCATTGGATTCTGCTCGTGTTTATTGCCTTTCTGATCCTGCCGTCTCCTCGTCTGAAGGAGCTGCACTTGCCTCTGCCAGCTTACACAAAGCACGCAGCAACGTGAGAGTCTCCTTCTCTGCATGTACTGTGAGACTTCCCTATCTGCAAACGGTTAACAGAAGGTTTAAACTGTGACCAGGCTCATGGCTAGCGTGCTGCACGGGCGTGAATTCCATTTCTAGTGGAAATTCGGGAAGCAAATGTAAGTAATTGAGTAGGAACAAAAACTTACTAATAAATCAACAGACTGGAAAAGGCCAAGTCTGAATAAAGTCTTCAACGAATTCTGATTTTTAAAAAACTCTTTATTTTTAAGAAAACCAGAATTTTAAAAAAATCATTATTTGGTTTTATTCTGTACCACACAACTAAAGGCCAGAACATCTTCAGAGAAGTTTGGAGGTGGTCTTCAACCACAATCAGGGCAGTTTTGCTCTTAACTAGGCATTGTCTCATTTTAGAGTGAAACTCCAGTCTTGTAAAGAATGAATTTTGTGCAATTTTGGAAGCAGCTCCATAACAAGCAGCCATGCCTTGGCCTGGGAAGAGCCTTCTTGGAGCATCAGATGCAACAAGTAATGGAAAAGAGTGGAGAAGAAGACAGGTACTAGCGAAGGGCAGCAGAGCTTCCCTTTCAAAAGAAATGCCAACATAAACCTAGGTGACTCTAGTGACAAAGCAGTAATGAAAACAACACCAGACATTCAACAGCTGGTAGAATTTCCTGAAAAAGAGAATTGGCTTAGCATTCAAAGTCCTGAAGGCTGAGCAAGGATCCTGCCCTCACATAGGAAGTCTTTATTGCCACAGAAGCCAAGGCTCAAAGGTGACCCGTTTGCAGCCTGCCTCCCAAGCACTGGGCTCACGGCCAATGAAGTGAAACCCCAGGGTGACCACCACTGAAGAAAGCTACAGAAGCGAAGGCCAGTTTCTGCTGGAAGCATCGTGTGAAGCATTCACATGCAAACAAATGCTCTCTTTGGGAAAGCAAGGGAGTTCTGGGCAAAAAGCAAACAGGTCCATTTGAAAATAGAGCCCAGCTGAAGCCTGGCAACAGCATCCCTGGTCCCCCCATATCCCCAGTTGGCAGACCCTCACTGAGGCTGGCTACCCTGACCATAAGGAGATGGATGAAAAAGCCTTCACTCCCCTTTTCTTTTTAAAGACAGGCAGATAAACTTCTCATTTTGCCACTGCATTTGTCTGTCTGATCACATAAGAGTAAAAAGAGAATGGTGCTGCCCAAATCACAGGTTCACAAAAGCCATATTGATCCCTTCAGAAATGCTGGCACAAAAACTGTGCCCTGACCCCCGAGACATTGTAACTCCCTTCTACATCTACACACAAGACCCTGCAATAGCAGCATGGCCATAACAACATGTTTCCATGAGGAATTATACCTGATCCTTCAGAAGCACGTACCTGCATGAGTCCTGTGAGGCTTCTGACCTATTCTAAAGGACCCCAAAACACAGGACCCTGTCAAGCTGTACCCAGTAGCACATCTCCAGTATGAACCATCGAATCCTTGTCTTTAAAATCTGATCATCACATCCGAATCCAGCAACCAAGACTTTCTAGTATTCTCTACCTTACTGAGCGTACTGCATCTCATGAGAAATGTAAGAGAACTCTGGTCTGAGACAGGTCTTTGGTTTCACCAAGACCTTGTAAGTCCTGACTGAGACAGAAGTATCACCTGAAAGAAACACCTGGGTTTCATCAGATTAAAGGATGAAAAAGCAAGTGTATCTGTGGTTTTCCTAAACTCCCTGAGGATTAAGGGGGCAAAACCTCTCTTGAAACAGGCGTATTCAAGGGAGAGCTTTGAAGGAGAGGACGCTGGGTGACGTGGCAAGGAAACCAGTTGCTCCTACCTTCTGGGCAGAAAAACTGCTGGCAAAGTATTTGTTGCAAGAATTTAGTTTCCACTTCCAGAAGTTACCTTTTGGTCTTTGCTAGTACGATGCACGGGCTGTTGTCTAGGACAAAAAGCATTAAGAACACATACACAGGGTTTTTCTACTTCAGCTATTCATGCCAAGTATTTATCAACCGTTAGAATAATGCAGACCACACACTTCTTTTGGTATCAGCCCTTGATATACTCACAGGATTTTTTTCCCTCTTTTCCTGACTCAAGCAGCAGCGCTTTGCTCACACAAATTGCCTGGTAACTATTTTCAGAGTGATCATTAAGGAAGCTGGGCTCAGGTATTTCCTAAAGGAGATGTTTTCATACCACTACTGAAACAACATCCTGCATTTCCTTCTTATTTAGCAAAGAATGAGAGACGGAAAAAATAGAGAAGCAGTCTGCCATGATTACCGACGCAAAGTCTCATTTAGGGTGTCATCCGTTGGAAGCCTGAACCCCCATCTAAATGCTGTAGTAAAACAGCAACTCCCATCTAGTTTGAAAATTAATCTTACATCAAATAAGGCAAGAGAGAATGACAGGAAATTAGAAATTATTGCAGAGCTACTCCTGTGGAACAGGATAGTGTGAGGTTAAGAGGTGATGGGACACTGGAAGAGGACTTCTCTATACTACACAGTTTTAACTTGGGAGAAATCTCCCAAGTGCTTCTGAACCTCTCCCCGTACATAGAAAAGTAGCATTTGTTGAAGTGATAAATGAATGAAGATAAGTTTATGGAAACATCTGGAACAGACAGCTGGAAAGCACACTTTGGCTGGTGGGAGTTGGTTGGTTGCTCTGTCACAACCACTATTTTACAGACCATCGTGCTTCTCAGAAGATGGTAGCGTGAACAGGACTGGCAGGAAAGGCAAGGCTGACCAGATTAATAGCACAAGTCCCACTTAGACTCACTGCACACAAGCTCAGAGGCAGCAGGAGGCTGCTCACTGTGCCAAGGACTACCCATAGAGCTTTCAATATGCCAGGGGAAGTTCCAGAAGTACCAGAAAAAGCATTTCCTAGACAGTGCTGAAGATAACGAATGGAGCTGGGCAGCCAAGTTCAGCTGCTGCAAACCTCTTCAGGCTGTGCGAGGCTGCAGACCCGATGGGAGGAAGAGGAGAAACAATTGCGAACACAAGGCAAGGTCAGCTCGGGATAAAAGCAAGCACCACGGAATGGCCTCTGGAATTTGAAAATAAACTTTGGGACTGGTAGAGGTTCACACACAAAAAGGAGACACTGCAATAAAACTGCCCCTGACCCCACTGTCACGTTTGCTCTATCTTCTGGCCGCTGAATACCAACACTAGACCTGCAAGTTGCCCAGGCCAAGTCTCTAACCACGCACAGCATCCTCACACAGCCTTTACCTGATCGAGGATTCCTTCTCAGGTTTCCTACCAAGGAACGCCTGCAGGGTTCCATCAGTCTGCGGCACTCAGTTTCTATGTGACAGATGTATTGTAGTGCTCCTTTCACAACCCTTTTTCTTCTACTCATCTGTCAAAGAAGTAACTTAAAACTCTTAGAGAGGAACTACAGTTTTTTAAAACAACACCCTTTGAAAGCTGGACATTTTTGTGCAATACTTAGCAAAAAAATAACAGAAAATAAAAAACAAAACAAAATTTGAGCAAAACAAAATCAAATTTAATGTTCTTAAATGCAAAAGTAAAAACAAACGAAAAACACAAAAAAGCAAAAGAAAATTAACAGAAACAGAACAACTCAAAGTTTCAAGGCAGTCTGCAGAAAACTTGGGGGATTAATCTTTAAATCTACAAATCAAAGGGGTTTTTTTGTTAATATCTAACTTGCAAATAGTAAGTACTTTTCTGCTGAGTGTTCAATAAGTAAAGCTAGTTGTCAAAACAAAATCCTATTAAAATAGAAAAATCTAGCACTCATTAGAAGGGATGCGAGAAATACAATGCTCAAATGTTTATAACTGTTTTTTTTTCTTTACGAAATAGAACTACCAAAGGAATTCAAACTATAATGATTGTTGAAAATGAGTAAGTATCTTGCTGCATTACAATGTACCAGTAAGTAGTGCACCATGCATTAAATATTTGGACAGAAGAGATTCAGTTGGATAAAGTAGCAACATAAATTCACGCTCTTTTTGGAGTTTCATTTTGACTCTGAAATCTTCCCGGAGTTTCTTGGAAACTCTTTGGTCCATTCCTATTAGAAAGTGGGCTTTAAAGTCATGTTTCTATAACCTTTGAATTTGACAGCTTGGCCACTGCTCAGTGTGCAACTTACCTCATCAATGGTGTTAAAAGTTATGCTGGCATGCTACTACTTACAAGACCTTGACTTTAAAAAGCCTGATCCTCAACTACATACGTAGTAATGAATATTAATTGATCAAACAATTTACTGTCAACTAAAACATTAGTATTTCTCAACTTTTCTTCCATACTACCAAGTCTGGGGAAGAGTAGGGCAGGGGAATGGGTAGGAAAAACAACAACATAAAAACAAGAAAATTAATGAATTCAGCCTCATACTTTTCAGAAAATTCCAGTTTTCGCAGACAACATTCAATGGAACAAATGTTAGTCTCATAAGTGAAAGCATGCTTCAATTTTACCACCATCCAGAGGGTCTAGTTAATGCAATCTACTTAAAGATTTCAGGGGATTTTTAACATGTTTTAAATGAAATAACTTAAAGGAACGTAAAATTGGTCTAACATTGTGGGATTTCAAACATTTGAACATGTCAGTTGCATCCCAGAATATAAAACCTTTTTCACTTCTCATTTAGACTAAGACAAACACTTGTGAAAATTGGCGCAAAATGAGTTTTACACTAACAAAAATGTTTCAACTTCTGTCACTCGATTATCTATTCCATACAAAAAGCACGAGCAAGTTATTTGTGGGACTTGTTGGTTTTGAAGGAAACCTGTAAGATTTTGTCCCCCAGGCGGTAGCCATTAAGACTTGCTATGGCCATTGCAGCTTCTTCATAGTTTGTCATGGTCACAAAACCAAAACCTTTGCACTTGTTGGTGTTGAAATCTCGAATAACTTTCACATTGGTAACCGCACCAAAGGGGCCAAACATCTGCCAGAGGATTCCCTCATCAGCATCTTGACCAAGGTTGTAGATGAAGATACACCAGCCAGAAGATGCGTTTCCTGGAACATTTACACCAGAAAGCCCACTCATGTGATCTACACCCATAGGAGAGAACCTAGCAAATAAAAAGCACAATATTTCATGTAAAAGTTCAATTCAATTAAGCAAATTAACTTGAATGGGAAGCAACTGAGAATGAATATTTCTACATGGACATCAAAACCGCCAGAAAGAAAAAAAGTTTCCCCATTCAAATTGACAATCAAATTGACAGCTGCCAAGAAAAAAAAAAAGTTACATGTTCCAACTACTTTATCAATAGGGAACTATCCTTTGAAACAGATAGGCAAGGCAGGATTATGTGATCACCTTCACAGGGGATCTGGATTGATCTCAAACTCAGCTAGGCTGTTACAAGCATTCCGGGGCATCAGTGCAGAACTGCTTGAGCTGGATAACAGGCAACACCCTCCCCGAGGCCCCGGCTTCAAGCCGCCCTCAGGCACCTCCCACTTTGCTCAAGGAGTCTGCATCCCATATTCTCCTTTTCTTGCCTCTAAAGTAGCACCTTGGGAACTCTTAAATCAAAGAGTTGGGTTTTGCTGGGGCAGGGAGGGAGGGAGGGAGGGAGTGTTTGTTTTTAGGAGCAGAGATTGAGTGTATTAATTTTATTTTTTTTTGTGGAACAGAACAAAACCTACTCCCTTTGCCACCACGAGGCAGCTGGTGTGGGCAAAGCTACTCAATAAGCCCCATCGTGTCTACTTGCAGCCAAGGAAATATTAGCACTTCCTCAGCCAGTTCTCAGCAGCTGGGCTGCCCCACATTTCTAGCTACAGAATTTAAATCCCAGGTGTTCATTCCTTAGTACTGGCCATGCAGATATTCTGACTGCAGTAGCTTTCAAACATCAGAACAACAGACCACACTCAAGTACACAGTTTTACCATTTCAGTAGGCATGGATGGTTTTCTTACTGATTTTACATCACTTTATACTCTTAAAACATATCTGACTTAACTGGAATTTTTACATTATCTACCCACTCCTAAACTCTGCCTCCTGCAGCACCCCAGCAGTACTTATGCATAACAGAAAGCAAAACCCCTCTCCTTTTTATGTCTTGCTTTGTATTATTTTCTCCTCTAACCCACATCCCTAACATCCCTTTATTCTATTTCTGGTCTCCACCCTAGAAATCCAAAGCTCAGAATATTCTGATGCCATATTACAGTTGCACAGGTAAGTACTCAAAGGTCAGGAAATGTGAAAGTTAAGGTTAAAAACTCAATTTGATCCCTCGTGCTTATGTATTATTTAGAAATGTGAGGTCATGTGATTGTAGAAATATAATGATACTATACCAGGGGTTCCCAAACTGTGGTGTACCACTGGTGATATGCAAACCACTTAAAAGCGGTACACGTGCTGCTCTCTGCCAAGAACATGGCGGTGGCAGTTCCTGATTCTCTGCTGACCTGGAGGAAACAGGGAATGGATGTCTGGGCAGTGAACGCTGCATTAAGTGCCAAACACTTCCCCACTGACTTTTTCTTGCCCTGCACAAAGACAAGAGCTGCTGCTGTCTTTCTAGAGGAGGGAGGGCTCAAGGCAGTGTCCCTCAGGAGGAAGGGGAGCAGAGCTGCAGCAGCACACACACCCACACAAGGAGGTCGGGTCATGCTCAGGGTGGCACTTGGGTTGATGCACTCATACCATAGAACCACTCAGTCACCACCTCCCCTGCCCCAGGCTCTCCAGTGCTCCGAGAGAGCTCGTTTCCTCGGACACCTGAGCTATGAGCCCCTCCTGTACCCAGAGCAGGGCAGTCTCGGTGGCACAGCCCCTTCCCCTCCAGCACACCCTGGCTGCTGCTGCCGGGGCTCAGCCCGCGGCCCCGCTGGCTGCCTGCCGCTGGTGTTCTAGAGCACGGTGCAGACACCTGAGCTCATGCTGCACATACTCACTGCCGCTGCCACTCTTGGCCAGCCCCAAGCAAATCCAAGTTTGGGAATCCTTGTACTACAGTAAAACTGAAAAAGTAGTTAAGAGTATCAGAATGTGAATGAGACGCGCTAATCCATGTGGTCTGACAGTTCTGTGACGTATCTACTCTTTATTTTGCTTTTATATGAAAATATTCCTGTGTTGGCATGCTTTATACGCTTCCTTTTTCTGACAGACACCTTCAGCTCTGTAGCATCTTTCCACGTGAGTGATCTGGTAGGAGGTGTTGGAATACCTGGTTAAGTTTTCATCTCAACAGATCACCAGTCCTGGGCTCCCGCTCACACCGATGCAGAGCAGAGAAATCACCAAGCTCAGAATCGCATGATGTTGGTTCCAGCAGTCAGTGTAGCTCTGACCCTCCTTGCTCTATAGCCCCAGGCTCTGCCCACAAGCCCACATCAACAGTACATCAAGAACTGGAAACACTCATAAAACACTTGTAGTGCTGGGGGTTGATGCAGGAAGACAACAGATCTCAGCGCACACTACAGGCAGACTGCACCTCTGTTCTTTGGACATACTGATTTTCAAACAGATTCTCCTCTCTTCCTGTTTTGCCTCACAAAAATGTTACATGTTTATTAAAAAAAACAACAAACAACCACAAACCACAAACAAAAACAGAGTAAAAACATCCCTAAAAGACTTTAAAAACCAACCCTAGGATGTACCACCTCACACGTAACACCCTCTCACCCAGATCTACCGTGACTCTAAAGCAAAGCTACACTGAGCAAGCTCACGTGAAAAAGAAACATTTCACAGAAGTTTCATAAAAGAAATTTGCAGAAGTGTTGGTACAGGATTAGAGCTATGTGGAGAGCCCCCGATGAGCAGAGCAGGCTCCTGCTGCAGCTCAGCTGACCTGGTAAATCTCTGCGCTTATCTCGGAGCGAAGGAAGGACACAGGATCTCTTGGTCAGCTTGGGATGACAGCCTGTGTGTGGCCGGGCAGAGCCCCTGACACAGCAACACCTCTTCCTGCTACAGGGAAACATTTTTTTTTTGACCACACAAATTTAAGACGACTTTTTGGAATTTATACTTGTTAAGGAGGTTTAAAAGACTGTCTGATCTGGGCAAACAACTAAAGGCCTCAGAGATCCAAGATGTTTCAGAGAAAGTGTTTTTTAATTCTATTAATATTATAATTAGAACAATCTCAGTTTTGTGATACTGCTGGTGTCCCCATTTTCATTATAATTATTTTTATACCATCTTCTCCACGTTGCTTTTTCAATCCTCCCTAAGCACCTGTAGATGTTGTAATCTACGTATGGTTCTTTGAAGTCACGCTAACCTCAAAACTCTAACATCTCATGACACTAAGTATCAACACAATATATTTTTAATTGTAATTTTTTACCTTATAAGCTTCTCATTTCCATGAACGACCTTTTGCTTTGTTATGGGACTGCTTCATCTCCTAGATTCTGGGATTACCCTAAAGGACAATCTCAGAAATGACGCCCTAAATTAAAACTATTTTTAGTTCTATGAAATTCCTATGAATTCTTTTTACTGACTTTTCACTGCAATCTGAGAACAACTACACGGAGGAGGACAGGTGGGAGCAATCCTACAGCTTACACATTGCTAATAAGCAGGAATATTATTTTTAATATTAGCCTATGTTGCCTTTGCACATGAGCTTGGCATCTTTTGTATTTTTGAATAGTTCCACAAAGAGCAGTTCAACTACACTGACACTGGTCACGTCCACTGTTCTTGCCACAAGCCGCTTTTTCTCCTCTACCTTGACACAGATAGGAGCGATCTGCTGTGTACAAACAAGACTTGTTGAGAATTTGGTGATACAAGTTTTAAGCCTGAAATAAGATGGTGTTAAATCAAGCAGCAGCAGCAACCAAATAAGGGGATTCAGCACCACATTCTTACAGGACTTGGAGGAAGTGCTGCTCTGGATGAAATGTTTTCTTCCGTGGCATTCTCAACACAGACAACTTGTGTTCAAATCACAAATTGGCTTCCAAGTTGAAATGTAAACAATTTCACAGGAGTGAAACAGAACAGATGCATGGGAGCTGTGCCAGCAACAATGTCAGAGACAGGGTTAAGCACTTCAGAGTCTTCTTGCATTTCCCCTTGATCAAAGAATTACCAAGAAATAACAGCTCCCCTTCAGGCATTTTGGATCCAACTGATGGACTCTGGTATCAACAGAGCTATGCCCATGAAAATAAGTGGGAACTGGCTCCAACCCTGAACAAGACTAAAAGCAAAACCAGCTGAACTGGGAGTATTTTTGAGAGAGGTAAGAAAGAACATTCTTCGAGCCTAAAGCTCCGGTGAACTGTAAAAGCACAGGACTTCCAGGGACTTGGGCCAGTCTGCTCAACTCCTGAACCTCATCAGAGCTCAACACCTAAAGATCTGCTATTCTTGAAGTAAACAAATCTTATACTTAAAAGAAATCCTTGCCCAGATGTTTTATCTATCCTCCAAACACAGTCCCACGCTGCAGCATCATCCCCTCTGGGTGGAAAGACAGCGCTTTGGACCATGTCTTGGAATTCGCAGCAACCCAGCACTCCAGTGGGACACGGCATTAAGGGCAGTTCCTGACGTGAGCCACAAATACCAGAGGAACTAGAAAGGATTAACTGAACATGAAAGAAAGGGTCTGATATCTGTAGGAAATTAATAATTACAAATTAGATATACTAAAGGCTTAAGCCTGGATTTACAGGGATATGACAGAATGAGATGAAGTGTAATCAAAATGTCAGTTTTAAGTACTCAAGCTCCATGCAGTAGAGACCACAAGTGTCATTTACACAGACTGTGAGCTCTCTGGAAGCAGCTTATCCTTTCATCATGTTTTGTTCACTACGCAAAACAAACAAGGCTCAGTTCAATCTGAGGTTCCTAAGTCTACCACGGTATGAATAATTAGAACTCATTAAGTTCAGCGTCCTTTAAGGAAGACTCACTAGAAAAACTTGCAGTTACCAGCAAAGGTGGGAAGAAAACTAAGAAGGGCTGTGGGATGGTGCGTGTTGTGCATACGTGTGCACATGTGCACGGCATGCACGTGTGACCGAGGGAAGTCTAATAAGAAGTTCTTGCAAGTTTGTGACAAGACACAAAGAGAGATGGACAGTTCTTGTCTCCAATTCAACCAGTGAATCTTGTCTCCACCACGTACTCATAACAGCACCGCTTAGCCCAGAATTGCTCTATTGCTGCCTCTGCCAATTGTAGCACCTAAAAACCTTTAGCTCCTTCTCCATCAACAAGCCCATAACTAGGAGCAGAACTTGGCCAAAGTGTGTTGACAAACAAGCACTGGGCACCTACAGCTTGAGTGGACAGTCACCACAGGAGCAGGAATGGAACAGAACGACAGAACGTTTTCTTTTCTCTCACCCTGACTTGTGAAATTCCCTGTCTGTAGAAACACAGCAAAGACACAAATAACATTAACGCTGCTCTCAGTGGTACAGTAAGAGATAATGAATGAACTAGTCATTAAAATTTAGTTTCACCTGCAACTGTTAACATAAATACACTAATAATTTTTATCTTTACCGAGTGATCATTACAGGACAGAATTAAAGTTATTTGGTGTCTTAATTATGGATGTGAATATTTGTACAGGTTATTCTGATGAACCTTAATTCTGTTCTAACTTTTAAGAAGAACGATGATGAAAATGTCCAGTTACGTTAAGAATAAAAACATGAGACATAAGCCACAAGATTTTACTAGGACCAGTACACACTGGAGCCTTGGCTGACACAAAAGAGATGTGTACGTTTTTTAATAACTCATCTAACTGCCAACAATGTAGAATTTAATTCCTTCGTGTGGCTTAGAAGGCTCTGGGTGCAGAGATCTGGATGAGTGCTTCAAGGAAATTAAATATTGTCTGAGGAGCTGTCTGCATTAAACTTGCCTGGGCTACAGCTGAAGAGAATTGGAGAACAATCGAGGTCAGCAGGGACCTCTAGGAATCCTCTGGCAAATCTCCCTGCTCAAAGCAGGGGCACCTAGAGCAGGTTGCTCAGGCCCGTTCCAGCCAGGTTCTGAGCATCTCCAAGGACAGACACTCCACAGTCTCTCTGGGCAATCTGTAACACCATGCCTAGGGTAAAACAGCTGATGACTACAACATACTAATCCCCACTGGAGACACATTAACACCTAACTGTTCTCAAAGTGCTGAGCTGAAGCACTATGGAGAAACCACAGCTTGTTGTAGCACTGCAGCATAACACTGCCACAAGCTATTTGAGTTTTTAGTCCAGTTTTACTGAGCTAATTGGACACCTTGGAGGAGAAAAAGAAACAGTAAATTCTCAGCAGTGAACGACTACTCGCAGAAACACATTTCATAAAGCCAATTACTTCTCTGCAAGAAAGGAAAGACGCATTTTCCAGAGCACAGTCCAACAAGCAACAAAGGCAGTTTGGATGCAAGCAATTTGTATCCACAGCAGCAACGGCAATTCTCAAAGGCAATACACACAACACCTCCCACAGCTCTGGAACCAGCCAGCATGCTGCAATTCCACAATAATCTTCTTGAACTTATGAGGACTCAAGGGAAGACACTACACAGCTCAAGGTGTAGGCAGAAACCACAGAGAATCTCTCATTCAGAAAAAAGGTTTTCCCATTTTCCTTGGACACCTCCCTGCTGGAACCAACGGTTCAGAGCTTCGAGTTGCCAAATTACAGCTGCATTCAGGTACGTGGACTCCAGAATGGGGATCTGTTGAGACGGCACCTACCAACACCCGTCTGGCATCTGTGGCTTTCTATTACCCCTCTCTGCACTCAATTGTAGAAGCAGACACTGTAGTGTAAATACCTTTACGTAATTGTCTTAAATATAAATTTTACAAGTAAGATTTTACTTTAATCATATTTTAATTCAACAGTTTATTTACATAACACTGCAGGACACATAGTGCACTACGTATTCATTCACACGCTGCAAGGAAGGTATCACTGCCCAGCTGCACGAGCACAGCTTCCCACGGACACGGGCACAGGAGCACAGCCTTAAATGCATTATTCTTCCTAACCTACCTGAATCTTTGCGCCTGGTGATGCACCGGCCCTCCGAACCGTCTAGCTGGTGAATGACACAGCTGCGATAACAGGGCCACGTTTTTGTTCTGGTTAGGGTTGGCTGCAAACTTCACTGTAATGGGTTCGGAGGAACCTGGGGGTTTGTGACCATTGAAATTTGTAATTGCCTCTTCTGCTTCTGACCTTTTGTCAAACCGGATAAATGCGACCCCTCTGGACAAACCTTTTAACCAAACCAATAAAAAAAAAATAAATTGAAGTTCAGGATAAACTCAAAATAACTTTGAAAGCAAAAAATGAAAAAGTTAAATATTTCTAGGGTCACAGCTTTCAAGTTCACTATATTTACTAATGTTTCTTCAGCAGCTAGAGGATAAAGTACAAAATTAACAAACAAAAGACAAATTAACACATTCATTTCAGCTATAACAACCACAGTGACTAAAACACTTTAAAAAACCCAACTCAGTGTGGTGGAATTCCATGAAGATCACTAACTGACAATTCCATTAACAAAAAAAACTCCCAACATCTTAAAATACCACAAAACCATAGATTAAAAAAAAAAAATGTAGTTGGTTAAACCCAAACAAACCTCCTTGGCTTTAATTCTTTTATCATAAAAAGCATCTGCAAACACAAAATTGACACTGAGTTTTGCAAATGTTTTCAGTGTTCCAAGCTGAAAATGGGGTTTTGTAGATGAGGGCACAAAGATCTGACTATAATAAAAGATTCATGCTGTTAAATATCGGTGTATTTTTTCCTAGTTCCAGACCCTTGCCCTTGGATGCTCTTACCCTTCTGACTGAGGGTAAAGTTATGCCTTAGGAGATGTCTCTTCCCACCCCTGTCGCTTCTCCTCTGTGACGTGACCATAGTTTGGAAACACTGTTCACTCCAGAGCAGATACTATGGCTGGACTACCTCTAGGACTTCCCGCTCTGTTTCAGAAGGGGCCGTATCAGATACTTTCCCGCTGCCCCCCCGCCGCACAGGGCAATCTTCACAGACACTTTCAGAAGTGGTTTCAGTTTATTATAAACCAAAGTTGTTCATAACAATTGAAGATTGTTTCTTGTGTTTGTACGATAAAACCCTTGGCATGCAGCAACCGAAAGGGAACCCAACCCTTAGAACCACCCACAGAATGGTCTCAAGGAAAGACTGCTTTTCATCTGGGGCAATGGGAGAAGTTCCATAAATAACAATCCCTCTTCTCTACAGTGTGTTGTTAAGTATGCAAAGGAAAAGGGCTTTCTCTGAGTGACTAAGTCACTGCACTTTTGGAGGAGAACCGCAGAACAACAACAGGGGCTGGCTAGTACCAACTGTGCAGCTGGCATTTCCAGAGTGATCTGGAATGGAGTCAGCCTCTGAGGAAGTTATTCTAAGTTCTTCCCAGTTACTTCCAAAACATGAGGCTAGACCAGGTCAGTTCATCAAATCAGAGCTGACAGTACTGGATGCTCCAGTACCATAGAGAGCAGCCTTTCTGTGCCGGGGGGAAGACTTTGTCCTAGTCAGCCCAGGCAGGAACAGCAGCATCCCTTGGGACCCAGCAAGGACTATCCCAGAGCCCAACCTGTTACTTCAAGGGGCCTATCAGAAAGATGGGGAGGGACTTTTGAGCAGGGCCTGTCGGGACAGGACATGGGGGGATGGTTTGAAAGTAAAAGAGGGAGATTTAGACTAGAGAGAAGGGAGAGATTGTTGCTGCTGAGGGTGGTGAGAGCCTGGCCCAGGCTGCCCAGAGAGGTGGTCGCTGCCTCATCCCTGGCACCATTGCAGGTGAGGTTGGCCGGGGCTCTGAGCAACCTGCTCTAGTTGCAGATGTCCCTGCTCCCTGCAGGGGTTGGACCAGATGAGCTTTAAAGGTTCCTTCCAACCCAAACCAGTCTATGATTATATGATTCTTCTCCACTTCTATGCTGTTCATCTTAGTGCTTCTCAATTGATCCACCATAGCATTCACTTAAAAATGTAAATACTGTAGAAAGCATGTTTTCAAATGGATTAATTCTCAAAAGCCTCTGCTGAGAGGTATGTCTAAAAGCAGAAATCAAAATCTGTCCTAACTGGGACTAGATCAAGACCTGAAATGCAGGTTTGAAAGCCAAGGCATCACTACATTCTTGAAGGGAAAGGAAACCTCCACTGGCTGCCAGAGGGTGACTGTTTTGGAGACTTGCATTATTTAGTTTTCTGTGCTCTAGAAGTATTTTTTTCTCTCTCCTACCTATAGCTGTCACCTGGGTAACCAGCTCTAGAGACAGAATCATGCAGACAGCAAATCTGGACAAAATGCATCCTTCTCTGTAGGAAAGGAAGGACAGGACTGTCCCCGCTCAGTACTGGGGTGTCTGCAGCATCAGTGTCCAGACCTCACTCAGTCACCTCAGGTTTCTCTTAAGCACAATCCTATTTAGTGCAGTCTGACCCAACCGAAACACTCTGAAGCAGATGCCTACACAAGGAGCTAGCTCTGATGGAGACACTTAACATCACACTTCAGCATTTGGTCAGATTAATGCCACCAAAAGCTGCTGATGGTCTACTCTGAATGACAGGAGATTCCTCGCACAGCATGAAAGTTGCTGCTTAACTATTATATATAAAAGTACATACTACCAGATATAAATGTGGAATTGCTAGGATTAGTTTATCTTCTATTCTAAAGTAGCACATGCATAATCAATGAAAAAGTGTATTTGTAAAAGTTTTCTCCAAATTCAAACACGACATATGGACTACAACTAAAAACACAAACCACTAAATTCCCAGATAATCCAAACTCATCAATTAGAGAGCCTGAAATCATTAGGTAAGAAATTAAAACTCTGTGAAAACACATTGTAACATGAAGTCAGAATTAACATTAGAACAGAAATACTTAACTTTGGTGTCCCCTGAGCTGAGTGCTTAACTAACCGACTTTTCCCTTTATCTTTTAAAAATATTTTTATTTTACTTTATTTTACAAAATAAACTTAAGAGGCTAGCACTGAATGTAAGTGCATGAAGTTCATTCTTTTGGTCAGCAATAACCATAGAAGACTGTAAGACACCTCACTATGAGAAAATTGTCTGAGTGAGTTCCAAGTTGGTATAAAAGACAAAACATGTTATTATTTTGCTTCTTAGTGTATAGCTATGAAATTTATCTGGAATTTATCTGTGGATAGTAGCTGTAGATGTGTAAAAATGAGGACAGCACGCAGACAACAAACACTGCTCCGGAGCACCCTGCACTACAGTGCAGCGACACATCAAGTGTCAGAGCAACAGAACTGGGCAAATCAGCAGCTCACCCTGGTAAAACTGGCAGCAAGAGCATAAAATATGATACAAGGTTTAGGCTGTAAGCTGGCAAAGGAGCAGCCTAAGTCATTCTGTGGTGTAATAAAAACTTGGAAAGGGATATCCCCTTAAAATTGTATCTGTGGTTGACACCAGATGTAATGACTGGTGTAAGTCTCATTTCACAGAGCTGAAAGTGCCAGTCGCAGAAAAAAATCCAAACATGTCAAATACTGCAGTTTTCTGAAGCTAATGCAGCAGAACTCACCTGTAGTTTGATCCACAAGCACACGTGAATTGATGATGCGTCCAAAACGTGAAAACATATCTTCTACGTCTTTTTGTGTCATTGACCTTGGTAGTCCACTAATATATAAATTAGCATCCTTGATAACTTCAGAACTTGGACGAGCATAGGAAACCTTTACATGGAAAATAAAGAGAGGTATGTTCAAGGTGTAAATAGGAAAGAGTAATTTATCTTGTCACCACTTACTCTCATTTATGCTCCACTAAACAACTGAGGCATTTTTTTACTGGATTTTTTAAAAAGTACAACAGGGAGAAGGTTGGGGAAAACTGCTCAGAGAGAGAAGTCAGTTGCTGTACGACTCCATTCATCCAGGGCTTATCACACAGATAAAGAGTAGAGAGCCACTGCTGCAACGAGACAGCAGGAACCGCACATCACACCAAGACCTTGTGCTGTCTGTATGTTTTTTAAAGCCTCATAAAAAGACTTGAGCAGCTAAAGTGCAGTTTTCCATCTTAATATTTGCTACTAGAGAAGATTACAAATATCACCAAGCAGGTGCCATTTCCTACACAGAGCATTCACTGTTACTTTGGAAAAGGAGTGCACATATTAGCACAACTTAAAATAGAAATCATCACATATTTGACATGTACATAAGTTCAAAAGCCTGGCAACAATTTGGAATGATCCCACTTACTGCTATAAAAATGGTGGCAAGGAAAAAAGTGAAATCTTTGAATATAAAGCCATTACAAAACCAAAGAGGCTTCCCAGTTCATTCCTCCCAGATTCTGCCTTTCTTGCAGCTGGAGAGCATATGAGCCTTACCATTATTAGAATTCCATTTTCACAGAAGACTGGAAAGAATCTCGACATCCTACCTTGATAGTTTTAGACTGGAGTCTGAGGCCATTCAGTGTGTTTATTGCTCTTTCAGCATCTTTTGCAGTAACGTAGTTCACAAAGCCATAGCCTAAGCTGTGTCCTACACAGGAGAACATTGTGAAAGGAAGTTACCACCGTCAAAATTAAAAGAAATGCAAATAAGAAAAAGCGAACTCAACATAAACAATCCACACAGCAAATATTTAAATAAGCCAAAGAAGCTTCTCGAGGCTGGCGTGCATCATAAGAAGGAACTCAAAGCTCTTTTGTTTGCCACTCTGGACATCCCTGTCTGCCAGGACAGTGTGTATCAGACAGTTGCAGATGATGTATCAGCAGTAAAACTCAAGCTTAAAATCCTGACTCTAAATAGTCTCATAAACTTAATGGCTGTGGAACAAAGGCATGAATTTAACAAAGTTCATTGGTACAAACTCTAAAGAGCAGAAAGTGATGAACTGCTAGGTAAGAAATCATCAGGTTACTCAATCTTCACTCCTGGAGACAAGAGGGGAACAAAGTTTTCAATTCTTTATACATTCCTACAGTTAATAAGCAGTAAGTCTCCAACACAGGATGAAACTGAGGCGTGAAGAATTCTCTTTAATGCAGACAATTCACATACTATTACTTCACATGAGTTTATTGTTAACTCCTACAAAAAGAATTTGATAAGAATAATACAAATCTGTAAAACATCTAAGGCAATGGAGATTTATTTGGATAATTATTTGTTGTGCTTCTATGTCCAACCTCCACAAATGCTACTGTAACACCACATACTGAGATCATTTTAGGTTGCAATTTCCCAACAATAAGAGGCCCTTATCACCATAGACCTAAAACATAACTAAAATACTTTTTAACCTGTCTCTGTGCAATAAAGCAACTCCCATTCAACACCTTTTTCAGACAACTTCTTGTCCCAGCCAGAGCTGTGGGATTTTCTGGAGAAAACTGTAAGCATACATAGGTGAACATGCTATTTTACTTTAACAACACTCTACTCTGAAATACAGCCCTTTTTTAATCACACAGCATGGCTCTACAATATTCTTAGCTAGCAAGGAAGTTTTCCTATGGTTTCCAGACATTTCAGAACACCAAATACAGACACAAAATAAAGCAGCCAAATAGTGATTATCCTAGCACAAAAAAATCAGAGCAACTGAAGAAAAGGGCTGTAGCAGACACCACAGATTCACTCTACCCACTGGTAAAATAATCACTAGTCTACTGAGGGCATTGAGACCTAGGAGTCTAAAATCCACGAGGACGAGGGATGGAAGGAAGGTCCAAGTCACCCTTGCAGTGATCTTACCAACAGCATGTGGGACAGACAGACTGCAGAACAACGGCCACAGCACAGCTCCCCAGCACATCCTCTGTTGTGAAATGTTATAGAGCAGTAACTCATCTAAACCCAAATCATGTCACTGCCTGCTTCCTAACGCACTCCTTGGATAAACAGTCCTAGTTAATTTTCACTGCCTGCAGCTCCTAAAGAAGCCAGATCCCTCCCTTTGTGTTCGACCCTCGTACAGGAACAACACTCTGGTCTCTCACAGACCTAGTGTTAAAACATCTCCATAGCAAAGATCAAACTCATGACAGCAGATGCTCCTGCACAACTGCAACGGCGAATCACTCTTCAACAGCCAAGTGGGACTTAACACTACATAGGAAGCCAATAAATGGAATAAAAGCAAGATATTAAACACCAGCTTCTGTACCTTTATCCTTTAATGATCGACAGATAACACTGATCAAGATTTTGCAGATTTATCTTAGGTATACCTACGGCATGGTTGGGTTTTGTAGATTTCTTTGTAACATTCGTTTTTTTGTTTATTAGAGGTGATAAAATCTGGTTAGTCCACCATCACTTATCTACTGAGATTCTTTTCCCCTGATTAAGAGAACAGGTAATTTCACAATTAGAAAAATGTTTGGAAGCTTGACTCTGGCTTATTTCTCCAGAATCTGACCAAGAAAACATAGATTTAGGAGGGAACAAATATCACAGACAGTAGGCAATGACTTTTTCCCTCCTAAGAATCATGAAATGGTTTGGGTTAGAAAGGACCTCAAAGATCATCTTGTTCCAACCCTCCTGCCATGGCAGGGACACCTCCCATTAGACCAGGTTGATCAAGGCCCCATCAAGCCTGGTCTTAAACATCTCCAGGGATGGAGCATCCACAGTCCCCCTAGGCAACCTGTGCCAGTGTCTCACCACCCTCAGAGTGAGAAATTTCCTCCTCATTTCCAATTTAAATCTCCCCTCTTCCAGTTTGAGCCCATTACCCACTACAAGCCCTTGTAAAAACCCCTCCCCAGCTTTCTTATAGGCCCCCTTCAGATACTGGAAGACTGCAATGAGGTCCCCCTGGAGCCTTCTCTTCTCCAGGCTGAACAGCCCCAACTCTCTCAGCCTGTCTTCACAAGAGAGGTGCTCCAGCCCTCTGATCATTTTTGTGACTCTCCTCTGGACACACTCCAACAGGTCCACATCCTTCTTGTGCTGGGGGCTCCAGAGCTGGACGCAGAGCTCCAGGTGAGGTCTCACCAGGGCAGAGTAGAGGGGCAGAATCACCTCTCTCAATCTGCTGACCACAGTTCTTTTGATGCAGCCCAGGATGTGACTGGCTTTCTGGGCTGCCACTGGTGGCTCACGTACAGGTTTTCATCAACCAACACCCACAAGTCTTTCTCCTCAATCCATTAAAAGGGTGGGAAGGGTCCAAGCCCCCCGAGGTACAGCATGCCAGCACTGGATCTGAAGGCTCAGAGTATCACCTGCTTTATAGATGTCTTCACTCTGACCCAAAAGCCGTGTTAAGATTCCAGCAAACTCCAGAACAGAAGGAGGCCCTAATAACGTTTATGAAAATAGACCCTTAAAAGCCATGGAAATAGACTTCAACAAGATTAACCCATCCGAGCCTGAACCACTGAGCCCTGGCAGGCCTGGCTGCCGCTCCCCAGGTGGATGCTGCACTGAGGCGAGGGTGACACTATTCTCCTGGCAGGGGAAGAACAGAATTCCACACTGTGTACATTTATTAAACTATCTTCAGCTCCCTGAGTCATGAAAACCAGGGGCTTAGCCTGTGACCAGTGCAGGTGAGAATACTGTCCTATTTTCTGGCAGCACGTAGGCACACAGACGTTACTTACCCGGCAGCTTTCTTATGACATGACAGGTTGTACATTTATGCAATATTTGAGATCAGCGACAAGGAAAATTATGCTACTTAGTTTCGGTTTTACCCTGTATAAAAGCAACAGCACTCACGGACACACGGGACCCAAAGAGACCACAGGAGCTGGGTCCAGTCCCTATAATCACAAGCGTACATATCCCCTTTCCCTAAAAGTAAGCAGCTTCACATGAAGCCCAGTTAGACTTTCATCCCCGGCACTCTGAAAGCATATTCTACAAGCCCCCTCCAATACTCTCCTTTTCTAAACACAGGTCTTCATACTTAGTATCCATCTGGTCCTGTGCAAATACTGTCCCTGAGCTTACACATGCTCACCCTTCCCAGTGTCTGCTCCCCAACGACACTTGAGCAGTGACCGTATCCCCTTGGCCTTCTACTGTTTTCATCTGAACAAAAATTCTGCACTTTTTCGACTCCTAATTTTATACAGGTTGCCCAATGACTGTTCCTTATCAAAGGGTTTGAATGCCCAGGGAAAAGAGACCAGGGACGTCACGTGGTTTACAGAAACAAATACAGATTAAAAAAAGAAGGGGCTGAGAAGTGGCAGGATTACAACAGTTCCCAGATTTTCTTGTGTTCGCCGTAGGCATGTGGTAAATTCGTACTAAAACCCAGAAATTACAGTCCTGTTAATTGTCAGCTGTCACCAAAGAAGAAAGTATCATAGAATCATTATGGTT
>VZZY01020403.1:94044-191551 GCA_013400335.1 Eurystomus gularis | reverse complement strand
CAGAGGCCGTTGCTTGGCGATAGGGAAAAGCGGGCGGGCCCTCTCGCCCTTCTCAGGCCGAGGCCGGCCGCGCAGGAAGGGTGGGGGCTGTTCGTTATGTTAACGCCCGCAGCGTTTTTACCCGAGCCTCCCAGGGAAGGTGCACACCCAGGGGACCCAGAAGGGAGAGGACCCGTAAGCTGCAGGCTCCCCCTTCTCCAGCATCAGTCCTTCCACACTGCCCTTGCTCATGGTGCTCTCTCCTCCCTTGACGGCCAAGGCATGCAGGCTCAGCCCACCACTTGCCCATGATGGACCTCTGTTCCCACAGCCCTCAGGGAAGGAGCCTGCTCCATAAAGCCATGCCTAGTCAGAGGCAGGTGTAGGTATCCTAGGAAATACAGATGCCGGTTGAGCCCTTGCACATCTCCTACCTCCTTGTTACACTGGTTCAGCCATCATCGTTTTATGCTGCCATCAATTGCCTGATCACACAGGCCAATGCTGAACTCAGCAACATCCCCTCAGAAGTCTTCTTTCAGACAGTCCTGCCAGAAGTTCCTGTGGTGCCAACATTGCCTGCTGGACACAACAGACAGAGATGGCTCCCTCAGTGGCCCTTCATATGGAAGAACACCACTGAGAGAGATCAGCAAGAAACAACCAGCCCCAACAGAAGCCACACACAACAGGAAAACTTCCAGCTACTCGGCTCCTGGTTAAAATAGCCCTGGCCTCACCCACCACCCCAACCATGACCACCTGGGTGAGGACAGAGCCACAGAGACACAGGTGGGCCAGGTTCTGCCTCTGGAACATGAAGCCAATAGGGAAAACAAAACATTCTGCTGGGTTGTGACTCATTCACAAGCCAACTCCAACTTGGGGCCCACAGCTCAGGCCCCAGCATTTCATTCTTGCACTTGCATCTGAGACCCTCCAGCAGCATGCTTGGACCTTTGGCTCATGCCATAAGACACCATGATATTATGTGCCTCATGAAAGCAGTTACTGAAAGTATCAATAGTAATTACTTGAACCTGACTGTCTTACCTTGCAGATGAATGCCATAATCCACGGGCTCCACAACACCTAGGTCCTCAGCTGAGATTGGTCTGTGAGCCAGCCTCAGTCCCTGAAGTCTCTGGAAGAAATGGTTCAGCTGTCCTTGCTGAGGGCCTCTCCTCCTGTCTGATGTAGGATGCCCCTCACTCAGTGTCCTCATTGCCTGCATTGTTTCATGGTTCTCTTGTGTGAAGGCCTGACTCTCCTCCTACACATCTAGGGAACCAGTTTGGGACCACAGTTCCCTGAGGACACCAGGGAACACAGGGCATTCAGTAGATGAGCATTAGCAGGCTTATTACCCATTGCTAGGGTTAGAGATCTTGAAGGTTTCAGGTACGTGACTGGGTGGGGTTTCATCTGGCTGCAACGTCAAACCCCAAAGCTAGCGTCCGTTGAGATGGCTACATCTGCGCTCATTAGCCTCACACAGTCAGACTGACAAAAGCTATAGTTTCATTGCAGGATGAACACTGTTTTTGCTGTGAGTGAGATAAGAGTTTGTGTTGTAGTGAAACATGGTGTGAAGAAGGATTAATCTACCTACATCCTTCTGCTGGCCGAGGTCTCAGCACAGACAGACCTATGCTGCTTGCTACCTGCTAGACAAAAGCAGGGCTTGTGGAGTCTTCCTTGGCCATGAAAGGGCAGAGGCCTCATGCTACAGTAACCTCAACTGTAATTTTGTTTCTTGCATTTCAGTGAAGAAGTATTCCTAGCTGATCTTCTGCTTGAAGGGTTTTTTATATAATATGCAGCAAAATCCCTATTGTCTTTATTGTAAAAAAAACCACAACTGTCCATGCATGTCCTAAATGGCAGTTTCCATTTAGATCATGTCCAAGGCAGAAGGGCACCTTTATCTTCACCCTGTCCCAGGAACAAGCATGTTTACTGCATCGCCACATGTAGCTGTAGCTTTCATTACCAAGGTAATTGAGTTTTTCCTCATGCCGTGAGGATGGGAGTTGTTTTTTCCCTTATTTTACAGTTGGGGAAATGACTACAGTTAAAGTTCTGTGACAAAATCAAGAGTGGAAAAGAGCTCCCCAAAACACAGGACACAGGATCCTGTCTCCCATGCTGACTGTGTCAGTGATACTGAGGTTCTCTCCAAGGTCAGAGCACCTTTTTCTTGCTCTTTGGTAGCTCTTCACAGTTTCAGCTGGAATCTGTGGAGTGAGGAGTAGTTTGCTGGAATGCCATTGCTGAAATTTACTGTAGACAAATGCAGGGCACACAATGTACAAAACAGCTAAAGAGGTGTGCTGAGTTGACCCTGGCCAACAAGAAAGCCCCCACCTAGTTGCTCACTCACTCCCCCCACCAACAGGATGAGGGAGACAATCAGAAGAGTAATAGTGGTAAAACTCCTGGGTTGAGATAAAGACTGTTGAATAGGTGAAGCAAAACTGTGTGTGCAAACAAAGCAAAGTAGGAATTCATTCACTACTTCCCACTGGCAGGCAGGTGTCCAGCCACTTCCTGGAAAGCAGGACCTCAGTGCCCATAGCGGTCACTTGGGAAGACAAACACCATAACCAGGAATATCCCCACTTCCTCCTCCTTTGACCCAAGCTTTTATTGCTGAGCACGGCATTGTGTGGTATGGGATATCCCTTTGGTCAGTCTGTCTGGACATCCTAGTTGCATCACCCATTTCTTGGGTACCTGCAACCTACTCACAGAGCAGGCAGAGTGGGAGAAAGAGAAAACTTGGACACTGTGTAAGCACTGCTCAGCAATAGCCAAAACACTGCTGTATTATCAATACTGTTTACTTACAAAAATCCAAAACACAGCACCATATGGGCTGCTATGAAAAGAATTAACTCCATCCCAGCCAGACCCGGTAGAGGAGTAAAGAGAAAAATTTAGCAAGCTGTGTATCCTCTGAGGGAGGGATCATCGTTTTGTTCTTTTTGTTGTATAGCATCTCGTGTACTGAGATACTGATTTCTGTGTTGGGCTGTTACATGTACATTACATCCACACAGATCAGATTTTCACTGATGTTAATCTCAGAAATCCTCTTTGCTTCGCTTGCTGTTGAACATTGCTGTGTAAAAGAGACTCAGAGGAGGATTCAGAGATGTATTTCAGTGTCTGTTACTGAGATGAAATAAAGTTTCTCTATCAGGTGGAAGCAGGGCATGGTGAAAATCAGCAGCAGTCTAGCAAATTCATCTGTAATCTCTGGGCAGCTAGCAGGCTGTCAGGATTCTGCAGCCACAGTAGTTTTGCTGTTTGTATTTCCAACAGAGAGATTAACAGCATGCCTTTGAGCTGCCAGGGCAAAGATATAAGAGAAAGGGGGACCTGTGAGGGAGCCCACCTATCGCCTTCTTTTCTGCAGGACATACTGAACTCTACTTAATTGTATGAGACCTGGAAAAGAAGCTTATAAATTGAAAAGCCATGAATCACTACAAGTGAAGTCTGGAGGGGAGTCCAGATCCTTGGGAACAAGAAATGTTAGAGAGACAGTAAAGGAGAATGAAAGGAACTGTTATTTAAAAGCCCTAACAATTTGAGGATTTTTTTTTCTCCGTAAATTGTATTATTGATTTCTATCATGTTGTCACACCATATGATGTCTCCTGTTATGGTTACTAACAGAGAGGAAGTCGTTTCAAATGTTAACTCCATGGCCTGCAGCAACTTAACTACCCAAGTAGCTTACTTCCAGGGGCAGCACTAATCTTGGCAATGAAGAGCATTTGTCTTCAATTCCTTTTATGCCCTCTGCCCCACACAGAGGATCTGATCATAGTGTCATTACTGGTAATGACTGTGATACCTGTACAGCGCTTTCCCTACAAAATGTAGGAATACTGCCCAGTAAATGCACCGTAGCACTCTTCTCCTTGCAGTATAAGCACAAAAATCCAAATCTGGAAGCAATATAGTATGGATAAAAATAAACAGAGGTTGAAATGAGATGAGGCAAATCCTCATTTGAGCTGCTGCTAGATACATAGAGGTCTGAAGGAGATATTACAGCATAGACCCATCCTTTTCTCCTTCTCACTCTAAGACTTGTACTGTTATCTGCATCCTCTTCATGGCTGGGTTCTCCAAGTAACATGCCCTGGCTGCCTATATTGAAAGCAGCTCTGTCATTGAATGGGAAAGTGGGGAAAGTTCATCATGACTGAAGTATTGGACCACGTGGAAGGCAACTATTTGGGGAGAAAGCTGCTATAAGTGGTGGCGGAAAAATTGGAGACAGAAAAACCAAAAGGGAAACAGTGTTGGGATAGAGGGTTGACATGGGAAGAAACATAGTTGTCTGCTGACCTAAGACAAGTTGGTGGGCTCAGGAGTTAGTGGATTTTGTGGCGTTCAGATATGAACTGTAGATATAGCCAGTTTATAACTTGATGTTATTTACAGTAAGTGTTAAAGAATGCAGGATAAGATCAATATAAATCTTTATAATTCATAGTTCCATGAAATTATGTGTGTTGTCTTCAATCAGCTGAGCAACCCCAGTTGCTGTCATCTTCTGATTTCTTATGTGGGTTTTTCAAGTTTGATTGTTAAGCTATGGTACTAGGTTTGATTCACAGATACAAAAATGTGAGAACTTTAAGAGTCTTGTTTACATTTATTAAGACTTTATTCATTTTTTTAAAGAAAGAGAAAACATTTAGTTGGTCATCCATATGAAAGGGTGAAGTCAGATAATCTTCCCTTACAAAGTTGAGATGTCAAAAGATTTTTACTCTTAAGACATTTTCATTATACTGGCCTTTAAATCTGTTCCTTTGCCATCTTTCTGGAGACCGTACAGGTTGGAACACCCTTGGAGACATGCCTGTAGGAGCTGGCCAGTTTGCTTTGCCTCCATTGCTCTGACCCTGTTGGATTACATGTGTGTTTCCTGAGTGACGGGTGCTACTTTTTCCTTCTTTGTAGCAGTAGGTGTCCCAGGGGAGCTCTTAGCTTCGATGTATTCAACTGCTCCATACGTCACCATAGATAAGACAAGCACAGACAATAAAATGTACAGTTTGATGTAGACTTGCAATTTGGTGCTATAACCAAAGGCGATGACAAATCCAAGTGATTCCCAGAGACGGTAATTTGCAAAGGCAGCCTCCTTGTGTTTCTCAAATAAAACACCATAGAGTCCTAGAAGTAAGGAGAAACATGGATTGTGAAGATTAAGTGTACAACCATGTATTTTCTATAAAGGGAATGAGTAGACCATAATGGAGAATTATTTAATTAATTTATTGTTATAAGTGAAATAACAGCAAAAATGACAAAACAGAGAAAATCAGAGAAAAAGGGAAAGAATCACAGAATGGTAGGGGTTGGAAGGGACCTCTAGAGATCATTTAGTCCAACCTCCCTGCTAAAGCAGGTTCACCTCGAGTGGGTTGCACAGGATTGCATCCAGGCAGGTTTTTTAATATCTCCAGAGAAGGAGACTCCACAATGTCACTGGGCAGCCTGTTTCAGTGCTGTCACCCTCAAAGTAAAGAAGTTTTTCCTCATGTTTAAATGGAATTTCCCAGG
This sequence comes from Eurystomus gularis, assembly GCA_013400335.1. Classification (NCBI taxonomy): domain Eukaryota; kingdom Metazoa; phylum Chordata; class Aves; order Coraciiformes; family Coraciidae; genus Eurystomus; species Eurystomus gularis. The sequence continues at coordinate 185,980 of VZZY01020403.1, read as the reverse complement.
TTCAAGTTTGTGCCCGTTGCCCCGTGTTGTATCACTGGGCACCACTGAAAAGAGTCTGGCCTCATCCTCTTGACACCCACCTTTTAGATCTTTATAAGCATTGATAAGATACCCCTCGGTCTTCTCATCTCCAGGCTAAACAGGCCCAAGTCTCTCAGACTTTCTTTGTAAGAGAGATGCTCCAGTCCCCTCATCATCCCTCTAGCCCTCCACTGGACTTTCTCCAGGAGTTCCTTGTCTCTCTAAAGCGAGTGAGAGGAAGGAAGAAAGGATGGACTCTACTGAAGTGAGATGGCAAGAAGTTCATTTTTCAAACTATCAGCCACCAAAAGAAGGTTCTCACACTGTTGAGAGAAGAAGTAAGGAGGAAGAGGACATAACCACCACAGAGGACATAACAATCTAGTCCAAGTTTCAGCTATAGGAAGGGCTGACTTGGGAAGAAAGTTCTTGTTTCCAAGATGCGTGTGTGGTATTAGCTAGCAGTTATGTAGGAGCACAATGGTATTTTTGCCTTGAACCTAAACATTTGTCCTTATCACAGACATTACCAAGTGCGATGTGAGACGACTTGCCTGGCTGAAGATTTAGCAAGACCTGCTGGGCTGATTGAGTGGAGAGGCTGCTCGGTCTGAATTCTTGCAGCTCACTTCCATGGAAATTATCCTCCCCATTTACACTGTCCATTTTCCCAAGCCTTCCCCTGGTACCAGTACCAATGGATATATAACAGGACTGCTGGAAATTATTTGAGTCCAGGTTTATAAACTTTCCAGACTGATTCATATCCTTTCTAAAGACACATGTCAGCCTGGAAAAAAAATTATTTTACTGTAGTCTACCCAACTTCTCTGTGCTATGCAATTGTTATGCCCCAAGTGGAATTATTGCCAGGGGTCTAATGCTAGCATCTGTGTTCAGGTTATATAAGAGAGGGCACTACACACTGAGAAATAAAGCAGCTTCCATTGGAAACAGAGTATCTACACATGTACACAGACGTATTAGGAAACCTTTATAAAATGAAGGGACTCGTCTACTATGAGAGTATATATTTACATATATATATATGGGCTTTCTACAGTGAAGTGACTGCATCAGTGGACAAGGGAAGAGCTATGGATGTCATCTATCTGGACTTCTCCAAGGCCTTTGACACGGTCCCCCACAACATCCTTCTCTCGAAGTTGGAGAAATAGAGTTCAATGGGTGGACTGTTCAGTGGATAAAAAATTGGCTGGATGGTCACATCCAGAGAGTAGTGATCAATGGTTCAATGTCCAGATGGAAAAAGGTGACAAGTGGTGTCCCTCGGGGGTCCATACTGGGACCAGTGTTGTTTAGTATCTTCATTAATGATATTGACAGTGACATTGAGGGTACTGTCAGCAAGTTTGCTGATGACACCAAGCTGGGTGGTGCAGTTGATATGCCGGATGGACGGGATGCCATCCAGAGGGACCTGGACAGACTGGAAAGGTGGGCCCAGATGAAACTCATGAGGTTCAACAAGGCAAAGTGCAGGGTCCTGGACCTGGGCTGGAGGCAACCAGCATTATCAATATAGGCTGGGAGAGGACATGCTAGAGAGCAGCCCTGTGGAAAAAGACTTGGGGCTACTAGTAGATGAAAAGCTGGACATGAGCCACCAATGTGCAATGGCAGCGCAGAAAGGCCAATCGCATCCTGGGCTGCATCAAAAGAAGTGTGGCCAGCAGATCGAGAGAGGTGATTCTGCCCCTCTACTCTGCCCTGGTGAGACCTCACCTGGAGTACTATGTCCAGCTCTGGAGCCCCCAGCACAAGAAGGACGCGGACCTGTTGGAGTCCAGAGGAGAGCCATGAAAATGATTAGAGGGCTAGAGGCCCTCTCCTATGAAGACAGGCTCAGAGAGTTGGGGCTGTTCAGCCTGGAGAAGAGAAGGCTCTGGGGGGACCTTATAGCGACCTTCCAATACCAGAAAGGGGCCTATAAGAAGGCAGGGGGAGATCTGCTCTGAAGGGTCTGTAGCAACAGGACAAGGGGTAATGGTTTTAAGCTAGAAAAGGGTAGATTTAGGTTAGACATTAGGAAGAAGTTCTTTAATGTGAGGGTGGTTGAGCACAGGAACAGGTTGCCCAGAGAGGTGGTGGAGGCCCCATCCCTGGAGTCATTCAAGGTCAGGCTTGATGAGGCTCTGAGCAGCCTGACCTAATTAGAGATGTCCCTGCTTATTGTAGGGGGGTTTGGGCTAGGTGGCCTTTAGAGGTCCCTTCCAACCCAATACATTCTATGATTCCATGATTATATATATATATCCTCTAGGGGGAACTCCAGTATTAACTATCCACAGCAGGCTAAAGTAAGCCAGCTTCCATTACCACAGAATGCCTTAAGTATGCAGCACAATGCTGTTGCATTAGTCTACTGAAGCCCAGCAGCAGTCATGGGAGCTTGCCAAAAGAACGACCATAGACCTTTGTCTAAATCCATGCTGTTTTAGAGGTCTTATCTTACGTCATAAACTTTGGAGTTGGGAATTTATCATGTGATGTGTATATGTATAAAACTGATGAAGGGGAGAAGAGATTTGGTCCTAAATGGGTGTGTCCAACTGAAGATCCTGTTCTGGGGTGCAGCATTACGGAGTAATGTCACTGCACTTCTCTTGATAAGGTTTTTCACACTTGATGTTTCAGTGTGACAATGTGACAAAGCAGACTCTGTATAATTTTATAACTAAAGCTGTGGAGCAGCTGAACAAAGTACAGACAAAAACCTCCATACTGTGCTAGCATAGGAACATTAGGGTTTTTTCCCAGATAACACAAATATGAAATTTTCACAAGTATCCTGCAGGAGTCTGGGAATGGAGATGACTTGTTACGGTGCTGTAACAGAGGTTAGTCTTGTCACAGAACTGCAGAGCTTGCTTGCCATCGAGTAAGCATGAAGCATTGTCCACTGCCTATGCCTCACCTGGGGGTTGGGAACTGCAGCCACTGCCCAGCTGCCTTCTCTGACACTTCTGCCCTCTGTACTTATCCCTTTTTTCCTAACGAGTGCATGAGATCCTTTGTCAGGCATGCAGGGACCTTACTGAGGAGATGACCTTCTCCAAGGACATCTCAAATGAATGTAAATCCCTGAAGAGAGGGTGCAAAGATCCAGGCTCTTTTCTGTGGTGTCCAAGAAGAGTGGACAAGAGGCATTGGGCACAAACTGTTTTAGTTTAGTTAGGCACAAACCTCCTGTGTTTAGGAGGTTCCGTCTGAACATTTGGAAAAACTTTTTTCACTAAAAGGGTGACTGAATACTGGCACAGGTTGCCCAGAAAGGGTGTGGAGTCTTCCTCCCTAGAGATATACAAAAGCTGACTGGACGTGGTCCTGGGTAACTGGCCCTGACTGGGTGGCCCTGCTTGAGCAAGGGGGTTGGACCAGGTGACATCCAGAGGTCCCTTCCTGCCTCATCCCTTCTGTGATTCTGAAAGAAGGCAAGTGTCTGAGGGCAAGGCTTTCTAGAAAAGAGAGTAGTGGCATAAAGGACAGGCCCTTCATCTTGGTGGAAGTCTAAGATGAATAATCAGGAAGACAGTGACTGAGGCGGCAGGAAATGTATGAACAACTTTACTTCAGAGAGAGCAAATCCTTACTGATGTTGCCCTTCCATTAACCTGAATAATGAGACTACTGATTGAAAATTGTACCAGAGGCAGAAGGCTGTGGGTTGGAATGAGAGAAGATAAGGAGTTGTCCCTTTATGTATGTATTAGTTCTCATCTAAGAGATACGTGAAGGAGGAACAGAGAAGTCTGGCTGGTCACTTTCTTGTGTGTAGAAAGGGGGACTCTACATGTGCTTGAAAGGAGATCGCTGTCAGTGCCAGGTGAAGGATTGTGGTGTTTTCCCTTTGGCTCTCTATGAGGAACATGATAATTTATCTAGTAGGTGAAATCATCTAAACTGCTGGAGCAACCAGAGGAACCAGAAGGAGGAAGTCCAAGATACATAACCTGATGTGGGCCTAGATGAGATAGTTCTGTCACATGCATATTCCTATGGCTTCTGCCAAATATAAATTTAAGAAAGAGGAAAACAATATTAATGAAATAAGAAACAAAATACAGGACCAGATGGGAGAGCATGTAACTGTCTTACTGACACAGGCTATGGTATTGATTTAAAAAGAGTGTGACAGACAGTCATGAGCATACTTGACTTCAAGTCATCAGAGACTGTAGCTCTTTCTTGCCTTCTCCAGCATTTAAGAGTCTACCTTTAGTCTCTATAAAAGAACTTCCTCTAGTTTTGATTGAGGGATAAGTTTAAATAACCCCTTATGGAAATTAGTTTGTATGAGCTCATTATATGAACTGTCAGTACATAGTAATTGCACTGTATCACAACTCAGAAGAACATAAAAGATTATAAGAAAAACCATAAGGCATCAGGTAAGAAGTCCAATGGTATTCTTCCAGTAACAAACTCCTAGGATGAGTAGAAGATATGAGTCAAATATACAGTGACCTTTCTCACTCAATCCCCTCCTGACTCTGGCAATCAAAGATGTAGGGACTTTCTGAGTTGGAGATTTCCTCTGGACACCAGGCTTTAATAGCCCCCAAGAACATTTTCCCCTGAAGTGATGTAATTCCAGCTTAAAAACATTTTACATTTTTGGCAATGAATTCCATACTTGGATTATGAATTGAACGAAGAAAGAATTTATTTTGATTTCTCTAAAGCTTGCTGCCTGATAACTCTATTATGGTGCCACTAGTTCTGTTATTAAGAGAAATAGTGAATTTCTGATCACTTTCTTCATACTATTAATGATCTTACTGACTGCTTTCGTTATTTATCGCTTGTCCAAACAAAAGCATTTTAGTTTGTCAGACTTCCTTCAAGTGGAAGTCTCCCATGACTGCTCCATTTTATTGCCTTCTTATGCCTTATCAGGATGCATTATGACTTTTGAAATGGAGCAAATCAGAACTGCATGGATTTATGTGGCTACATAATGTTGCTCTCTGTGGGTTTCTCCTTCAATTTTTTTTCTAGTAACTCCTAAAAGCCAATTTGATTCTTCTTTTGTTGCTGAACTTTGAGTTCATTTTTTATCCAGAGTGCTTTCCTTTATTGCAAAAGCCAGAGTAAATGTATCATTCTTCTTGGTTCTCTGATTTTCTCTGAAATACTCATACTCCTCCAGAATATTTATTTTGAATACCCATTATCATCTTCTGCAGTGTTCTTCTCTCTTTGTCTTGGAAAAATCTGTTTAATGAGCATTTTAGTTTCTTATTCCCAGCTTGTTCTTATTTCTTCTACTTTCTTCTGCTTTCCAATGAGCTAACATATTTCTTTTAGATGTTGTATTAAACCCATTATTATTGTTATGCACAAGTTGTTTTATAAATACAAAAATGCAGATTTTTATATCTGAAGATTTCATTGTCACCAGGACTTACCATTAGTTTGTGTCTGCCAAACAGCATCAGATAGGCCCCAAAGAGCGGGGAATATAAAAAACACAGCAAGCTGCTTAGGATGAGGTTTCCACAGCAGTAGTGCTATTATACAGGCAGTGTTTGTAACCGTGGCTGTTGATTTAGAAAGAAAGAAGAGAAACAAAAGTGTGATTACAAACAAGACAGATAGTTGTAGATAAAACACTTCCACATGCTTCCCCAACTAGAGCACAAGGCGATCTTAAAATCTTCCTGGTTGATTGAGATTTGCACTGACTGGGTTGATAGCACATGAAATATAAGACAATGCAATCATTTGACAGTCTTCAATTACTAATTCTGAGCAGTGTCCTGAGCTGAGAGATCCTCAGCGCTGGTATGGCTGTTAGCCCAAAGGACAAAAACTGCCACTGAGTCAGAGAAGGTGCTGCTGAAAGACTTGCAGTCACCATGTGAAGCATGTGGGAAGGGGGAGGGAGTACCTTCTGCCCCCCTAACTTAGGCCTTAAAGGTAGATTTCCTTTCAGGGCCAGAGGAGATAGTTAAGGATATCCAGAGGGTTTGGTGACTTTGCCTTTCTTTTTAAAAGTGGTTTGTAAATGAATTACTAATTCCACCCGCAACAGACACACCTTCACAGGCTGAGTAAAAAGACCATTAAACAGCACTGAGATGTTCAGAGGTCTTGCATTACTAAGACTGTAGTTTCTATTTATGTATTTATTTATTATTATTATTTGTGGTTTTTAAATAAAAAATGAATTTCATCGAGTGAGATATATACCTTAGACAGACACATACAGAAGAATTTCTCAACTAGTCACTGTAGCATAAAGGACTATGCTACATAACTACGTAACATAAACTACTTCTTCTTTCTTGCCAAAGTTTAAAATTTCATGTATAGGAAGTGGCTAGAATGTCTAGATGCACATAGACTCAGTCAGTGACATTTCTATTAATGCAGTTTACTGTGTAGTGGAAGTAAGATATTAGTACACTTCAGTATGCTTAGTGGATACTGGGACAGAAATCAAATACTGCTTGGTATTTTTTGACCTCTGTGACTCTGTTACTCGCTGGAACAGTGTTCTCTAGAGAGGTAATGTTCTTAAATATACAAATCTCTTCTCATGGCAACCTGAAAATTACTGTCCTATGCGCAAGCCCTCAAATTATTCTAGACTGACATGCTAGCATATGAGTTTCTTTTATTGTTCTCCCCATAGAACAAGCAGTGAATAGGACCCCATGCCAACTTTACAAATTTTCCTGAAATTCCCAGACTAGTTGCTGAAATTTGCAAGTTCACCATCCCCTGGGACTCAAATCAACAAGTGTATCTCATGAGGTTGTCAGTTGCTTTCACTCCATAAAGGTGAGAAGGTTTCACCTCAGTGGAGAAATCCTTCTCAGGTATAGTGCAGGCCTCAACATCTATATTGTAAGGTCATTTATCACTGGTTGCATTAGAGCTATAAAACATCAAAGCTGTAGGGCACTTCATGAGTACAGGGTATCCTCAAAAGCAGAATGAACTATATCACCAGCAAGGTGCCATAAGGCAGTGACCCCAAGGGAAGGGTTAACTGTGCTGCCTCTCTTCTCATGAATCAAGTTTGCCACCAGATTGACTTTGGTTTTAATTGATAGCTGTCAGTGAGCTCTCCCTTTGTAGCACATGCAAAGGGAGGAGCACTGGATTTGATATTTTATATGAGGTGATCAGTCCTTCAAGTGACCTTTACATACCTAATGCAAATAGAAGTTTTCTTCCCGTGTACTGAGAGATCTTTCCGAAGAACAGAGAGCAGAGGGAATTTACAGCTGAAAAGCAGATCATCACATAACCAACGTAATGTATCCCCAGGGCACAGGTCACATACGTCTGGAAGAGACAGTGGGGCCACATTTTATCCAGTGAAAATATGCTGCTAGGGTTCAAGGGTCTTTAGCTGGAGCATTTGGTAAACAGCCAGCATGGACGAGATCAAAGGAGCACAACTACAGTTTGCTGACAAGTCCCTGGTGCATTGACATAGTTGGCTTTCAGCAGTGATATTCCTGACCCAGTTCCCAATCAGACTGATGCCATGCAAACAGAGCAATAACAAGCAGAAGTCAGAGCACTGCTCACTATGCAAATAGAACTCCTGGAAGCGGCACTAGGATTTTTCTGCCCTTCCCTTCATAGCCAAAGATATTAAAATTGACAGTCAGCATTATGATCATTACAGAGCAGCTCCCAAGAAATGTCAAAGTCCTCACCTGTAAGAGCATATGACCAGTGGAGGTGACCAGGGAGTGCCCCTTTCAATCCATTTAAACACAGCGGCAAGTGCGTTCTTGCACCTGCTTATATGCAAGGTTTGAAACCTCAAGCATCAGCTAAGCAACTCAAGAAGATTGCCCCCTTTCTTTGGAGGCTTTCTCAATGGATGTCTGAAGAAGACACCTGCTGTGTGTCTAGATTTGGAGAGAAACTGGAGGAGCAGAGGTTATTTTGATCATTTCAATCCATCACAGTTTGGACCTGTTGCACTAGTGACTGGTGAGGGCTTTCAGCCAGCCATGTTGAGGATTTGCCCTCTTGCCATAAAGGCTGTCAAAATAAAGTGTATGGTATGTGTGCTGACTTGCACTTATACAAACTCTAGGGAAACTAGAAGGAAGGAAGATATAAAAGCTTTGCAGACTTCTGGCTCTTCTCCCAGCTTGTTATTTACAACAAGCTGAGGAGTTTGAACCTGTATCTCTCTGCTGTGGCCTCCACTGGTGAGTTAAGCTCTCTACAGCATTCTTTTTGAGGCTGTTCCAAGGGACATATTTTCTGCTGGCCTCTCCCATTTGAAGATGTCACTCAGAGTTCATTCAAGTAGAAGTAAGCAGTAATTTAGCAAACCACAAATCACCATTGAAAACATCTTCATTTAGCAAGTAAATATAGATCAGATGCAATAGTAAGATACAAAGGCACAAAAACCAAGCAGACAGAAATAGATTTTCATTGTCATCCACACCTTTGTGTAGTCACCAGAAAGAAATCCCTGTTCAAACCCACTGTACATTGTCAGAGGGATTAGGAGACACTGTCTTTTATCTTTAAGGTGCTGGAAAGTTGCTAGGAACGTAGACCAAAATGATGGTTTCTCTAGTATTTCTTTCTCAGTCTCTGCTTGGTCAGATTTGATCTGGTCCAGAAATATAACAATCAGCAACACAGCTAGCACACCACTAGCTGCAAAAACAAAACAAAAAGTTCATGAAAAACTGAGGAATGCTGGAAGAATGATGGGAAGTCACTTGCTTCTGTTATTGTTCTGACTTAGTGCTTAGCTCTCTGTGGAATGTTTTGGCAGATGCCTCTGATTCCGCTTCCATGTGAAAGCCATTTCTGTGTAAACAAGAAGGCCTGATCTACATTCGCATCTTCTGCATACAGCTGCAAACCTTGCAAATCCCCTCAGCTTAACTGTGACTGGCCTGTTGTGACAGCCGCTGGGCCAGCTGCACAGCCGCAGAGGGTGATCGCTCACCCTTCCAGGGCAAGCCAGGGGTCCCGGGGATGGGGAGCTGGCCAGAAACAGCTCTCAAAAGGCTTTAAATCAACATGAGAGAGGAATATTCACTTCCAGTGCCAAGGTTTTAATGGCTGAGGGGGAATCTTCCTTCAAATACATGGAAAGAAAAATAAAGGGCTAGAAGTAGAATTGCTCTCTTGCATCCTAGTATATGTTGCCTTTTTTTCTTTTTTTGTCACCTCAGAGCCATGCTTTGAGTGTGGAATATGTGCTGTTTTAAAGATGATAATAAGCAACTCTAAGTAACTTAAAAATAATGGAAGATACAGCTCTGAACCTATAATTTGGTAGCAGAAGCAGCATATGAAAGAATACATGGGGGAGTTAATCAGAAAATGATCATTTATGTATTGGTCTAGGTTTATTGCTGGTCGAGTGAATCAAGACAATTTTTTTTGTTTTATCAAGAAGATATCTGTCTCATAATTTACATGAAGGAGCCATAGATTCACAACTGATCGCTTTGTTACAGATGCAAGGCATAATTGTGTTTCCTCTCTTACTTATGCTGACTGAAATTCCATCCATGGAAACAAAGTGAAGTCCAAGTTCAGAGGAGGAGCAGAACCAGGCATCTGTTCCCATTCACTTTGCCTGTTTAATGTGCTCTGATGTTACTGTGTACAGGCACGCTCTTTTCTGTGAACTTTTAATGTCCAAATGGATTAACAGAGTACAGTAAATTGCCTCAATTACTCATCCATGTTTCCTAGAATAAAATTGTATTCAACAGTGTCCTGGTTCTCGGTGTCAGTGTTCTGGCTGAGCTGTAAACCCTTCCTTGTTGGTTCTGCCAATGCTTATGGGCTGACTGCAAGACTTGTATGGGTAAGAGTGGGACATCCACATTTACAGGACAAATATTCTAACAAATATGTCAACTGAATCAAGAGCAATTATAGGAGGTAAGTAACTGCATGGTTTAATAGTGGTTGGTATGAACATAAATAGAAACATCCACAGTCCTTGAGAGGACTAAACAACACAAGACTTATCCATAATTGTCTCCACCCAAACTGGGCAAAATATGTATTCAACAACCAAATAGAGGAGACATTTTAAAAAAGGTCTGTGAATGAAATATTTAGCTATTTGGTTTCCCTCGAGGTAGGAAAAGACATATCTTTTATTAAGAGCTTAGAAGAAAAATGAAACCCTACAGACACGAGGTCAGTAGACAGCAGGGTTGCATTCATTTTCCATGAGTAAAGCCTAAGGGAGTGCTGTATATGTTAGTCATCAAATTTAAATTTAAACTTGTGAGCCAAACCTGCCTTTAGCAGAAAGGTGTCAGCTCCAGCACACTCTAGAAGGGAAGTAGGGGAATATTCTTTGCCTTTTCTTACCGAGTAGGAGGAATGGAGGTTGGGGAAGAAGGGAGGATTTGCTGCAATGCCCTTGTCCGATGAGGGCTGGCTCTGACCAGATCACATACTGTCTGTTTCAGCGTATGACAAATTCCATGCATCTGTCTCAGCATAGAGAGTACATCTATGTGCAAAGACTGCAAAGATATTTTAACAGAGCTAAGGTGACATATTGCTTTGACAGATACTTCCCCTTTATCCAGAGAATAACTTGTTTTGAGCCAGATACTTTTTAAACTTCTCACTGAATGAATCTTTGCACATCTATTTTTGTCTTTCCAATTTGTGATGGCATCAGCCTTCCCTGTCTTTATTCCTTTCTAGCCTTATGCAAGGAAGTTCCATAGCAGCTGTGGTTACTAAATGGGAGACGTGCCAATTCACCTAGTGCTTCTCTTTGCCTTTCACGCTTAGGTATTACAATTCAAGGATCACAGCTGAGGATTGACTAAAGTTGTAAAATCTCAACATGGATCAAAAGACCTCCCCCCAGGTGATTGCATGTTCTGGGAGCCATGGCTCAGGTCCACCTCTAATTACAGTGCAGTTCTTGTGCTAAAACTGTTATACCTGTGGTAGGACACCAGCCAGTTCTGCTAGGCATCCCCAGAAGACTAGAAGTTAATGAGGTCAAATACTGCTAGCTGGGCTGTTCTTAGCATCTTGGACCTCTGCGTGCATATATAAATATGCTCAATGCAATCAGTAACTAGTTCACTGTTGTTGATCCTGAAGATAGTGAGTTTAAAACTACCTGTCTCTTTCATGACTGAGTAAACTGCTGTAATCCTCCAACTACCATGTGGGCATACTTTTGTCTGTAGAGTAACGCTGACTTTGGGTGAAACAGCGCACTGTGCTGGGCTTCAGCTTTATTCCAGGTGAAAAGTTTAAAGAATGTCTTGCTCCTTTAGACAAAAATGTATAGCTCTGGCACAAAGCATTTGAAACTATTTATGAAGGAGTTGTTTACTGCTCTCACCTATCTTATTTCCTTTTAGCAAATTGGATTGAAGGAGGAAGTTGGAAACTTAATCTGCTAAGTCATGCTAGGTTTCACAAGTAGTAGGTTCTCCATCAGTGATACTCTTTAAAGACTGTGTGGATTACTTACCAGTGTAAATCCCTAGCAGAGTGTAGATTAAGGAGTTGGGAGGTTCTCCTGACCCAGTGGTGTTAGTGGTATCAATCATGCAGTCATATGCTCCGCAACATGCCAGGTTTTCTTCTGAGATTTCCACTAATTCAGTTAAGAACCAAAATAAAGGCAGGTCAGGGAAGAGATCAGGTAAGTACACACTGTATGTAAAGATATAAGGAGAAGGGAATCCATTGCTTGGTGATTGGTCCTGATTTCATGTCCTCCCTGATTAGAGATATTTAACTTCAGAATCCCAGTTTAACACACAAAAATTTGGTTTAACAGAAACAGTTGCTTGAGATAGAACCCTGAATTGATGGTTACACAGAGACATGGACTAAAGCCAGAGGCTCAAATCTGATCCAAGCTCAATTTGCAGTATTTAAAGTTCGAGGGTGTATCTGTACTTCTAAAACATAACACCCCACAAGACAGGTCCCTCAGTTTACACCACTAAACTGATGGACCTCAGTTCTTACAGCCAGAGAAAATGATCCCTCTCCAGATAATTTCTGTATACTGTATAGGAATGGAAACTACCTCAAGACATCTTTTTGTTTTAGAAATTTGAATTCCAGTTACCCAGTACTGCAGAATTCCAAAAAATCAGCTTTTCCTGGCTTTATTAATTTATTACTTGCTTTATTACTGGCTTTATTATTCTTGAGAACATGCTTGAAACTAGAACAGGTTGGCAGGTTTTGGAGTAAGACCTTTGCATTGTTCAACCCATCAGTGTTGTTGTGGGCATGTTCAAAGCCACACACACACGTGTATTCACGCACCCTGTGTGTCACCACAACACCATGCCCACTTACCCAGTACCCTTTCTGTAAAGAAAAAAATACTAACCCAAAGTGTGAGCCTGAATAAGCAGTGTAGTAAGGAAGGATGATCAAAAACCCATGCAATTACTTCAATGCGTTCACAGCAGAATTTGTCACTGATCCAAGCATAATAGAGGGCAATACCGTGTACTTTGGCCAATACCTTATACAGGACTTGATCTGTAATTTTTCAGTTAGGGTTATTGTGTAACTACTTTTAGTGTGTCTTTCCCAATTGCTTCCAGTCAAAGCTGCTGCAATGTGAATCAGCTGTTTAACTAGCTTCATAAACACCTTTAGGTTCAACATCAAATGAAATTCAATAACATAAAGAAAATCATTACGTTATTATAGCCAGTGGCTACTGCTGCACCTTTTTGAACCAACAGACCCCCAGCAAAATTACCATATGCAAAAGGTGAGTCACACTAGTAAAGTGTGGAAGAGTTTAAAACATGTTTTTCATCTGTTCATCATCATCTGAAGATGTGCATGCAGTTAGTAATACGGAAGCTGCAAGGCAGGGTTTTGCTGTGTTTCTCTGGAAATAAGGCTGAAATATTGATGAATGAGAAAGGATTACCCTTGTAATTTACACTGATTACTGTCTTCTGTTGTAGCATTACTTGCTGTGTCTGGATGCAATGATGCAGCCAGTGTGTCAAGTGTATGCACGTCTGAATTTTATGCATTTTAATTCTGCAGAATGCCATATTTTTCTGACTGCTCAGTGAAATTATACATTTTAAGGATATGAACAATATGAGTAGACACCTTTGCTGGACTGTCAGAGGAGAGGAAAAGAAGTGAGTGACTGGAGAGTCTTACACACCCATCCCCCCAGAAGCTTTCTTCTGGGGGGATGGGTGAATGTCACTGAGAGACTCACTGAGCTGAATCTCACTGAGAAGGCACAGTTGGGAAGCTTATGGCATGACTGCTCATCACTGTTGTGAAGATATGCAAGGCCTTTGGCTTTGAGAGCTGTTCACAGCACACCTCCCAGGAACACAGCGTCTCCTGAAATCCAATGTAATGGATAAAAAATAAGTAAAAGAGTTTCTTCAGAATTTAGAGGAACAATCTGCATATGTAAAACTAGGAGGGGATTTACAAGACCAAAAAAAAAGAGTATTTTAATCCTCTCATTACCATGATGTGTGCTGTGAGTCAGGGGAGAGTTAAACGGTTGCAGTCTGTGCAGACCCCACAGCTGCACCACAGCCTCTGCCCTGCAAATGAAATCAGAACAGACAGTCCCTCCCGAGACATCATGTGGCTCAGTGATCAGGTCAGCAAGGCTCTGTTGCACTTGATACAGTCCTTTAGCATTCTGCTTTGATGGTGTTTCATCTATAGTTGCTTGGGTTTAATGGAAGCATGATTCTCTGTAAGTATCAAGACTTGTGACAACTACTTTGCCATAAATGCAAGGATTCAAAGATTAAAATCTGATGCCAGCTCCCTGACATTTAGTTGTAACCTAGTGCCTATTTGAATACTCTCCAGAGGACATACTGCTTAACCGAACCAGGGAAGAGGGGTAACTTCTTGCTATTCATAGTAGCAGTGTATATGGGAAGCTCTTGCCATGTCCATCTTGTTCAGGTTTTGACAGGATAGGGAACGCACAGTAGATTGCAATGATAATACGCTGTAGCACTTGGCACCCAAGTATTAATTTATCTTCACAAGTGCCCATGTAAAGCTTACACCAATTGCAAGCATAGGAAATGAGGACAGAGCTGTGAGTGATTTCTTCAAGCTACATCGGCATCTGCTGTCTGAGCATGAAATACAGCAGAGGAGCCCTGGCATGCAGACTCCTGCCAACAGCTACTTCTATTTCTTCTTGACAATTCTGTAAAGCACTCATATTCAGCAAGCACAAGCATCGGCTTGACTAACCTTGAATATTTAACAGCAAATTAATCAAATACTACAAGCTTTGCAAAAGGCTGCTTCAGTGTTTTGCCTTTTGTTTTAATTCATTTTACATGGAAGTCAGATGTGAAAGACTGTCACTGCCAGCAGCCTATCTATACTTAACAACACAGGGCTGGAATTCAAAAGGAATTCAATAGACATCTATTTTTAAGCTAGTTCTCTGAACTGTCTTTATAGCTGATGAAGAGTTTATAGAAAATAGACACTTCCAGAGAGCAATTTAGCCCATCTATTTCAGACATCTACCTTCAGATAAGCTAACTCACAGATGAAGGGCCTGTTTCCACTATGAAGGCACTTGAGGCTTAGCTACAGAAGTCTACCTTTTAACTATCTAGAACTAGCTGATGTTTATAGAAAGAAGCGCCAAAATTTTAAAATATATTTTACCTTTGGTGGAAGCTTGGCTAAATATCAAGGATGAGATAAGATTTCCCCAGATGCCAGAGGACTGAAATATCAGAAAGAAGACCCCAAAGTATTGGTTGATAATGTCTTTTCCATTTTTTCCTGCTTTCTCAGCATAGGAATTGCCAGCAATGGTGAGGTAAGTGCATTTGGCAGACCAGAGTGGTGCTCCTCCTAAGCCCAGGATCACAGAGGTAGGGATTAGTGTGTACCTGCCAAAGAACACTTTATTTAGCATAGTTATTATCTATTACCATAATAATAATTAGCCCAAAGATCCAGAGGCAAAAATAGACAACAAAGAAATAGATATATCCTTTGCGTGATTCAATAAATCTGTTATGTGGAACGAAGAAAGGGCTCGTCTTATGACGTTTAGGATGTGCGAGCACTCCCAGCTATGTCCAGGGGCTAGGCCTAGGCTATGCTGGCTAGATCTGTGCTCATGTGCCTTATCCTCTTGTAACTGAGAATTAAATTGCATCTGTCCTTCAGAAGATGGATCACAAGAACTTCCCTCCACAGAGTTGCATCCCCTGTCAGTGGAGAGCAGAAGTTTTTCATCCACCTCTGAAAAGGCAAGGAAGGAGCTGGCCTCCTCCTGTGGTCCTCTGCTCCCAGAGCCACTGGCTGGAAGACAGCTTTTCCTTTAATCTTTTAAAAAACTGTCGTAAAAGTCATTTGGATTTTAATGAAACTTCTAATCTATCTTTTTCTTTTTCTTTCTTTCTTTCTTTCTTTCTTTGTTTCTTTCTTTCTTTCTTTCTTTCTTTCTTTCTTTCTTTCTTTCTTTTTCTTTCTTTCTTTCTTTCTTTCTTTCTTTCTTTCTTTCTTTCTTTCTTTCTTTCTTTCTTTCTTTCTTTCTTTCTTTCTTTCTTTCTTTCTTTCTTTCTTTCAACGGAAATCTCTGTAACACACATCAGCTAGAGAAGCAGCCTGAGGTGGTCAGATGGATGCATTCATTTTCGCTTTTTGCATATTTTCACCTCTCTGCTTCACCTGCTACTGGATTTATTTATCCCTAGTTCTTGCAGGTAACACCTTTTGCATCCAGCTTTCCAAATCTGCAGCACAGAGGTAAGGTGGGAATTGAAAAGAAAGAGAGAACTTTGCCCGTACTAATTTTGTTCACACGCAACAGAGAGGGTTAAAGTATTTAAGTTGTACCAGCTAGCATAGAAGTTCCCTAAGGAGAACGCGATGTAGCAGCACATAGAGCCTGCGATGGTCCACTTGCAGCCCAGCTTCTTGATGAGGACTGGAGGGAGGAACATGGATGATAAGATGAGCGCCGCATAGAGAACACTTAGGGAAGCAACACCCAGGCCTTCTTCTGAGTGGAGGCTGCTCTGCATGGATGAAAACAGCACTTGAGACAAATTTTATCACAGGCACATGTTACTATGGTGTAGAGAGAGTGGCTTCAGGCAGAAATACACACAGAAGCTGGACTGGGTATTACTGTCTTCTTTCCCCAAATTAGCCTGATTATGGATTTATGTTTTTTTCTCGCAATGATAGTCCATTTATGAAAACAGGATACAAAATCAGGAAAACATAGCTCAGATTCAAAGCTTTGGTATGTCAGAACAGATTATTTAATGTAATTCACTTGAATTTCTCTTTGGAAGCAAGCTGAGTGAAGGATAACTCTTTTTCTTGGCCTACACTTTTTGTCTCAGGCAAAAAAATCCTCAGATCTACATTGCAAATCCTGACTTAGCAACAGCGGAAGATTCTTTGCTTTAAACTACAGGTCTGATAATTTCTAAATTCTTCAGGGGCTGAGGTCCAAATATCCTAATAAGCACACAGCAGCCCTTTGTAGTTGGAAGTAGTTGATTCATCCACATTTTCACAAGGGAGGAATAACGCTTTATCAGGTTGTATATTTTTATGCTCAAAATAGTTCTTCTGTCTTGATACTGTGAAAGTTACAATGAGAAGATCAAGATGCTACTTATCAACATTTTCCTGTTTGTTTTCATTAAAAGCTGATGCAGTCCAGTATGATTTTGGAAGGGGGAGTGGATGCTGGAGGTGTAGCGCTGGGGAGTGCTGGAGGAGAGTGAGGCCACTGGTAGCTGCACTGAACACTTCCAAGCCCTGCAATGTCTGTGTGGTCCAGCCATGCAAGACCGTGATGGCAGCAGTGCAGCACGCTTGGTGAGAAGTAGGCACCAGGAACAGTGAGGTAAGGAGGTTCTCTGTAGAGCAGTGTAAATCTATTTGAGAATCAGAATGGTTGTTTTGTAAACTGTTTACAAAAAAACAAGGCAAAGAGGCTTCTTGATTACAGAGGTCTTATTTCTGAAATACCATATGCCTGGTTGTGTCAGCTACAGCTTCCAAAAATTAGAAACCAGGCCTCCAAAATCATATTATTAGCTTAATTGTCACTGGGTTGGGGGGGAGAAGAGGTGGGTTTTTTTAGCCAGGGGAGGTGTTGAAATAAATGATGAAAAATTTGAATACTTCTCCTGCAGGCTACCATACAATAAAATAAGTTACTTTTGTTTGTGTCTCAACAAGTCCTCTTTAACCACCAAGACAAAACGGAGAGAAAAGAGGGCTACTTTGTGAATCAGCACCACTCCTTCTTGCGCATTAAGGGAGGCTTTTTGTTCCATCACTTAACCTGAGCATGCATCATTTCAGGTGGTGGGGCTGACTTGTGGCTTCTTGGATTTATCTTCTGCTGCCTTGTTAGTCTGCCCATCTCATAACATCTCCATCCATTATTGTGACTGTTTTTGCAGAACTTCCCTGGCTTGGAATTTGGGAGTGTCAGTGAAGAGAAACTGCTCAAGGAGAAAAGAGAGAGATATACAGTGGTAGCAGGGTACTCTTACTGAAATGGGGTCAACTCCTTGTTATTGCAAACAAGTGCATCATGTCATGTGTCAAGGTCCACTTTTAAAGCATATAGGTTCCCACACCAGTGGGAAAATCTGACCCAATTGATCAGGGTCATCTTTTAACATCCTGCCTAAAGTTACTCATGGATTACTTATATCCATTTATTTGCCATTAGACCAGCAGAGTCTTCTACTCTGAGAAGTTCCTGCTTGTGTTTATCTTCTATGAAGTATTCATAGACAGAAACAGTAACCCTCAGTCTTTTATTTTAGCTATGGCAAACAAGCAAGCTCTGATGCTATCTGAACATCTAAGTCATTCTAGAAACTCATGTCTGCTACTGTGTTTGAAGATGCTAATGCCAAAAGAAGCCACAGCTGCTTTTGATTCAAATTAATATTTTTTATTATTATGTTATATCACGATGCCAGGAGTTACTGTATTATTTTTTACTTAAATTATATAATGGATTGGGCATACATGTTTATTATTTTACATTGCTGTATAATAATAATAATATAACTATTTAGAAATATTCAAAACAAACAATTCCTAGAAATAGAATTTGTTTTCTATTTCGCAGTATCTTTTTTGAGAAAAATCACAAAGAAACTTAGTTTTCATTCAAACAACTTTTGTTGACCTAAAGAAGTAGTCTTACGCAAGAATTCAAACTATTTCAGAAGTACTAGAATAAAATACTTAGTAAATGCTATGGATCTGGGTGAGGAATACTAAGCTGCAGCAAGCTGATGTCCTAACCCACCACATGAAAAATACTGCGCATGCCTTCCTCGCAGAAACTGTGGAAAGACTGATGAGTTTCATACTACCAGCTGGCCTGATGCCCTTCCAGGCCAACTGTCCTGCCAACCAGTGGGAGATGCCCCACTTACCTGTAGGCTCTGGAGTCCTCCATAAGCAGTGAAGAGAAGTAAAAATCCAAAAGAAATGACCAAAACATTCTTAAGATTCTTTTCCATGTTGATTCATACAAGACAAAAGGTCTGCCTGTGGGCAGAGCTGATCCAGTTATTCCAGGGGGTGCTTTGAGTTGGAGAAAAACAGCTTATGTTTCTTTGGAAAGGGTCACTTCTCACTGCATTTGTAGAGGAAAGAGTTGTTAAATATTTGAGGACTGGCCAGTGAACTTTACTTTTACTGATACTGAAACTGCTTATGGAGTTGTTACTCATTCACCTGTTGTGACTATGGCAATAGTAAGCAGTCCTATAAGACATGTATCAGATTTCATTAGATAGATATATAAGTCACTTGCAACACCTGGACCAATTTTAGTATTGCAGTTGTAAATTATATGTCTCTATCCTATCACTAGCACAGAAGAAAAAAAATTGCAAGCAGTGAAATCACTGTCTGGCATAAAGATACACTAGTCCATAAAGGGCAAAGATTAAAAGATCGTACTGAGATCCATATTAAGCCTATTGCTTAACTAAAGTTACAAAAGCATATTAGGAAATGAGATTGTTTGTGTTATAGTGTTGTCTGCATACACAGCTCTGTAGCTGTGCAGTGTAGCAAACTAAGATTGCTGTCTGCTTGCAAACGGGAGAGTCTTTATCCGTGGTGACTCCCGTGGCTTTGGTGTTTCAAATTTACCAAGTCATACTTATGAAAATAATTTTTTCCCAACTTTCCCATCAACTCAGAAGCCAAGAAATATGAATTGAGCAGATAAATGAAAAAGCAACTTCCCCTCCTTTGGCCTCTGAAAAAAAAACAGCCTTTGTCAGATGTATTTTGCCTTGCCAGTGCTGCCTGGCTTAAGGAGTGAAAAGTTTCCCCCTAGCCAGCCAACCTTGCTGTGTTTGCCCCTGATTTCCCCTATTTTCAGAGCCTGCCCTTGTGAAGTTGCATTGTTTGTTTGTGACACATTGGCCATCCTGCAAGTCCTGGCTGAGCTTTTGAATATTCCCCTTCTGAGCATACAAAGCCCTCTCTACCCCTAAGCCTGGCAGGGTGAACAGGCCTTTCCTGAAGCTGTAGCAGAGTAGGGATTTGAACTTGAGAGCAAAGTGGAACCCAAAAAAGTCCATGCCTATAATGTAAACAGATTCAAGCTGAGATGGTCTGTAGGGTGTCTATAGTGCCTAGTGGGAAAGCAGATCGAATACTTAGTGTGAATCCCACTAGATGGCACAATTTTGCTTCCCACAGGGACATTCGAGGGTGAGGGGAGGAAGATTTAATGCATTAATTCATTTAATACATTGAAGAGGTCACAGCTATTTTCTACTTTGGAGAAAATTCCAGTATGTGCCTTTTCACTTTCTCCTTTTGTCATAGAATCTTTCTGACTGAAATAATGCAGGAAATACAATATTTTAGTTCTCTGTTCTTAGTGGTACTTCTATATTGCAAGTCTAGGTAGTGAAATTCTGGCTTTTTATTTTACAGACTACTATGCTCAGTATACAAACACTTCCAAGTAGATCACAATTCTACTCTTGTTTTGCAGTGTTTGTAATCATCTACAAGGCTTACAAACAAAACTCGTGGTACTTTCTCAAATCTTTTTAGGTTTATGGACTCTTGCAATTTTCAGGTGAAGAAATTTTGGAAGAAATTTACACTTAGTGATAACATGCTTATTTCTGTTTTGGACCACTTAGTCTGCAAAATTCTAGGAGTTTGAGATCACAGGTTTAAAAACACTGGAAAAATGAATGAGAAAATGTAAGAATAATGCTCATCTTAAACGTAATTATCATTTGCTCCGGCAGAGGAGAGAACCAAGGATAGTGCAAAAAGCACACTCAGTTATAAAAGCCTTTAATTTAATGCTCTTTCTTGTGTAATAACAACTCAGTTTTAAATAAAAATCAGTGTTAACGGGAGGCTATTTTTAAAATGCAGTGTTGGATAGGTTATCTGGTCAGCACCTCTGCTCTGAAGGAATTCTTAACTCCTAACTCAGTCACGTCCTCTGGGCAGTGCAATGTTGGAGACCATAAGGGGGACGATGGCTTTTTTTTGGTGGAGGTTTTTTTTTCTCTCCTTTCAACTAATCAAAGACATTTTGGACTGCTCCACATCCCTTGCCCAGAGATGTGGATTATCCAACTGCCTGGTCCCGAGCCCCTCCTTAGGAATGTGCAGTCTTCACAAAGGAGATCTGATAAGGCCCAGGATCTCTTCCTTTTTGGTACCAGGCAGCAAGCGGCTCCGGCAGGTCTGCTGTGTATCACCCTTGACACCTCTTTCATTCTTTCTGGGTCTCAGATTAAGTGAGCCTCGGGAGCTGTGCATTTTGGGCTTCACTTTCACAGAGGAGGCTGCAGCCTTAGACTGAAATGTCTTACAGAGCGCAATCACAAAAATGGGAGATAGGAGAAGCTGGTTGAATTCATTACTCCATCCCACAGCCGATCATATTTATCTTCTTGTGTTTATTTTCTCAGTGTAACTGAGGCCAGCCTTTGCTTAAAATACTATAGCACCAGAGGCTAATCTTTGGGGTTTTTTGTGCGTCATAATTGTTATTTCCCTATTTACTCTTTGCCGGTTAAATATATTTTTTAGGCAGTTATTTTAGCAACAAAAACAAAAAAAAATGCAGCACCAAGAGTACTCACCATAGGGTTTTCTGTCTTAGGAAGCTTTTAATTGATTTGCTGCTTGGTGTTACGCAGTATCCCTTGAGTCTATCTGTAGAAAGGAAGAGTATTTTTGTATGCCAACTGGCCAATGGCTTGGTCACCCATCTACTATGGGTAAGTGTTGGAAGAGCTGTTCTCAGAGCTGGCTCTAACTAGTACTGGTCTCTGAGGAGCTGACACTATGTAGGAGTTGCAGAGGACAAGTGCTTGCCTATGGATGCCTCCAAACACAGGGATGGGGAGAGGGGAGGGTGGAGACAAAGCCTGCATACTCCCACTTGGAGAAATTAAGCTGATTCGTGCTGTTTTTTCCATGGTGAATGCGTTGCAGGTATACTAGCGGGGAACATCAGGATGGAGCCTGTTGTCCTGAGCTACAGCAGTACTACAAAGCTCTTAGTATACTGGCTTGTGCTGGACCTCTTAACTGTAGCAAAGCCAGCAGACTGCATGGTCCTTCTTAGTAAGCTACAGAAACTACCTGGCTCACGCTGCCAGCGAGTTGAACCCATACTGCTGCTACTTAATCAATCCTTTTAGACATATGACCCCTGAATTGTCTTTCAGAGACTATGGTGAGGTAGTCAGGACCCTCCTTTAACTAAACTGCCACCACCCCAAATGCTCACCTTCTGGGTCTGTCACACAGAAGATACCCTTCATGGGTGGTAGCAGTGTGAGTGTGCTGAGGAAATAAATGTTACAAAGAGAGCGGGATACCTATAAAACATAAGTCTGATGCATTGGGCAACATTAAATGATCTAGATGTGAAAAATCTTTAACAGTTTGCAGATGGCATAGGAAAGCATGGCTGACTCCTAGGAGATGCCCAGGTACATCTAACTCTACTGCAGACAGTCTTTTTTTTCAAAAGTCCTGTTCTCCCAGAAAATTAGCCTGTCCTGACATACCTGCAGTGTTCCCATCCACCAGACCAATGTCTGAGTTCTCCATTTTTATTAGCCCCCTCAGAAGAAAAGGGGCTAATTAAAATTCAAGGCTGCTTGGTCCAGGCTGCCTACACAGCATTTTCTTTCTTGCTGAGAAAATCTGGCCATGTTGCTCTGTTCTTCCCCTCCTCCTTCACCTGCATTGGTGTCTTGCTGATTTTGGAGTTGAAGCAGGAATGGCTGAATGTGATGTGCCTTGCAAAGTCCAGCCATTCCTGAGAGGGGCCTTGGAAAATGCAGGCTGTTAAACGTTGAGAGAGGGTCACAACTCAAAGGTGAGATTCATAACATTGAGCTGAACAGGTCAAGCAGTAAAAGCTGTTTACTCCTGGGAAGGGGATTGGAAAGGAGTTGCCAGTCAGTGAACTCATTGTGGCTACAAAGTTGGAGGAAAACAATTTTTTTCTGCCAAAGGCTCTAGCAGTGTGAGTTGCGCCTGTGTGCCTCTAAAGGTCTAAACACCTCCCCCTCCTCCAGCATTTCAGCTCTCTTTTCCAAATTTCCTGTATTTCCCTTCTCTCCTTTCAAATACTGTTCCTTTTCCACCTTGCAATGCATCCACAGATACTGTCCTTTCATCTATCCTCCCTAGACCCCTCTACATGCATGGCTGCATAGACATCAATATGCCACTTCTGTCTGAATCATACCTGCTAACGTCCTCTGTCTTTCTCTGGAGGCACCAAACTGTCTATCTCAATCTTTCTTTACATCCTTGATGTGTGCCATCCTTACTTACTGCTGTGCCATTCCCTAGTCCTCACCCTGCCTTTATCTCTCTTTTTCTCCCTCCTTACCCCATCTTCCGAGTGCCAACAGACTTTTTGCTTCTTAGGGAAGTCACCTGAAAACTGCTGGTTGTTTTCCCATCTCACACATTGTTAAAATACTTTTAGCCTCACTGGCTGTAATGTCCCTCTCTCTTCTCCTTCAACACTTCTCTTTATATCTCATGAGGCCCTTTTCCAGATCCACTATCTGTCCTTTAAGGAAGAGGAGGAGAAACACCTTGCTTTCTGGGCTGGGAGCTAGCTCACTGTAGAAAGGGGACCAAATGGAAAATAGCCAAGAGAGTGTAGGCCATAGGTCTGACTGAAGTTGTGAGTTTTCTATCGGTAGGACTGTGTAGGAGACTTTCTCTGCGAGACACTTGTCTGCTCTGCTGAATACAACTGTCCAAATAACCAGTATTGCCTCTATAGCAAAGGCAGGACTCAATTTAGGATAGATTGATGTGATGCCAGTCCAGGCTCACTCATAAATTTTTACGAGATGGAGAAAGAGTTCCTTTAAGTGTTGGACTTCTTATAGATGTCACCTCCTGGGATTTGCATCTCCCTTGGCTGGAGCTTTCAATGAATTAATATATCTATGAGAGTGTTCACAGATACTAATTCTAGCCTAGGAAGAGATTCAAGCACTTGGAAGGTAAGCGACTGCCCTGTGTAGCAGCTGACCTCTCTGCAGAGGACAGCTAAGGAGATCAGCCCCTCCAGGCTGACAGCTGCCCATGAGCAACCCGTTTCTCCACCGGTGTTGTCTTGCATTCATTCTCTTATAAAAAAGTGCTTTTATCTGGTTCAGACTCAGCCTAATCACATTTTACCTTCCTAAAACTGTTGCTTGAGCACTAACATTGTGCATGTGCCTTGCCTAGCAGTTTGGATGTTTCAGAATGGCTGGGGTAAACCCATTTCTAATCCTCAACCGGTGGCTGTGACTCAGTTGGTAAGACTTAACACCCTGCTAAGATAAACATGCCACTGTTGTGATCTGTGTTTTTATAGTGAAAGGGTTGAGAGGCGGATCCTGCATATGAACAATAGACTTTTGTATGGCAGCGGCTCTGAAGTCTTAAGAGCCATTTACTGGAAACTGCTCGACTGCATACTGCTTGTTCACATGCACATGCCTCAGAAATTCCTTGCACACACCCATGATGTGGACTGGGAGGATGGGGCTCTGGCAGCAACCCACACCATGTACTTTCACATTTCCTTTTTTGTTCAGAGGTGGCTGCTCATGTTATTAATATCCATTATCAAGCTAGCACAAAATAAGGGTCTATTATGCTCAGCCAGGAAGCCCCTGATTTTGAAAGTCTACCACAAACATTTGTGACCAATTTATCGGTTTGTGGGAATAAAAGAGGACCCAGAGGAACCCAGAGAGTAGGGTTGCTTAAACACACATTGGTGTAGATGTCCTGGAATGTGGAGGTTCTCTCCAGAGCCTTCCACATTTCATTTGTCTGTTGGTTGCACCCACTGCTGGAGACTGACTTAAGAGGGATATTTACCACCTATTTACCACCCACTTGCTATCGCTGTTTCTATCTACAGCAGATAAAAGGAAAAGGTAGCATGAGTCTCTTCCTCTGCAAGCATTGCTCCCGCTTGCTTCTTTCTGTCACTGAATGTTCTATAACCACATATAGTAGCAGAAGCTACCAAGCAGCAGAAGGGCAAGCAGGGCCTCTCGAGAATGAAACATAAAAAAGGGCTGATCTGTACAGGCTGGTGTGCAGCATAGCATAAGAGAAAGGGCTTGTTATATGCAAAAAAAGGAGATCTATTAGATTTAATCAGTATAGACAACTTTGTTGTTTTCTTTCCTACCATAAATTTTGATGATTCAACTTCTTCCCTATCCCAGTAGATATCCCCAAGTACCTGGGGCGGGTGATTACCTGTTTTACCTGGCCTTTTCTGAGACACAAAATATGGGGAAGCTCCATAACATTCCCCTAGGGTGACAGAGAGTCTCTCCCAGGTCTGAGCAACAGACTCCTTTCCTTGCCCCAGTATCTGGAAAACATGCAGCTATCCAGGACACTTTCTTTACCAGCCATTCCCGACCCTTTTCCTCCCATCCATAGCCCTGCCTCCCCCACATATGTCTCACCAGTCGCAGGCCCATTAGTCTTCATCTCCTTGCATTCAGTCAAGTCAAATTACCTTTTTGAGTGGCTTCCTATACTTTGAAATTATGGAGCTATACCAGAGTCCAGCTGGGAACGTCTTGACAGTTGCTGCCCTGAACAAGCTTCACATTTCCATCCCTTTTAGGGAGATTAGCAGCCTCTCTGTGTATTTCTAATCTTGCACCGATCTTTACAGAAACTGCCGCAGTATGCTCATGAGGGTTGCAAAACTCCTATCCCATCCTTGTTTGGAAACTCCTCTTTATTTTTTCAGTCCTTATGTGAGCCTTGAACCAAGAGAAAAATTATATATAGGGAGACAGGACACATCCAACTCTACCTCTTGCTTATCACCTGAAATAAGAGTAATTACTATTTTAATTACATTCTTGTTTGCGTATTCATTCTCATGAACTGTTAATATTCCACCATAGTGCTCCCGCCTCTAGAATTGCTGAGATTGCTATTCAGGGTCACTCCGTCCATTTCACAGAAGCCATTCCATAACTTCCATTAACTGGTGAAGACCATCAGTCGCCACCACCACAGTATGGTGGACACTTACTGGGGACCTGTAGGTGAAAAGTGACAGTCTATTACCACCAGTTCCTTAGTCGTTTAGCACTACCACCAGCAGGAACAGTCACTGCATATGCATATGGTTTCAGCCTGGATGGTATCTCTGGAAAATCATCCATGCTGGGTTTTTTCCCTATTAAGAGTCACTCACAGAGTCTTTTCCCGGATCCACTGCAACCACTGGAAAACTGCTGATGTTGGTTATAGCAGCTTCAGTCCTTCATATACTGGTGAATGGATGCTTTTGGCTTTCCTACATGAGAGAGTTAAAGCTTCGTGAAGTCAGCTTAAGCAGGAGGCTAAAAACTTCCGAACATTGTAGAACAACTCTGGAGAAATGTGTAGGAAAAACTGTCAAACTAGCCAGCAGGAAATCTAGAAGCAATATCTAGTTCCTAACAGACTATTAACTTCAATGGAGTCTCTGTGAGAAAAAAAATTTCAATTCCGTTTGCTAGATTTCTTAAAGCCAACAAGCAGACCAGAGTGGACTAAATATGTCTATGGCTACTTTAAAAAAAAAAAAAATCGTTATGCTTTATTGTCAGAAATTACAAAAATTATGCTAAACATGGATTCCTTCATGCCAGCTCTCTGGAAGTATGGTAGTTTAAATTATTCAGTGTAAAAGACTGATTTAATTAAGTTTTGTCTTAAACATTCTCTTCCAGGGATAGCTTTTAAAATGACTATAAATGTTTTCCTTAAACAGACCAATAGAAAGAAATCAGAGTATACTACAGAAAAATTCAGTGCATTTTCATTGTGAGATCTCTTCTCTGCAAGAGAGGAGAAGAAAATTAGGGAGTAAAACCACATTATATGCAAGAACTCCAGGGAGTATACTGGAGCAGTTAGAGAAAAGCAGACAAACTAGTGACCTGTTTTTCTGATTACCAAACCCTTACACAATCAAACTCTTTAAATCTTCTTTTAGTGATCAGAGGCAGAAGATACACATTCACAGCTCTTTATGCATGAAGAGGCTATCAGCATACATACAAAAATCGTGCTACAAAAACCTGTAATGCATGGTAACTTTGATTTTCAGCATAAGTGATTCTGGCTGTGTGTGTAAATATGTCCAATTCCCTCTGATACCTGCAGATCCCTTAAGCTGAACCTGAGTTGAGCCTTGAGGCTGTTTTAAGCTATGGTCTCTGGGAGCAGCTCTGGTGCCTTTCACCAGCATGGGATTTAGGCCGTGCAGGGTGCATGTGCTGTTTCTCCTGAAGGCCCTTCTGCAATGGAGAGAAATGGTAAAAACAAGTGTGACTTGAGTATAAATGTAGCTGTTCATTTTGACTGGAGCTGGAGCTGTAATGAGATGTGGCCTAGTACATAATGGTGCAGGCTATAGCCTAGCTGTCTGCTGTGCAGAATCCCTCTGCAGAGATGAAAATGCAGCCAAGAGGAGTCATCCTTTTCTTGCCCTTTGCCTTGCTATTGGAGAACCACCAAGACCTTAATCCCAGGGGCCAAAAGCATTTAGGGCTTTGTTTTACAATGAGTAAAGCCCAAGCCCGTGTTTTTGGCCACAAGCAATCATTTTACCCTTTACAAGTCAAGGTCCTGATACGAGCTTTTAATTAATTATACTTTTAAATCTTCCTGCTTTCTATTTAAGATTCAAGTGTAGGTGCAGAATTCCAGTGGAGATCAGCTTCTGCGAAGACAGAGCTCTTTGGCAGCATGAGCAACTCAAACCTCAGAGAAATAGATTAAATATTGCAGCCTAAAGAATTTTCTGAAATTACAATTCAAAATGGGTAAAAGTCCTTTCATTTCAGCTTTTAAAAGAAAAGGCTCTCCTAAAGATGCAATCTACGCGGCATGTCAAAGGTTTTTGACTATTGAAATTATATCTCCAGTACCAAAGAGAGGCTGTCAATTTGTAGCTTTGTGCTTTTTTTCCCTGTAAGTGTAATTTCTTTTAGCCCTCAGTACATCACCAGTATATTGTTGTTTGTGGAGCTGCTTGGATTTAGTAGATGAGAATCAATAAACGAACCTTTTACTGACTGTGAAATTGACTTTTATAATTGAGAGACTGCTGAAAATGTATTTATATCTGAGGGAAGCAAAAATCAAACTGTATTATATTGTATGTTTGCAGCAGATCTGAAAGAAGTTGTTCCTTTTGGATAAAAGTCACAGAATCACATAAATGTTGGGTGGAAGGGACCACTGGATGTCACCTACTCCAACCTCCCACTCCAAGCAGTGCTGCCACCAGCACTAAGCCAGATCAGCCATGACTTTGCTTAGGTTGGGTCTTGAAAAACCTCCAAGGACAGAGCCTACACAGCATTTCTAGTAACCTGTTCCCATGCCATGCTGCCATCCCAATGAGGAAATGTTTTCCTTTGTGTTATGCAAACATGATTGTTCATGCTTTCTACTTATTTTCAATTTTATGTTAATGTTATTCTATTGGGAGAAAAAGAAAGTCC
This sequence comes from Eurystomus gularis, assembly GCA_013400335.1. NCBI lineage: Eukaryota > Metazoa > Chordata > Aves > Coraciiformes > Coraciidae > Eurystomus > Eurystomus gularis. The sequence goes on along the minus strand of VZZY01020403.1, from coordinate 157,868 downwards.
TATCTGCACAAAATATAAAGCAGTGGGAGAGAAACTTCTTTCCATGAGAGATCTCAGCTACTTAATCAATCTAGGCTCCCTAAATGCACTCTCTATTGGTGGGGAAACAGTGGCACTCCCAGATGCAAATTGAGAGGGACCACACTAGGCACTGGCCAGACCAAAGGGCCTTCTGCTACTTCATCACTGAAGGAGGTGGGATTGTTTATTAAATCAGCTGGCACTTAAGGTTATCAAGTCAGGCTGCTCATTGTGTGCGACAGACTGAACATTATGGAAACTTAATTGGAAAAAAAGATATGAGGCCTGGAACAACATAACGTGAGCTGAAGTTAGTGTTGCTGTGCTTACTGTTTGGCTGATGAATCTTGCTTTTCAGGCAGGAAGACCTGCTGCTGAAACTTTTCACAAAGACACAACATGTTCAGCCACTAGATGCTTATGGAGAGAGGCTGTTATTTTACAGACTGCTTGGGTACCATATTATAGTCTCAGACAGTAGGTACTACAGAGTGAGTACTCAGAGTACTCGGGGCACTCAGAGTGGCTTCAGAGAAAAGGGTAGCTGGTCTACAGAATTCATTGTGGAATTTATGACAAATAGGTGGTAATACAAGCTCTTGTTAGAAATGACTATAGTGCAAAATTAGGCTTATAGGCGTTAATTGTGCCTTAGTCTTTATTTTGGGTTCATACTTCGAATCTTTTTGTAGGTAATGGGCTAGTGCTAATCACTGAGTTAAAATAGCTTGTTCTTTGGAAGGCTGAGAATCTGAATCTAGATATAGAGTTAGAATAACTATTGTTATTTTTTGTGGGGTTTATATACTTTTCCTACAGAGTTGCCATTAGGCCCTTTTTTCTTGACTAGAGCATTTGGATGCTTCAGATGCTGTGGGATTTTAGGAACTTTCTTTAAGAATTCAGAAGCACTGTTTGACTTGCTTCTCAGGTTTGATGCACTCTTTCTGTCTGGCTGAAGTCTTTCCATCAGATCAATTCTCAAGTAGTGAACTTATTTGACACCTTGCCTCAGTAACTTCCCTGAACTTGCTCAGCATACTAATTTTCCTCAGTAATTCTTCTATACCTATTCAGAGGCTATGTCGTGGATGGTCTTTCTTTTACCATGCTTATCATATTATCTTCCCCCCTCCACTCTCTGAGCCGTGAGTTGATAAAGAGATTAACTGAACATAGCAGATATAGTTGACCTGTCAACTTGAACCTGGAAACCTACTTCTTTAGCATCTGACCCTGTTTAACAAAAAACAGGTATGACAAATTACCCAAGGGAGTTCTGCCGCTGACCTTCTGCTTTTCCCAAAGAACTTTCTGTGAAGACCTAGTTAGTATCACAAAGCATATAAAACGAATAATAAAAAAAAAAGCTGTCTTTTGGCTCAAAGACTCCCTTAGAAGCATGTTGGCAGAAGCTTCATGAAAAAGGAAGCCAGACATCATGTTAAAACCTGCAAAGTCAACATGAAGATCCATAAGGGCCAATGCAGCTTCAAAAGCATGGAGGCGGGGGGAGGGGGCACTTAATACTTTTGGCAACTCATACCAAAAACCCTTTGTAAAGTGGGGCCAGACCAATTAAGTGACCTAATTTTCATCTAGGATTTGACAATTTGATAACATAAAATACTATTGTGTGGCAACTAAAGTTGCACTGTATTTAGAAATGAGGCAATCAAGTAACATTTTTGGATTCTGTTGTTCCCAGGGAGAGAGAATGTAGGCACCAAGGAGAAAAGCTGAAAGAAAAAATGTGGCTTGTGACTTAAAGAGCTCCTCTAGATCATCCATCTGTCCCATAGCAGGATGGTCTCTACACAGGTCATTTCTTACACGTTTGTCTGTTCTCTTCCTAAAGATGTCCAAGTAAAAAGGTGGTACGGACCTCCCTTGGCAACCTATTTCAGACCTTTTACTCTTACAAACTTCTTTGAATATATAACTTGAGTTATCCTTGTTTCTGTAGGAACTAATTACTGGGGCGTCACAAATGTCAGGCAGAATGGAGACGTAACTTTGTGTATCTTGCTGATGACACCCCTGTCTATAAAGTCTTGGATAACACTTATGAAATCATCTTGAATTATAATCCTTTCTTTCTAGTGGTCTCTTCCAATGTCATATATTCTTTAAATGTAGTCATCTCCTTCTCTGTTCAGTCCTCCAGATCATGAGTGAAATCATTAAGCAGAACTAGATCCAGGATAGACACCTACAAAACCTTGCTCGATATCTCTTTCCAATCCAGTCATGAACCACGGTATGTAGTCACTGACTGTAGCTCCTCTCTGTGGGTGTGCACACAACCTGCACCAGTTTCATCAACACTCTAGCTTGCTAATGAAAATGTCACATGAACCAAGGGCAGGTACATGACAAAATAGATATGTGACTCCTTCTGCTTCTCCTCTAGCTACAAAGCTTGTTACCCATTACAGGAAGGAAATTCTATTGGTGTGACATAATTTTTTTTCCTAAATCCATTCTGTGCTACCCACTTCCATTTTTCCTTCAACAAATATGTTGTAACAAATAGATCTGCTTAGTTTTTCCTTTTTTTTCCTTATTTTTTTTTCCCATAGGAATGGAAATTTTGGTGACAGGAGTGGAAATTTTCATGCATTTTTCCATTACTTTTTAAAGACAGAGGTGATCTTCACTCCCTGTCTACAGGAAACACTTTCTACACTGGAATGAGGGATAGTGGTAATATGCCAATCTACGGACAGCTAACTAAATGCACAGGTGGAAAGAGTTGACTTAGTAGAACAAACCATTTGAAATAAAGGTTGTTGGAAAATCACTTAATAGACCTGTATATTGGAGCATTAAAAGAGGTACTAACAGCCCTTCATGTCATGAAATATCAGTGTTGAATTAGGAATATAGAAGTTATTGTTCTTGAGGTTCACAAACACAACTTTGTCTAGAAAAACAGGATTTTATTTTTACTTCTTTAACCATATTCTCTCTCTTCCTATCAGGACAACCAAATTTCAGAAAAGGCCAGCCCTGTTTAGTCTGTCTGAGTTTTATAAAGCTTTGAAAAGCAGTCTTATCTGCCTTGAAAAGATACGCAGGATCCCCGCAATCCAACCTTTGACAAGATGCATGTGTTTGCTATAACAGCAAATCCCCTTCTCCTCCTTGGCAGGCTACAGGTTTCCATTTGTTTCCTTGTTTTCTGCACCATGTGTCTCTCAGGTGTTATCTTGTACTTACGCCACACAAGCACTGTCCAGGAGAGATTCAGGGAGCTGGTGTGAAGGAACTCCACTGACTCAGTGCTGTGAAAGGAAAGCTACAAAACTGCCCTGTTCTACATTGGTCATTTCGAAGCACTGGGGGCCCAGCTTCCCTCTGGGGAGAAGGGCACTTTGGGTCAGAGGGAATCTTACATGGTCTGAGCCCTGAAGCTGGGCAGCAGTGGCTTGGCATAGTACTATCAAGGATGTCTCAAATACATCCTCAGACTTACCTCTATAAGAATAAGTAAGGATCTCTGTAACCATTGCATTGGATGGTCCTGCCTACCTAGGCAGCATTGGACCTTTACTGATTTGCAGGGAAGTCACCACCTGAAGGTGAACTTACTCATTTGTTTTCTCCAAATGGAGAACTTCAACTCTCAAGGGAGTGTTTAACACCCGGTGCTAAAGGAAAAAAAATTATTGTATGGCTTCTGCATATCCATAGTTTCCCACAAAACAGTGATGAGTGCTCTACAAATAATTGTGCTCATCAATAATCAAATTCTACTTTACTCAAGTAGACATCTACGGTTGCTTTATAAGAAAATGAAATACAAATGATCTCTTCATCCCACCTATAAACATGTTAAAACCTTCTGGGAATTACACACTGTCATCTTTGTCTTATGCTTACTCAGATGCTCCCCAATATGAGTTTTTACTGACTGCCTAGAACATCATTTTGCACAGACCTGCACATACATTTGAGGTGTTTGTGATATGCAACCCAGTAAATCCAGCAAGTTTGAATTAAGTGGGTTGAACATCATGAAAAGCACAGTCATACGTGGTGCTTCCTCTCTGTTCCTCTTAAAAAGCTAATTGACAGGAAGCTGTATTCCTGGCTGATGAGCTACTACTGTCTGTGGAGAGGCACTGTTGTCAGAATGGAGTCTTACAAGTTTCAGTAAGTTTGTAATAAGAAAAAAATCCAGAGTTGTTTCAGTCTTAAAGGTCACATCTGTACCAAGGTGATCAAGTATACTTTCACTAAAGTCAATGAGTCTAGGCTCATTTACATTAGCTGAGAATTACTGACTGTATGTAATTAATCTGTGACATCCATTGAAAGCCAAAGTAGAATCACAGAGTCATAGAGTCATTCAGGTTGGAAAAGACCATTGGGATCATCAAGTCCAACCATCAACCCTACTCTACAAGTTCTCCCCTAAACCATATCCCCCAACACCACACCTAAACAACCCTTAAACACATCCAGGGATGGTGACTCAACCACCCCCCTGAGCAGCCTAAAGTACATGAATAAGACTGTATGAATTGCCTATAAAGGAAGGCATATCTTCTCAGAAGCTTCTGCCTTGGTGATGAGTGTGTAGGAGTACCGTATTGCTAGTCTACCAAAATGATTCTAGGAGTAAACAGTCCTCTCCACTTATATTTGACAGGGAAACATAGGACAGGATAAAAGCATATTATGAACCCCTTTTTTTTGTTTCTGAGGAATTAAAAGCAGATCGACAGAAGAACATAAAATTCTCGATGCATCAGTCTTATGGTGCTTGGGAGAGAACTAGAGCTGATCCCTGTTCCATGTTTTGCTATTTTGTATTAACCAGTACATAGGATAAAATACAGGATCTAGTATCCAGTCTGCCTGTTTCCTCTTTCCACACGGAGTGAATCCCTGCATCAATGGATTACAAAATCATTCACGTGCTTACTGCTTTTCCCCCATCTAACATATCTTCTGGTTTTTTTGTAAAGTGGGAGAGGCAGAGGTGGATCATACAGCCCATAAACTAGCAGGCTGGGCACCCTTCTTGCAGGAGGTGAGAGAAATGGGCTTGAGTCTCTGCAGAAAGAAGAGGGAATTGAATTTGTTTCTTACAGCCCGTCCCGCAGAAGTGTATTATGCACATCACAACATACTTGGGTAAAGTCGCTCTGAAGGAAATAGGCCCTATGGGAAGCATTCCCTAGCCTCTTATTGCTAATTATAGGTGTAGTCTACTAAATGCAGCCATCTGGGAAGTGATACTATTTAAAGAACTTTAAGACTCTAGCTGTGGAAGGTAACATGTAAAATCAAGTGCTATCCTGGTTTACATAGCCTGTGCTCAATTATCCATAAACTTCATTGGCTGCTGGGTGGGACTTAGGTTTTAAAGATTCCTGAATTCCTTTTATGGATGGATTATTTTGATTCTTAAATGACAGCCTCTTCTCTTTACTTTAAAGTGCTGAGCTATTATATATTTGAGTGTTGTGAGCTGGGATTACTTTTTTTTCCATCCTAAAACTCCCAGAATTTCAATGTGCTGAACTGGGATACTGATGTCAACACAGAAAAAAAAAAAACAAATCCCTCCTTTGAAGACATCACATGCAATCCCAGTCAAGCATGCTGAAGAAAATTGCAGGATAAGGGGGTAGGGGAGGGACGGCATGAGGAGAGGGAAGAGAGTCTGTTAGATAGGAAGAAACAAAGAGAGAGAAATAAAGGCTGAGAAGCCATGTGCTTGCTATCTACAAATAAACACACTGCAGAAGGAGATTTACATAGGTTAAAGGACAAGGACTGTGCAAGATCAAATAACTGTGAAGTAGCTACAGTTAAATAGAGGCTGCACATAAGCAAGCTGATAGCCCGTCAGAGGAAAGACATTCTGGGGTGCCCATCAGAGAACGTGACCTGAGAGAAACCCAGATAATTTAAAAAATAATTGTATCAATTTATGAAAGTAACAAATGGCACCTGTCAGACTGAATTCAGTAACCCAAGATGTCCTGCTTAGTGCCATGTCCTGTGGCCACCTTTCAGTTGTTTCTTGCTAGTTTTCTGGGAGTTTATTTTCTCCTATGATGGAAATGAGTTACAAAATATGCATTCTGATTGTTGTTTAAGTTGCAAACTAAAATATTCAGGTTCAGTCTGTGTTATTCATTCAGGAGTGCACATTCATGCAGGAGAATCCTGTTCTAGCAGCTGAAAAGCTGGAGGAGAGAGTGTACTGCTTTCAGCCCCAGGCCATCTGAAATGATTTTTCCTCCATTCCCTGTGCTCATGAAATGACAGACAGCACTACCAATTCTAAATATTCAAAATGATAACCACAACCCTTGCTGCAACTGCTAACGTCATCATTTTGTCTTCAAGACAGTAAGATTTCAAGAGTCAGAAGTATAAGATGTCAGTTGCCACTTGATTTTGGAGATACGAGCTTCACTTTTTATAGTTATGAGGATAACAGCTCACTGTGTTTTTAAAAAATGAGAGCTGAGACACTTGTGTGTAATTCTAGAACCTGGGACTTCATGAAAGTACCAAATAACATGAGAGAGAGAAAGAGAGTAAAAAAAAAGCCTCCATCAGCATGCCCCTTCTTTTTTCCAGACAAAAATATATACCAATACCAGAAAGTATTCTGGTGACATAAGCATTTTTATTACCCATCCTTTCCAGCAATGGGTATGGAAAAAAAAGCAGCAGTGCAGAGGTGCAATATGAGAGGAGTACTGGCATGTTCTGAGAGCAGGGATCAGGAAGGGCTTAAGGGTGAGAGGCTTCCGCTTACAATCTCCATTCCTGGAAGCACCCAGGTCTGACTTGGCCAAGCAAGCAGAAGAGGAGGGACTGTCCTTGGAGCTAAATAAGCAAAACTTGGTCCCTGGAAGAAGTGGCAGGAAGCAGAAAAGTTTTTTGGAGTCCCCTATGACTTAAAATTATTATTTTTAGTAAACCAGATCCAGCTGCCACCAGTGCAGTCTGGAAACAAAGGCAAAAGGCTATTTCTTGAGAGCATCCAGGCCAGGCTGATGCTCCCCAGCTACTTGTAGCACTAAAAAGTAGCAATGTTGGAAGCCCCCCTGTTCTGTACGTCATGTTCCAGTTAACAAAAATCAGCCTGACACTCCTGACTGTATCCAAACAACTGGGGAGCCTGAACACAAAGTTATGTGGTCAATTAGTCAAACACAACATTGCAAGGCTTCTTGACCTTTCAAAACTGGAATGAATTTGCCAAAGAGGAAAGAGTAGGAATGAAGTAGAACAAGTAATTCAGAAACCCTCTGGGTCTAATCTGCCGATGCCTTGCACCTCCAGTCTCATTTCTGATCTCCTAGCAGGGGAATTCATGAGCGTCAGCAGATTTCCAGGGGTGAAAGCACAATCCTGCACAACCTGTTCTGCCACTTCTGCTTGTGTGAATTAGAAGAATGTGGCATTTTATTCCCATTTTTCACTGATGGAAATGTGTGTCCCTGTGTACCTCTGACAAGTGCCAGTCTCCCTGGGTTATTAACTGAATGCTTATTGTGTGTGACTGATGCACTGAAGTAAGCACATAGAAAGATGTACAGGTTCAGGCCTTGAGTCCCTCTCCCCCACCATTTGTTTTCTGACTATGCCATAGGCAGGGGTATGGGGAGGAATAAGATTGGGGCAAGAACATACCATGTTCCTCTCTTCAATATCTAGTTGTTTTCAAGTTATTTTCTGGAGTCTAATATGGTACTCTTTAGAAACCCTTAGCTGATCTCACCTTCAAGTACTTTGGGTCTTATGTTCCCCTAAAAGCACAAAAAAGTATTTTTGGCACCCAAAGCTGTATCAACATAATGATGGATTTTTTTTCTGTTTCATTCTCTATCTCTTTCCTAATAATTCCTAATACCTGATTTACTTTTCTAACTGCTAATCCAGAACAAGTTCATAAAATACACATGGAGGAAAACTCATGGCTGGGTGGCACAGCTTTTACCCTCATGTTCTTTTTAATCACCTAGTCACCCTTCAGGTTTTGTCCTAGCAATAAATACTTGTCTGAATCAAGGGAGAGATGCAAGGGTTGAGGAAGCCACTGGAGAAGCACCAGTGCCTTTAAGTGGTGAGGCAGCTGTGGCTGTGTGAGCTGGAGGGCAGTGTCTGGCTTCCTTTCCGGCTGCCTTCACTCTTCCCTCAGCAGGTTCTTGAGGAAACTTGGGCAGCAAAATGCAGAGGATGAGGTACACAAATAGCCCCTCCTCTCGTGGTTGCTGTAGGCAGGATGGCTTTTTCCAGCATCTGCTGAAAGCTTCTGCCTCTACACCTTACCCTTTGCCTGTCCTGGGCGCACCCATCCTGCACAGTGCTTGCATGAAACTGCCAGTGGCTCTGCCCCTCAGGAACAGACATAGTCAGTGAAGCTGATGCCAGTGAGACAGCAGCTGCCTGGATTTTTTCTTTTTTTTCTCTCGTTATTTTCATGTTCTTCCTTGATAGCTGTTACCTTCTCTGGAAGTAGCAGCTGCAGTCTATTTTCCTGTTTGTTGTATTTTGGGAGTATTTGCAGTGAGGTTTCCAGGGCTGCCTGCCCTAGCCCCAGCATCTCATTCCTCCTTTGCACCCCTCGCACCCAGGCACACCCCCTTGGCAACCCTGCTGCCAGGAGCTGCAGGCACCCCTCAGGCACTCACAGAGAAAGGATAAAAAGAAAGAAAAAAAGAAGAAGTCACTCATGAATAAATGGAGCTGCATGCCCTATCACCTGACAGCCACACAACTGCCTTCCCTGGCTTCAGATCAAGCTGCAAATTATTTTTGCTTGTCTGCCCCTGGGGCAAGGCTGCACAGAGAGCTAGTGAGGGCACACTGGGGACTGAAACTAGTGGGTACGCTAATTCCCCATGCCAGATAAGAGCAGTGACTCAGTAGGAAGGATGCTGCCTGGTGGGTTACTAGCAGTGATATGAAGGACACCATGACCAGGCAGGGGGTTTCCAAGGGGAAGCTTCCTCCCTCACATTGTCAGTGTGTCAGCCCTTCTCTGAATTCCCCAAACTTAAGAAACTTGGCTATATAATCTGTGGTAGCAGGAGATTACATCAGCACTTTTCCCAGGAAAAAAAAAAAAAAAAAGAAATATCATGCCAAACCTGGAGATGGATTTATGTTGAAAAAACATGCTGGGCACTAATTTTGTAAGATTTGAACTGGATGCTCAGATTGGCTTCCACCTTAAATGAGCACTCAGTGAAAACTTGCATCTAAATGCAGATGTGAACTGTGTGTCTTGAATTTTTCTTTGCAGGAATTTGGTTTTATGTAAGTAATAGATAAAGTAATGTCTAAGTCTTCTACCTAGGCATTCAGTGAAAGGGACAGTAGCAGGATACACTGGGGACAGTGACTTTTTAGTTGTCTGAAAAACGTATTATTACTGATCAATCTGTTAAAGCAATAGCTTCCCCTTAACCCTGTTAGTGCTCAATTATATGAGTCCTTCTGTGTATTTACTGATAATATGTTTGCTGTGAAAGCTTATCATCAGCCCTGCACCTTTTGGACTGAGGAGAGGTGCATACAAGTGGAGCACCCAACTCTGTGGTCAGCAGCATGACTAGAGAACATCCAGTCTTTTAGACCTGCCACCATTCACTTGCTGCACAGACATTTTGCAGTTCCTAACATTTTGCTGCCCTAGGCATCTATTAATACTTTTTTGCTGCAAAGACAGTCTGCCATGGCAACACTTCCAGCAACTGCCATGTCATTAGGTCATTACAGTGATGTTAAAACGTGGATTGCAGATGTATGCATTGAGATCTAAAATGTGAAGTACTGTGTTGCTCTACGGTTAGACTGCCTTGATGCCAGCAGTGTCTGGTGCAAGTTCCTCTGTATCACCTGAAACTGTTTATGTCACAGCAGGTACAACTGTGCACCCAAACCCTGACTTTAATAATTATTAACGTCTTCCATGAAACACAGTACTAAATGCTGCATAAGCCAGCAGAGTGACGACTCAGATGCCACCAGCAGCTGCCCAGAAGTGAGTGTCCTTAGGACAGCCAGGAGTAGGAAGCGACGTGTACGAGCTGACACTACACGGCAGGCAGTGACACAGTAGCATTGTTTCATGGGACTGGAAGTCTTGCTCATGAGCAGCAGCAGAAGGAATACAAGGGTTTGTCCCACTGATTCTGCACACACACACATCTCGTGGCCCTTTAAAGCCACTGTGTCTGACCTCAGTGACTTAACACACACCAGTGAAACACAAAGGAAATACCACAGCGCCACACAATTGTTTCCAATTGAGAGGGTTTTTGGTAGAGAGCCAGGTGCTAATACCCTGCCTCACACAGCAGTCGATGGAGTTGTGTGAGGGCCAGGTGCTACTCATTGTGTATGTGTCAGAAGCTGGCCTGTCCCTCATGCAAATCAAAATAGGCTGTACATTTCTGTGAGCTAAGGTCTGCTATTCCCCTTGCGTGCAGGATATACAGTACATCTGGAATAATTAATTCCTCAGCCTATTGTTACTTTCTTGTGGATCAGACGTTTTCTGCTTCTGAAGCGTGTATTCAATATCTCTTCCTGTTTGACTTTGTTATTCCGGCCTCCTACTTTTTTTTTTATTTTAAGGCCTGTCTTTTCATTTTTCCTTGAACTAGAGAATTTGTCTGAAATACGGATGAGTCACAGATACCATATTCCCTCTTTTCTGAAGCACATTTACATTTTTGAAGAATTACAGCTGACAACAGCCAGCCATACTTTCCAAAATACCGTTTCACGGAGGAGAAAGGAGGAACAGTACTTCTGGAATCAGCCTGAAAGGTGAATGACTGAAAGAGGGGGAGAGAGACACAGAGAGTCTTACAAGGGCAGGCGGATGCAGGCACTCACTGTGCAGCATTTGATGGCAGTGCCTCAAACTGATAACATTCTTGTAATCAGAAACACTCTGTCATACCTGTCAGCAGCCACTCAAGCATATCACAGGCAGCTCTAAATACAAAAATCAAAAGCAAAAGGGAAAAATATCCAGAAAGTCAATACATTTCCTCTGCTCCTAGCCCAGCATTTTCTGAAGTGAGGGATAGTTTATAATGGAGCGTAGAAGGTGCTGCAACCCTGCATTACCCCACCAAAGCCATTGTACTGGTTTTAGCTGGGATAGGGTTAATTTTATTCATTGTAGCTCATATGGAGCTCTGTTTTGGATTTGTGCTGGAAACAGCATTGATAACACAGAGATGTTTTAGTCTTTGCTGAGCAGTGCTTACACAGCGTCAAGGCCTTTTGTGCTTCTCACGCTGCTCCTCCAGCAAGGAGGCTGAAGGTACACAAGAAGCTGGGAGGAGACACAGCTGTGACAGCTGACCCCAACTGACTGTAGGAATATTCCACACCATATGATGCCATGCTCAACAGTAAAAGCTATGGGGAAAAGTTTGCCAGGGCTGCTGTTGCATGGGAACTGGCTGGGCGTTAGTCAGCTGGTGGTGAGCAGTTGTGGGGCTTTGTTTTGCTTCACTTGTTTTTTCTTGGTTTTACTTTTCTTTAGTTTCCTTTATTTTAATTATTAAACTGCCTTTATGTCATCCCATGAGTTTTCTAACTTCTGCCCTTCTGATTCTCTTCCACATCCCTGGTTGGAGCTGGGGGGATGTGAACAAGCAGCTGTATGGAGCTTAGCTTCCTGCCAGGTCTAGCCCACAACAGCTACACAGAGGTGTTCCAGGCTGTGGCTCTCACCTGAAGGACTGCAGTAATATATTTTCAAGGCCTTTCATTTTTGCCTTAGAGGTCAACTGAAAATGGACATTCCCAGCTTGTCTTGTATCCCAAACTGTTTCCTAAAGCAGATTTTGTGGTTTTGTTTCTCACGAGGAGACGGAATTTTTTTGTTGGAGTTTTGTTGTTGGGTTTTTGTTTGTTTGGTTGTTTGGTTTTTTTTACATAAAACTGTAGCAAGTATTCACTTCATAAAGAAATCTGCTACTGAGGATATTAAGGTGTTAAGTTTACAGAGGTACTATAACCTCTGTCTTTTCATCCCCAAGTTGTAAGGCTGTGTGGGGCTCAATAATGGAAGTCCTAACTATGAGTATCAGAGTGAAAACTGGGCTTTCTCATGAGTCATTGACAAGACAGGCTAATTCCAACTGCCTCTTTCCACATATCAGAGTACCTTACATAAAAGCCCATCAAGCCCTCGTCTATAGTAGAGATTATTTGTGCAACGATCAGTGATGGCACAGTGCAGTCATCTGGAGTCCTAGAAAGGGTCATCCTGACCTTCAGTCATGACTGGAAGAAGACCATGTTACACTCTCACTGCACTGAACAAGTTATTCCAGCAAATCTTTTTTAACTTTGGCACAAGGTAGGCTCTGTAGCTGCTCTTTTTAAGAAGAACAGGTAGAAAGGGGTCTGCTGTTTGCATCTGCCTCTGTGATTTCACTGCACAGCTGAAGGGTACAGCTAGGAAGATGCGGTGTGCTTAACCATCCTACTTCCTGGTTATTTCCTTATTCCCAGTGTCCTGCCCTGTCTCACCTGACAGTAACCAAAAAGTTAGCAATTGTTTTCGCTACTTCCAGGCAGTGCACAGCACTGAAAGAAAAGGAGAGTGCCACCACTTAGATGTTACATTGTGGGAGGCTGGACCTCTGGAGGTCTGTTTGATGAGGAACAATCTGGGGTGGGAAGGACAGGATAGAAGAGGAGAGTGAGGTATTTATCCATTAAAAAATATCTTTGTGTACTTGTTTACTTGTCTGAAGACAGTAGCGATAGTAGAAGCTATCCAGTTTTATCTCCACTATTTTACTTTAACATGGGTGAGTGTTTCAGCCACAGCAGGGCTAATGAAAGATACTGGATCCACAACCCTAGAAACTACCAAAGTGGAACTCCAGCAAGATATGTCTTTCCCAACGGTTCCTTGCCCGAAACATTGGAAGGGAGGGATGGGGAGGCTATTGTCTGACCCAGTGAGTCCCTGCTACTGGGAAGGTCCCTCTGGATCATGGGACATCAGGGCCATTCAGAAGAGTGCTGGAGTTCAGAGCTGACTGAGGAAAAAGGGGACTTTTTCTGCTGAGCTTGTAATTTTTTTGACATGGCTGAGAGCAATCTGCATTTTCTTTACATGATTCACTTCCCAATAGCTTGCCCATTCCTAGTCGGTTTTACAGACAGTCTTAAGATTATCGTAACAGCAGTGACTGTGGTACAGGCCTTTAAGATCAACTCAATGCTTTCAAACGTCACACAGCCAGACATCTGGGTGCCTTGCTAAGCATGGATTAGCCAATTCCAATTCTCTCTGCAGCTTGTGCATTCTGACAGCTCTTCTTCAATTAAAGTATGAGTCTAACCACTGGAACTCACTGCACACCTCTGCCTCTTCCTTTCTTCAAAAGATATCAATGATCATTCATGGGCCCCAGTGACAGTGTTTGTTTTGTCCCCCATATTTGGCAATCTAAAGTAGAATCCATAACCTCTATTCTAGAACCAGCAATAGTGAAAGCACAAGTGAGTACCATCTATCAGCCTTTCAACCATCTCTGCCCATACTCCTGTCAAAGTGGCTTGTAGTAGTACAGTAGCTGCCAGTGTCTTATCTATGGTACATTTCCTTCTTGACAATGCTGGAGATATAATGTTGGGAAGTTTGAAGAAGATAAATCCAATGTAAACAAGGGCAATCATTTTTTCTCCTGAGATTCCACCCAAGAGGACCCACTACTGACAATTACGGTTGTCACACCAAAGTAATTTGATATAAATCACTGAGGTTACAGATAGTCCCAAACATATGAGAGAAGAAATAAGCCTGGGACTCTCCAGTTCACAAAGTCTTTGCCATAACCACTTTTCCATCGTCTTTGTTGTCTCACTTGCCTTACTGCTGTGAATACCAGTAAAATGCTGGGATATGGAGGAAAGGTCTCTGCTAGTCTGGGATAACTGGAGCTGGAGCAAAGGCTCATGCAATGCAATACAGCAAGACTCAAGGTTGAGATGCTCACATCAGCACCTAGGAATGCCAAACTCCCAGGAGTGACAGCAGAGGTGCCTTCACAGGGTTTACTTTCAGGTACTGAGGAGGCCAAGATAAAAGCAGGCTTCATTGTACCCTGTTTCATGGCTGCTCTCAGCCTCCTTCATGTTGATGTCTCTGTGGCCTGTACCTCCAGTTTCTGCTGTCTTATTTCTGAGAACATTGTGCTTTCTCCAAGAGGACAGACCTGGAGACTTAGAAGACAGGATAAGCTTTTGTGCTTTTTGGCTTTGGATGATACCTTGACAAGGAACAGCATTTGCCATTGTGTCCCCTCTGACCTTGTAAAAAGTGCCACCCTGACAACTAATTTTCCTGATTCTGTCAGTACCTTTTTGGAGAATTCATTCTATTGAGGCATCAACTTGCTATCCAGTCAGTTCTTACTTTTACACTAACATTTACAAGAAAGATATGGATGTGCTGGGACATCCCCAAAGAAGGGCCACAAGGATGATCAGAGGGTTGGAGCACCTCTCCTATGAAGACAGACTGAGAGAGTTGGGGTTATTCAGTCTGGAGAAGAGAAGGCTCTGAGAAGACCTTATTGTGGCCTTCCAGTATTTTAAGGGGAACTACAGGAAAGCTGGTGAGGGACTTTTTAGGATGTCGGGCAGTGGTAGGACTAGGGATAATGGATCAAAACTAGAGGTGGGTAGATTCAGATTAGACGTTAGGAAGAAGTTCTTCACCATGAGGGTGGTGAGACACTGGAACAGGTTGCCCAGAGGGTGGTGGAAGCCCCATCCCTGGAATTTTTTAAGGCCAGGCTGGATGAGGCTCTGAGCGACCTGATCTAGTGGGAGGTGTCCCTGCCCATGGCAGGATGTTTGGAACCAGATGATCTTTGAGGTCCCTCCCAACCCTGACAATACTATGCTTCTATGATTTACCTGTGGTGCAGTGATGTTCTGCAATTGTTGGCCAGATATATAATAAGATTCTTTATAAAGTAGTCCATTTGGCTCCTTTGATTAGGCCTGCCATTTCTCACACTTATGTGTGTCTGCATGTACAATCCTGAATGAATTCCTGGTGACGGTCTACATTGAAGTTGTACTTGGATACTAGAGGACAGTCTCCAAGTAAGACTGCAATTTTTTGGAACAACTTTTGAAGTGTTAAATTTTGCTTCCATTCCAATTTGGAATAAATTCAAAGCTTTTCAATGTTTTTCAGTTCAGGCTGTCTCTCAAGAAATGGCCAGAGTCCACCTTGGAACTTTGAGACCTTCTGTTACAAACTTCATCAAAATCAGTGTGTCTTGGTGAAATATTTTGACTTCAACTTAATTAGCATTTTATGGAGTGGCTGAAAATGGAAAATGCTCTTATTAGTTGTGCACATCAATCAAGATATCTTTAAGATGCCTGTTTACTGTGTGCGTATGTTATGAGCTTAAAGATCACAAAGATGATCAAATGGTTTAACGCTCCAGTTGAAAGACTTTTTGAACTTCCTGCTTTGCACAGATTCTGTTCTTCCTTTCAAGTGGCAAAATTAAAGCAGTGATTAACAAATGTACATCTGAAATTGGGAGATCTCCCTACAGACTGCAGAGGTTGCTTTATACAGGAAATGTTGTTTCCAGTAATTGAATATGGTGATATAATTTATAGCTGCTCAGCCACAAGTTTGCACATAGCAGACAAAATGCTCCTGATTAATTAGATTTTCTCTTTATCACAACACCACAATCTTCAGGTCAAAGATGATAGTTCCTGTTTTATTTACAGCCTTCTAGGAGGCAAAAGGCTTCTCAGAACTGGAATTGCTTGGCTTCTCACATTTCTACCAGTCAGATGGGCTGTCCTTCATGCTGTAGCATTTGTCATGGTTTGCCCAGCACCATGTGTCTGGTTGCTGAATTAGCTGCCCTGTAATCCTGGGACGTGCGCAGCATGTACACCCACATATGGGTGGGGTTTTGGTAGATGATTCCAGGATTGGTTTGTGGTTTGGTGGTTGGGGCTTTCTTATTTTTTTTCCTCAGCATTTAATGTCCTCGGGTAATATAATCCACATGCAAAATTATACTGCTTCTTCTGGAACAGGTCTTTGGTTAGCTCCAGTGAAGCAGAACACTGATATGATAGTCTATTATTGTTGCTTTCTATGTTTTAAAGCACTAGCATTGTGTTTAGCACTGACTGAAACACAGGAGGTAATGGGCAGCCTATTGACTGTCTCTGAGCTCACTGCTCAGAAAGAAGTTGAGATGGGAGAAGGTGATCTGTTCAGTTCCTCACATAACATTGCAGCAATCTGCTGCTGAGCACTGTAGATCCATCCCCATGTCATAGGTGCAGATGTCAAGGACTCCCTAGATTTGTAAAGTCATTTGAGTAGAAATTGAGCTGAAAAGTGCGAGCTCTGGAATTTTTTCCTTTAGTAAAGAAAGTAACGTTGTATGAAGTGCCCTGATACATGGTTTTATAATCCCAAAATACAAAGCATTGTTAAAAAACTAAAGAGAAAACCTGATTTTCATTAAAAACTGACGCAACACAAAGTCTGTGCAGATGCTGAGGAGCAAGTTAGCTGCCTTCCCCAGGAGCAAGGCTGTCCTCCTGCCTTGCAGGAGAGGAGCAGTTTCAGTGCTGGTGGAGCAGGTGGAATGGTGGTGAGTGTGGAGTGCCAGAAGCACATGTTCCTCACCATGCAGCTTGGTAGTCTGCTTCTTCCCACTACATGGCTGTCACAGAGGTTCCTGGGAGACGGTGGGACTCTGGTTTGCTTTGTGGAAGCAGGTAACTAATCTACAGCACTGAAAAATAATTGGGTGATACCAGCCTTTTTTCAAAGCAGGGAGGGAAGAGGGAAGGGAAAAAAAAGGGGGTGGATGGAAAAGTTTGCTGACACGTGTAGAAAAGGTGAAACTCAGTTCCGTAAAGGAAATAAACTAAGATTTGTAACATTCCCAGTAACATTGCACTTTACTATTCATGCAGGACCTTTTTGAAGTCAGTGGGAGTCTTTCCACTGCTTTCAGGGGATTTGGAACAGGCCCATCCAATTGTTTGGATTGCTGACGTATATCTGGCCCCTTTACCTGTTGCTTTTAATGAATGCTGCACAGGAAAAGCATCAGTTTCCCTTGTACTCAGAAAGCACCTTGCGTACCATAGTTGCAACATAATGTGTTGAAATGAACGGGTGGACCCAGCAGCCCAGTGTTTATTTACCCATACTAGGTTTGAGTTTACTTCAGCGAAGGAATTTGTGCAGAGGATATGTCTGTGACACAGTCCTCTGGAAGATGGACCCTGGGAAGGAAGGATCCGTTCTGTTGGGCAAGGGCTGCTTCAGAGCCAGCTGTCACACCAGGAGCAGAGGCATGCCCTAACCCTACCCCCTTACAGTACAGGTTCCTTTTTGGCAGCTGCAGTTTTGGCAGAGGGCTCTGCTCTGTGCCAAACGGAGGATTAAGGTTTTTTGTGTGGTTTGGAAAGAGCTTGAAGTTGTGTTAATCTTTAGCTTGAAGACCACAACTCTTCAGCAAAAAACCCCCAACTACTCTACAAACTCAGGGAAATGCCATCCTTTTCTCTGCCCATCACAGAGGAGAAAGAGGAGAAACAGAGAGATGATCACAGAGTAAGTTAGCAGCAAGGTCAAGCCTGTGAGTTCCCATTGCACTGCCTGTTTATGGTTTTCTGGGCAGGCCTTTATGTTTCTGAGTATCCTAGAGAAAAAAACAGTACTGGAATCCTATTAGTTCTTTTAAAACAAAACAAATCACTGAGGTTTTATTTTTAATGGCTAAGAAACAAATGAGAGGCCCAGTGTTTGTCTAAATGTAGAATCAGTCAGTGCTTTAGCACAGGCATTAGCACCCAAAGTTAGAAGTGAACCTTTGCTTTTCCTTAAGGTCAAATAAGACACTGAGTGTGCAAGGTGGGTGTTACTGGCCTGCTGCTCCCGACTTTCTGGTGCTAAAGTACTCTGCTGCAGTGGTCTCCTACAAATTGATTGTTCTGGCTTTGCAATGTCTCTGATTTGGAATTTTTCATGCTGATATTTTCGTATGTCCTTTCTGAGGTACTATTACTTGGGATTTTACTAGGTGCTACTGAGTTCAGGCCAGTCCAGCCGTCACTGAAGTAAAAAGATTGTTTCTGTTTGGATGTCCTGAAGAAGCACAGAGGACTGGTGTCATGACTGGGGAAACCTGCTATGACTTCTTAGTTGCCTTAGAAGAGACTCCAAGACTCCAAGACTCCAGATAAATTGCATGTAGGAGGACTGAACTGCTTAAAGTGTATGAGGTAGCATCGATGATCACCAAAGAAGACTAAGAATTGCTTACAGGTATACTTATTTTGAATTACTCTGAGGGCCGCCTCTGATTCAGGAGGGCCACAAGCAGGCTTAGCACAGATCTCTTCTCCAGGATGGCTTAAACACATCCAGCTAAAGAAGGATGCCAAAAGTGAAGGACAATACTGTTACAGCAGCCTCCACTCACTCTCACAGGAAGCTCAACCGAAGTGTGTTGAAGTCCAGCAAGGGATTTCCACAGGGGTGGTCACAGCTCTACTGGGAGACATGATGTAGGAGTGATGAATGTGGATTAGGGACAGCATTCTAGTAATGCAGAGAGGTATCTGAGTTAAGGAGCAATATTTCCATCAAAACTCGTACATCACCGTGTACAGGGTGTATAGCCAGGCAGGCTTCTCTTTAACTAGCACACTGCTTGGCTTGTGAGCCAAAAAGTTGTGGCAGAAAAGGAAAATTTTGCAGATGCCCTTTGTTGTCATATCTGTCTAGGAATTTTAACATATTCATCTCTGCACTATCTGAGCACACAATTTCCAGCCATATCCCTATTAATTCTTGTCTCTCACAGGGTATGGTTGTGTTCTACAAGTAACCTTCTGCTGACTGCCTGAAATATGAGCACACAGGATTTAGACCAATAATGCTGTACAAGTTGTAGTGTTTTCCTCAGACTTCTGGGTATCGGTTAGCTGCAAAGCTGCCAAAGGACATTCCACAGTCAGAGGAAATTGAGTGTAGGTGGGCAGCCCAGGGCCCAAGTGCATACTTCATAAACTCCTGGTTGTTATACTTAAAGGGGTGAGTCACACAATAACCATCCTACTAACACATTGTTGGGTGTGTTGGGTTTTTTCTTCTAACTCAAATGTGATGTAAAAGTTGCCATTATTTTCCAGAATTTTAATTTCTGAAAGTGGGAGAAAATAAAGCAAAGCTAGTTTACTGACACATTTACATATGTGCAAATACCCCTTTAGTTGTGCATTGTTTGTATAAGTGCCAAAAAATAATCTTGTATTATCTGAGGCTGAGGGACTCTGACAGAAAAAGGGTTTTGACCATCTCTACTGTCTGATGCCAGCCAGACATCTTTCAGTACTAGATGAGCCTTCAGTGCTGTCTAATAGTACAAATGACAAACATCACCAGCCAGGTAAGTAGGTAATCACTTGCAGGAGACATCTATAAAATATTTCTATATTGTGCATATGCAAAATATTTGCCACCGAGAATTAACCTAGTCTGCCATAAGATGTAAATTGTTGAGGTTTTGTTACACCTAAATTAAGTTTTTTAATCAGTGAGGCTTTTCCAAGAGACCTCCTAGAGTAGTGTCTGTTGCAATCAACATTGTTTATGATGAACTCCAAGTGACTGGCTTGTGAGAGCTGCCTCTAGTCTGCATGCTGCTCTACACAACCAGTTGTTCCTGTGGGCTTTGTTGACACCACAAATGAGGGGGCCTGGGAAGGGTTCCTCAGAGACTGGCAAAGAGCTGCGTGGGCCTTGAACAACCCCTTCTGCCCCATACTCATCCCAGTTCTTTTCCAGTGTCCATGTGTCCATGTTGCACACAAGAAAGCCCCATCCCTTACAGTGAACAATCCCATGGAGGGTCTTCTGCCAAGGTATCATCAGGGTTTCTGTTTCCCCTGGTTTTGTCCTGTAGTGTGTCAGGCAGAGAAAGGGTGGAGTGATGCCTTGGTCGGTGATGTCTTCCAGCTCTTTTCGTATCCTGCAATGGAAGAATTTTAACTTGGCCTCTGAGACCACCGAAGTCTTGCCCAGCCCATTGCAGGCTGAGTTGTCATGAGTCATGGGCCAGCACCAGCTGACATGTCTCCTCCAGCTGGTTGGAAACAGCTTGTAGTCAGAGAGGCAGAAATAGGAGGATTAAAGGAGTATCATCAATGATAGTCCGTTCTTTTCACTTGGTTACTTCTTGGATTGACCTGTTTTAAAAGCCATTAATAGCCTAACAGGATAAATGAGGAGAAGCCTGTTTCATTTAGATGATGTTAGGAATTTGTTCTCTACTTTGAAGTCATTCTTACTGCTCTCTGCTTTGTCCTTCAAAGATATCCTGGAAAAGGCAAACCTCTTTACTCACACTGCACAGTCTCCATGTAGTCCTGCTGCCTCTTTTATTCTAAACTATACCCCAATGGAGAAGAAAGGCTACAGAAATGCTACCCAGCCCTGAGGCAAGCCAGAAAATAGGTGCCCTCCTGAGCCACGCATCATTCTCCATTTGTAGAAGTACTGGCCCAGAGGTGACTCAATAATTTCATTGTTGGAACTGAGTGCTTTGCAGGCAATGCTAATGCTAAGGAGTGGGGACCTGATGGCTTGCTTTGGTGAAGATAAAAATAATTTCTAATAAGTGTAATGCAGTAATTGTTAAGAAGGAGACAATCACTGTCTCTGTATTGTGCTTATTAGCAGCACAGCAGGCCTTGACTATGTCTCAAGGTCCCTTGAGAATATTGGCTTGGCAACCTCAAATCCATATCTGGATACTTGCTAAGCCTGTCTCGCCTTCATTTCCTTCTAGTGCTCAGGTGCCATATCAGCAGGCAAGAACTATTTTCAGAAGAAAATATCCTTAATTTTTTGTGTCTCAACCTCCTTTCTTCCTAGGGAAGCTGAGGAGCATGCCAGCTGATGTACTGTACAGGTGTCTTCTGCATGCTGGCTTCAGTATCTGGGGCTTCCCAGTCCTACGCAGTCACAGAGCATTTCCTGACATTGTTCAGTGGAACAGCTTTTTTTTTTCTTCACTTTTTCACCGAAACCACCTTTTCCCACTGCTACTGCAAACAATATTATTCTTGCGGAGGCTGCATTTCAATGGTTCAGTGACCCATGTATAAACTTGCCATTGTACCAAAACGTTTAAATTACTGTTTTGCAATTTGAAATGAGCAGTGCTGCAAAAACGCTAAACATTATCAGTTGCTGTTTTTATTTCCTTCCTTTGGAACAGGAATGAATGAAACAGTTGTGATGAATAAGACTATATTACTCATGCCTTGTACTGCTAACTAATCTGAATCTCAGATGAGTGTTTTTTCCCTGCAGGACAAATATTGCCATCTCTCTGGCCAATTTGCAGCTTGAGTATTGCGTTTTGTTTGTTACTTCTCCCCATGGAATCAGTCTGATGTGCTGTTCTACTTTACTTTCCCCTCCCTCCACCCACAGCACAATAACTTGTCTTACATGCTGCATTCAGGCAGCGCTTTAAGTCATGACCCTTTGGGTTTGCCTGCCTCACAGTGCTTGGCAAAGGTGAATCCGCTAGGACTCTGTCCGTGCTACTGAAACTAATAAAAGCTTTTTCATTAACACTAATGGGAGTTCAGTCTTCTTTGGGTATGCTGCTGCACATCCCGAATTCCTCTTCATTTTTAGCAGGGCCAAGAAGCACAAAGCCACTCCGGTGTAGGCCAAAAGTGTGCTCCTAGCTCCCACTGATATGCACCGGAGCAAGACACATGGTAGCTTTTGAAGGTCTTGTCCTTAGACTTGTAATGTATTCCAGGAATTTGGTATGAAAGGTACTATAGATGCACAGCTCAAAACTATGAAAGTAGGAAGATAAATATAGTTGTATTTAGCCAGCTCAGCAGCTTCTGTTGTCCACTACAGTGTATCCAAGAGTGACCAAACCAAACCACTTCAAAGAAAGGTGCAAAAAATCCCTCTATCCCACGTTAGTTAATTATGGGATAATTACTGCTACTGATTCTTCCAACCCACCGTATTTAATAGCTCACTAGTGCACTGAAGCTTACAGGTGTATATATCTTCTAAAACTCTCACATCACTTTTGAGATTCGTCTGATCTCAAAGTGATCGCTACTGGTACAGCCCAACAAGAAAAGTGAGAGTTGTTGAATGGTGAGCGGAGAGGTTTTTAGGGGATCTTGTTTCAATTTCAATCTTCCATGAGCTGGCTTATAAAAACAGTGAACACAGATGATTATTTTAAGAATTTTGAAAGACCTCTTGTCTCCATGCTTTTGAATAAATGCAATTCAAGTTTGTTTTCCCCTCTCATGTAATAATCATAGGCTACCTCTGCTGTGCTTCTTAAGTATGTTCACTCTTCACCTGATGAAGTTTACCTATTAATGCAGCTTGCACTAGAGGTTATTCAGTGTAGCTGAATCCCAGGTTTTGCTCATTTTGTAGCACACTGCTCATTAGGCCAGGTGAACGATCTTATGATCTTGTCCCTGTGTAGAAGAACAGACTGTCAGCGCTGTCTCATTTTCAGTTCGTATCTCATTACAGATGTCCAGGTTCTGTGATCCCCAAGTTTTCCCTTGTTGCTTGTTAGCTTTCCTCTTAGTGTTATTTCCTCATCTTTCAAGGATGCAGTAGTTGCCTTTGCTGGGCAAAGGATCTCAGTACGTAGATTCATTTGCTGAAGGAAAAGCACACATATAGTTTAGCATTTAATGAACAGACTCCTTAGAGGTGCATTTAAATCAGCACCTAGGACTGAATGTGTATGGGGAAAGAAAGACAAAATATTGTCATTTGTGGCAAAAGAAGTTGTATGAAATGACAGGAGGACACTATGCTGTAAACAGAGCTGAAACTCTTACATTTTCTTGTAGGTCAGATCCAGTTTATAAAACACTATTAATACCTTTCGTAGGCCTAGTGCTGAATGCAGGTGCAGTAGAGAGCTGAGACAACTTATGGCTGTTCTGTCCTCGTGTAACGGCCATGTGAAGCAGTGTTGGAAGAGGGAGACATTTCCCACAGGATAATGGGGTAAGGGAGGCAGTGCAGCTACAGGCTCCTTACACTCACACACCGAGCAGCTGATGTCCAGGATTTGGACTTGTTGTTCCCCCTTCTCATTGTAATATCTTAGTCTCATTGCCATTGGCCTCATGCCATTCCTCTGCTAATAAATGTCTGTTGTTCCATCCCATGCCATTCCCTACCTGAAACCCAGCTCTTTAGCCCCTGGAGAATCCCATTTCTGGAAGCTATGATGCCTGTCCTCAAGCTGCATATTCTTTCAGGCATGTGGAGCCTCTTTCCTATATAAAAACTTCTCAATTTTCTTTTGCATTGAGGCAGTTGTTGCGAACTTTTCTGCAAGCAGGCAGTCCAGGCAGTAGTGATACAATTTAGCTTCTTTTATGTGGGAAGGCCAAAACTCCTAATGCTGTTGCTTGCCTTTCTAAAGGACCCCTGACCATTAGGAGCTGAAAGCTCATGCATTTCTGGAAAGCAGGTTCCACTAAGAGGTCTCAAGTGTGTCATCCACATAAGTGATGTACTCCAAATCATTAGGTGGATGCTTTGACCCTTGCTAAAAAAACCCTAACTTCATTGCTTCCCTTCAGTCTTCATTCGCTTTATCACCTTCTTTTGCAGAGTCCTGTTCTCCCTCCATATGTCTTTTCTTGGTCATACCAACTAGATGTCTGCATATCATCTCCCTTCCCCTGAGCATTATTTTCTCCTGATAGCTTATATACATTTTGACTCCCTCTGTCTGGGTGACTTAGTTCTTATCTCACTGCATTGCCAAAAAGTATTTCTCTCTTTCCTCTAGGTGTTCCCCTTTTGGTTATGGCTGACAATACTGACTCTGTTTTCTGTAGGAGGCTTTGTTTCTTCTCTTCCTCCCACAGCAGTGACAGTTTTTGCAATTCTTCAAAGTGAAAGTTTTAAATACCTGTAGATGTTTCAGTGATCAGACCCTGTGGCCCTCAGCTCTTATTCACAGTATACCCCTGGAGGAGGAAACACTCCTGAGCATACAAATTTCAACTTAAACACAGGCCCAAATCAAGTGTGGTACCTGCACACCTGTGCAAGTTGAGTGACGGTCAGTTTCTGAGCTGATCAGGGTATCATGCCTAAGTCCATCTCCATCATGAGCTTATCCAGATCTGCTGATTCAAAAACCTGTAACCACTGGGACATATCGAAATCAGAATCCCATTCTGAATTTTAGAGGCTAGGTATGTTCTTTCTTAGGCAGCTGGAAACAAGGAAAACTTCAGGTGATCCGACTTTGCAATGCACTCTCACTCTTCTGCTCTTTCTGCAGTGTTGAGAAACCGATTCCTCCTCTGGACTCAGGAATAAGGATAAAGTAACTTAACAGGAAGCAAGAGAGAGTTGGCTGTTTAACTGCATTCTCCAGTTGCTGCCATCTTTCAGGTGGCTTTTTGTAGCCCCTTGTAAGTTAGTTTGTCCAAAATGCCTTTTTTACTGGGTGGGGAGAAGGGAAAGGGGCAAAGGAGAAACTCCTGTACAATGATAGACATATTTTACAAAGCTGACTACAGAATAGAAAGAATACAGATGTTAAAATGCCTACTGTAATGTACGTTTGATAAAAAACCAAGAAATCGGTCATTTTTCAAGGTTAATTGAACAGGAGTGAGGATTGTTTTTTTGTTTTGTTTTGTTCTGTTTTGTTTTGTTTTCTGTACAAAACGTTTTCTATCTCTTGTGTTTGAATCTTCTCCTGATGTGCTGTACAGTGTTTCTCCTGCCTTTTAGGCAAAGGGCTACTGGGCTCTACGTGTAGGGTGGGATTTCTTTGAATTCATGTTCATTCCATTCTTTTCACTAGACTTTTATCTGTGTATCTGGGTACACTGAAGTAGATGTGTTGCGAATAGGAAACATGCTCCCACTTCTCCTTTTGCTGTTTCCTCATTGGATTGGAGCTGAGAGCTGTGTAAAGTGACAGTGGATTTTGATTTCCCACTGCCCTTCTTGGGTTAGATTTACACTAGAATAACAGCCAAGCTGTGTATCTCTGGTCTCCCGCTCTAACTCCCATTGAGATAAAGAAAAGGGGCTACTTCAGCAATTAAATTGGAAGACATCTCAAAAATAAGTAACATCTCCATGGCTCCCATCCCCAGAGGCTCCATATGGACTTGCCCAGCTGGGCATCTGTGGAGTTTTGGCTCTAGTTCAGGAGGCACAACTGCTATTCACATATGTGTCTCCGTTTCTGCCTCATCTCCCCCCGGCCCCTTCCCATCCCCCAAGCCATCCCAGTATCCATGTCCATAAAGTTTTTACTCTGGCTTGCTGCAGATGAAAGATGGCCACGAGCCCCAGCAGGTCAGTGTAATCCTCTAATAAAATATCCACTGGTATTGGCAAGAAAGGCCCTAGGGAATATGTCTTCTGGAAAGACAACAATTAAAAGAGATGATTGGGATAATTGCACTTGATTGAAGGGAGAAATACTTTTTCTAGCAGAAAAATGAGCACTTAAAAATGTTCGGCCAGCCGAGGACAATTATCCGGCTGGCGATGTGCAAGTATAGAGGGCAGTTAATCCATTTTAAATCGCTCTCGCAGTCAGGAGAGTGACTGGAAAACACCACCAGGCTAGCTCTTGCTCTGGGTGCAATCAAGGGTACTTCAGTGATGGCTGGGACCAGGCTTGTTGGACGCAACCCCTCTTTTGCTTGCCGTGACTTCTCACCAAGTGTATTCAGTTGGTAACAAAGTGTTTTCTTCCACCTTACAAGCCTACAGAGGTAGCCTGGGGCCCGAGTGTGAAGAGGGGAATTATTGTCTCCCTCCCAAAAGTGTTGCCTGTAACACACAATCTGCTTCCAAGGTTTAGCCTACAATGCTCTGTTGTTTCAGGAGGCCGCCCTGTATACCAACTGCCTACTGTGGCAGCACTGGCCTCAACAGGAGAAGCTGTTCTTCCTGTCAAAGAAAATATACAGGCATGACTGAAATGCATGCAGAATACACTGGCTGAGCAAAACAAAGCCATTTCTGTGGTCTTTCACCCCACTGATGTGTTTTAAATACTGAGTCACAAAACCTTTTTTCTTTTCCCCTTGGTTGCACTAGGATGATGAAAAGAGAGTGAACTGGTTTGTGAGTGATACAAAAATGGCAGTTTTCTACATTTACTCAGAAGCCTTTGGAACCAGTCCATCCTGGGATTTGCCTGCATCAGGAACCAAACCACTTGCTTGGATTTCCTTTAATTTGCGTGAGTAAGACACTTCAAACTTGCTTATGTGTTACAAAAGAGGGAAGGGAAGGAAAGGAAAGCTTGAGCACTAGCATGCTTCCCCACTGCCCCCCTTTCCCTGTAGCTGTGAAGATCTGAATTCAGATACTCGTTTGCACCAGCACAACAGAACAGAGAGAGAGAAGTATTTAGGTTTTGTCTTGTTTAAGGAGAATTACAAACCGCTGAAGCGCTGCCATAGAGGACCAGATGCAAGCATTACCTCATCACCCTGTAGTGTTATTGGCTGGAGGTAACTGGAGGTGGGGTGATGGTGCCTACCCGCTTGGTGAGCACTGGGTTTTCTCATTATCTCTTTCTCTTTCTTTCAAAACAACTGACCCTTTTAATGGATGTCACCTACAGGGACAGCCTGCCTTTGTGGAAGTGTCTAATAGAACCTGGGAGGAACAGCACAAATGTGATTATAAAGAGATTGAATGAGATCGATAGAAACAATTATAAAATAAATATCTCTTTAAATGCAATAAGCAAGTGTGTATTCAATATAGCTATTGCCATTAAATCCCCCAGGACAGCTCTAAAAATTATGCAGTCAGAATCCATAGGGCTTTTTGATCTTTATTTTTTTTATTAAGTCTCTGTATGCTTCCTAAGGCTAAAACATGTCATTTTTATTCAGGACCACCCTCTGTCATTGGCTTTCAGAAATGTTATCATTGATTGCAGTGAGCATGAAAAGCCTGATGATGACGTTACTTATGTCTTCTGAGGACCTGGCTTCTCAGTCATTGAGAACATATTGCCCTGTCAGGAGGCACCAGGAAATTGGGATTTCAGCACTAAGGCAAATCCCAAAATACTTTCTGGGGGACTGAGTTACCTCTCCTTTTACAGACAAGGAGAGCAACAGCAGTTTAAGTCACCTGCTAATGTGATAGCTGCATGAAAGCAGCAGAATCAAGATGAGAGGCATTATGTGAATCCAAGAAATGCTCTTGCCACTGTCCCTGGTTTTCACTTACATCTCATTTCTGTGAAATTCCTTTTTGGCATAAAAGCAATTCAATGTAAATTAAGAAAGGATCTTGAGGTTACCTCTTGATGAATAACATGGCCAGGTGCAGACCCAGCTCCAAGACTCTCTTCAGCATCTGTGTCATACAAAGCTGTATGCCATGTGTGCTGCGAGTGGCCTTTAATCCTTTATTTCCTTTATGGCGGTTATTAATAGGGGACTGAATTCTCTCTCTCTTTGTCTCTCTGATGTTGTTTCCTTTGTTTCCTTTTCGGAGCAGCACAAGGGGATAGAGAACAGACAAACTGCATTATCCTGGTAATTAACTATCTCAGCAATATAGTGGCACCACGGCAGTGGTAATGCTGTGTAACAATTTGCATAGATTAGTTTTCATGTCCCAAGGAAGCAATTTCCGTAGCATTTAAGAGAAAAATAAGGAAGAAAAAAGGGAGGGAAGAAGGGTTGAGCTGGGGTACATATATGATTTTAATTCAGAATTGTACTCAAACAAAGAGGATGAGTGAAGCCCTGAAAGTACTTGGAGCCTTGTTAACATGGATGCAATTATTCTTGAAGCAGTTAGTTGACAGTGCTGATCCAGTTTGGAGAGATATTCAGCACCTTTAGAACCCACTAACTTCAACCAATGCTGTGGGTGCAGGTCATCTTAGCTTTATGCAACTTCATGACAGCACTCATGATGCTGCATGGGCTCTGGTCCCTCCTTGCGCTGCTGCCTGGGTTGTGGATTTCAATTCCTGCAAGGAAAAGAGCTCTGAGCAAAAGCAAAGGCCTCCAAACCTGTCACTGTTTCAGGGGATCGTATACTAGCAGTGTTTCCTTTAGAGAGACAGAAGCTTTGGCAGTGAATATTTGTCTTTTGCTGTCAAACTCCTTTGCATCCTGGGCTTCTTTACACATCAGGGCTGTTAGAAGGGATGGAAATAGCCACCTGGACATTAAGAGCAGATAGGGGCTCTCAGATCTGGGGTACAATGAAGATGGTTGGAGGCAGGGAAAGACACTCTAGCTGCAGCTGCCTTGTTGCTGCAGCTGCTGAGTTTCTGCTGACCCATGCTCCAGGCACAGGGGAGAGCTTCGGCAGAGTAAAAAGTAAAGGTCCTACACAGGCAAAACCAAACCCCCTATTTTTCTTTGATCTAAAGAACTATGTGGTGGTAGTGATGCCACTAGAGATGTCACCCTATGGTTATCCCAGCATACCTTTGAGCCCAGTTTGGTTGAAACAATTAGACCTGAAAGAGAAGTCTGTGGTCTGGCAGACAGTAGGGGAGGGGGTGCCCCGACCTTGCTTCAGATTAGTGGGAACCTGCAAGCTCTGTGTTACCTTCACAGATACTTCTCCACATTCATATCCGTATTACCTAGCATCATGTGGCCCTTAAATTCTCTCGTTCTTTTTGATGGTTTGCTCTGTGCCTTTTGGAAAATTACATAATATCTCTGTGCCTGAATTTGCCCATCCATAACTTGGGTGTATTAATTAAACAGCTTTCTCAGAGGGATGTTGTGAGGTTTAATGAATTCATGCCTGTAAAGTAATTTAAGATTTCAGATGAAAATGGCTAAAGAAGTGCAAAATGCATTATACTTAAAATAGAGAGGATACAAAATAATAATAATAATCAAAAGCCCCTGAAGCTGCTGATCACTGTAAAGATGGAATATTTATACTTGAAGTTACTAATAAAAACATCAATTGCTGTGTTACAAAACAAGGGTTTTTAGCTACATAGCATTAGTTAATATTAGGTTGTTTGTTATTCCTCTTAGTATTTCCATTGTCTTTGCACAAAAAGAAAAATCTATTAAACTGATTTACTCTGGATTTATATCAAAAGGAGATCAGAGTTGTGCCCACAATATGTCAGAAGAGTGCAAAGCCTTGGCATGCTTGTTCATATGACTATCTTTGCTTGCAGCAGAAGTCTGTAGGAAGACTCGTCTGGGTGAGTGCAGAAGCTTTTGTGAAACAGGGGCCTTGATGTGCAGGAGCAAGGGAATGAAAAATTGTCGTCTTGCCACAAACAATAAAGTCCACACCAAGTACCAAATCCTTGGGAAGGAAACAGAAATTGTGCAGCATAGGCCAAAGCCTTTTTATTTATTGTAGATTTCATTATGTAGCACATAACGAAGAAAACACAGGGATTAGTGTGACCTTATGTACCTCCATGAAATGAAGGTTATCTTTGTTCATACCCAGCTGAAAGCTGAGGAGAGAAGGCAATGCATCTTGTGGTGTTTTTCAGAGACAGCTGCTGGAGAAGCAGCAGAAGAGCACAGAACACCAGGCAAGAACAGAATTCACATTCTGTTCATCAAGACAAAATCCTTTTGTGTCTTGATCCAAAATCCAAAAAATTTTGTAGCCCGAAAGCAAGACCAAGACTGTTCAAGTCTTATGTCAGTTGGTTCAGATGTGAATCCTATAAATGACACCCCTTTCTGTGCAGCCTGTGAAGCCTGTGTTCCCCCTCCATAACAAGAGAGGTAGCTGATCCTTTGGCAGCGAGGTTACCTGCCAGTAGGTCACTGAAAGCTGTCAGCCTTGGGAGGAGGTATAGAAGCTGTCATACCTTACAGATGCAGACACATCCTCAGACAATTTAAATGGTCATTTGTTTCTTTGCTTCATGCATAGCCAGTACCAAATGAAGGGCTGCACAATCTTTTAAATAATAATGTTTTTCCTCTTATGGGGCAATTTATACATGCCCTGTCTTCAGAAGTCAAAGCTGAATTGGAGGAGAAGAGATAAGAGAGCATTTTGAGTATTCAAAAATGTAAGGGCTTAAGTTGAACTTTGAATTTCAGTTTCTTAAGTGTGTCTATGAAACTGTGCTCTCATGGGGGTGAAAAAACCCAAACATTTTTAATGTGCTCTAGGAATTAATTTTGTTTTCATGGAACTTTACTTGATCCCTTCTGAGATGAAATGGGTCTTGATGTGGGAGAAACTTGGAAGCTGCCTGTTCAGGGCATAGCAAGCCCAAAGGGCCCCTGAGTGACTGTTAGGATCCCAGCTGACAACAGCCTCTGAGTTTTGAGAGCTCTCTGGCCTTAGCTGGGCAACTCAAGCAGTGCTGGTCTTGGGACAACAAACATGCAGAGCCTTTTTCCTGTAAGCCGATTCCTGGTTCATCCTCAGATGGTGAGCTCCCAGAAAAGCAGATTACACAAAGTGTCCAGTTTAGGGAGGACTGTATATACTGTATAGCTCTTAACATCCTTGGGCATTGTGTTTGAATGAAATACATATTTTAGAGACTTAACAGGGAAAGAGAAAGAAAGGGATAATCCATCTCTATTGAAAAGACAAAAGGGGAAATGTGGAAAGTATTCCAGCCCTCTGCCACGAAAATACCTTAATGTATTAGTCATCTGAGTGATTGCAACACATTCTGACAGTTCTGATGCCAAATCTGTGACTGAAACACTGAGGAAAGCCAGGTGTCAGAAGTCTTACTAGCAATGAGTGATGCCCCAGATATATTATTTTTAAAAGCCCATTTTATGTTAGATAGCTTGGGGTCCAAATGTTTACAAACACAAACGCTGAGTTTACCCACACTCTGGGGAGTATTTGTGGGTCTGACAGCAGCTGCATTTCTAGAGTGGGATAGAAAGCCTCAACCTTGTGTTGTGAAGCCTTCACTCAACTTCACAAAATAAGAAGTTTCCTTAGTGTTGCAGGCAGATGTGACCCAGCTGTGGACTGGGACTGTATTACATGGAGTAGTTCATGTATTCAAACAACCGGTCTGGTCTGGGAGAAGGAAGAAATAATTTTCTCATTAAATCTGTTGCTGCCTAGTGTATTTTGTATATTTAGCACTCAGGTTTCTTCTCTTCTTGTGGTATGGGCAGATACTGAAAAAAAATAGAAGTTTGTGGCAACTATGTATCACCTTCACTTAAATTTCTCAAAGTGTATTACAAAGGTGAAAAAATGCTCCTTTTCCTTGTTCTCACAAATGTAAGGGGTGTAAAGCCAGGACAGAGGGCTGCAAGTGGCTGAAAAGAATAATGGAAGAGGTGGGAATAGGATCCCTATATTCTCTATGTCCAGGGATGTTCCAGGCTCAGGAGAGCAGGTGGAGGCTGAAAAATGAGCTGGAGATAACGCTGTAGTCACAGGTTCCTTACCTGAATCCCTGCTAATTATTGGAGTCCTGTTTTGTGCCAAGGAGGGAACTTTGGAAGGGGCACCAAAGCACGTAACATTATGAGAAGAGGTGAACATAAAAATATCTGTTGTGGGAAGACATAGTTCTTGCTCAGAGCTATCTAAATTATCAGCGGATTTAGTGCTCACTGATTGGATTTTTTAGCATTTCACATTGTCAATACAGTACTTAAGTATATACAAATATGCTGACTGTGGGGAATTACAAGTGTTAGATCAAAAAGAATCTTGAAATATCCTGGGTTTGACTTCCTCCCTATAAAAGGCCACTAAGCTTCATCTGGTTACTTGCATACTGATTGCAGTAACTTCTGTTTGGCTAATGCAGGGTTGATCCCCAGTTGAGGATGTCAAAAGTGCAGGAGGTGCCATTTCCTTTTGTAGTTTATTCCATGAGTTTGTGTCCTTACTGCAGGGGCTAGGGATGAGCCTGGTGAGAGAAAAGTCTGAACATAAGGTTTATTTATACCTAATTGCATAACTTTAATGTTTGGCCATTTACTCTAGAGGTTTTCTAGCTGCTTGTTTATGTCAGGGAAATAATTTCTGTAGACTTTGTCAAGTAATATCTTGATGTTTGTCCTCTATCTTGACTTCCTTGTTCTAAGTAACCTGAACTTCTTCATTCTCCCACTATAACACATTATCTCTGGTGATTGAACACTTTTCTAGCTCATTTCTTTCAAGTTTCAAGTATCTTTTAAAACAGAGATAACAGATTTGTTTACAGTATTCCAGCATTGGTCTTGCCAGTCTCACATACTCTGATAAAATTGTTCATCTGCTCACTCCTCCTCTGTTCAGATACTCCTCTCTTCTTGTACAGGGTCAAGAGCCATGGAAATGAAAGAGAAAATTCCTTTTTCTTTATTTCCAAATCTAACTAAGTGTTGGGAGTTATGTGGTGTGGATTTCTCAAAGTAGAAAAAATGAAAATATGCTGGATAGGTAAAGGAAACAAGACAAGAGCCTGAAAATAGCCAACTGTTTGAGAATAGCTCTGAGAATAGCTCATTTCCCATATCTCTAAAACTATTCTTAGGCTAGTCACTTACTGGATGGACTCTCAGTGTACTTCTCTTGACAATGTCTCAGTTAAGGAGGTCTCAGTGAAGTCTGGATAAAGCACAGTCTGCCTGTGTTGCAGCTCCCTGCTTTCTGTGTCTGCATCTCTGTTGGGATTTATACTCATGTGCATGTCACTGCACAGCTGCTGGTTGTTCCAGTTATCCAATTTTCATCTTCTCACTGATCTGTGAAGAACATGAGTAGAGCCTTTCTTTTCACTTGGAGGAGATGTTAAGCCATGGATGTGTCTGTATTGATAATTTTATGAGGACTTCACATAAAACTCAACACTATTATTTTATCACACTGACAGTGATCCACCTATATTACTCTTCTAAGTGTGAATAACAAAAACCTTCAGTTTAGGATTATAAACAACAGATACAAGCAGATGTTTGAAGACATATTTTCAAAAAGTTGGATTTTTTCAGTCTGAAAATGAGAAATGGCCAAACTGATACTGATCAGCCAAATTTCCAGTAGAAATTTTGGAGAACCCTTAAGACTCTGGCAACTTATTTCAGGTGCTTAAAGAGTAGCAAAACTCTTCTGTGTATCTAGCCAGTAAACCCCGGAGCCAATGAAGCAGAAGATTTCATAACTTAATTAAAATGGGGTAAAACAAAGCTGATCTATGAAAAAAATCAGAACAAGGTGAAATTCTAGTCTGAAACTGAGTGCATACCAATTACAATTTTTTATATTTATAACAGGCCAGTAGATTTTTTGTAATAGGCTGGTGGACCATCCCTGCTCCCACTGCAGGCAATGAAAAGACATCAGAGAAAGGCACAACTGGAATCTCTTTAATTGCCCATTTTAAAGTATATATATATATATACAGATATATACATATATTTGTATATTTTTTAATGGTTTTCAATGCTGGGCAAAACATAGTTCCAATAAAAGTCACATCAATCACAGAGTTCTAGCCATCTTTTCTTGTCCCTCAATTTTACTGATTCTTTATGGACTCCCTAGCCCTTATTTTTCTAGAGCAGGAGAATGAGGGCTATGAGCCAAACAGGCTATTATTTATTACAATCTGTAGTGGCAGTGATGGCAGATGTTGATGGTAGTTTTTCATTAACAGTTAAGTAAAGCCAATAAATGTCGTAATGCGCTGCGCAATGGCAGATGGTAAGCTACAGAAAGAGTTTCTGCCTCAATCAGTGCTCCATGTTCATCTCCATTTTGAAATATCATCTAAATAGAAAAGAGTTTTTAAAAGGACCACCTGTTCAGCTACCTTATTCCCACATAACTTTTATGTGTCTGGAAATGTAGTCCAGATACAAACTGCTAGGATAAAATAGAGTGCTTGCCACCAAAAGAAGCAGAAACTATATCTTTCCACTGACAGTTTGGTTCCTATCTACAGCACAGTTTTTAGCCTGTTTTATGGTCTTTTTCTTTGCAGGATTGAATGGATGCCTAGGCCCAGAATAAAGTACCACTCCATTATGAACCTCAAACTTTTTTCAGCTTTCCTTTCCAGAATCAGTAGTACAGGTTAGGGAACTGATGCTCTTTCCACACTGTTCTTTGTAGCCCACTTGGCATGTCTCCTGAAAACTTGCTCATGTTCCTGGTGAGTTAGCTTCATGCTGACATTTTATCATAGGCAAAAAGGTGACTTCACACAGAGAAGCCTAAGCCTGACTATCTGAAGTGGAATAATCTGAAGGAGAAAAGCAATATTTGGTTATTGAATTTCAGCAATATTAACCTCTAAGAAAACTGTTCTTCATTCTATAAGCATCCATTTCTACAAGGTCTATGATTACTAGTGGAAAGTTCTTGCTGGAACCACCGTGCTACTCTGGATACTGTTATGATAACTATAGTACAAGATCTAGAGAGACGTTGTAAATGGTTTCCCAGGCATTTTGTAGTGCCTTGCATATCTAATGATGGTAACGCACTTCTAGTATTGTGATTTTTATATTGAAGAGAAAGGAATAGTAACAATGGTTTGGACCAGGGTACTAAACCTTTAAGTAGTTCCCGAGTCTGTTGGTGGTCTCTGCTGTATTCTGAGTCAGCAGCTAGTGAAAACAGCAGTGCACATATAGGCCCTCCCTGCCAGTAAATAAGTTTTTTGATGTCTGAAGCATCAGTGCAGTTTCTGTACATTATTGCTGTTATATAGTGAGAATGATGCAGCACCATATTTCCAAGTGAATGCACAAACTTCATGAATCATAGCTATGCTCTGAAGGGAGGGACAGAAACTCATGTTGGGTTTATCTGTATCACAGTGCCTGGAAAGTTAAAGCAAAACAATTAAAAGTACAAAGTCAGAGTCTGGTAAATCAATATGCTGATGCCCATATGAAAAAGTAACTTAATGCTGAAAACTAAGTTAGATTACTCTAGTTTAATCCATATGCTCCAAGAGAGCTGCTACTCCAAGAGCGGCTGATAGCAGCAGGCGTATTTCCCATGTGCCAGCTGCTTCAATGCTATCATTTAGTGAGATCCTACCATTTATAGAAAAATCACTATAAACAGCAGTCCAACCAGAAGGCATTGCATTGACCCTCTGCAGTACAGCAAAACTCTCAGAAGGATCACTGATGTGAAAGGTAGATGTAGGATGCTGTAACTGGCATTCTGCCTTGAGGAGTAAACCAGAAATGTTCTGCTCTTCCTCAGTCCCTTGCTGCAGGAGAAACGGAGAGCAGCTGCTTTGTAATGAAGACAGTGTACAAGCCAGAAATATAAAGGCCACTACATTGTATATCACTTCTCCTTCATTCAGCCATGAGGAAGGATTAGTTGTGAGTTTTGCTCATTCATACCTCTTTGCAAACACTGACTTGCAAAACACAGTAGCGAAAGGAAGACTAGGGAAAATGTGGGCATGCTGCTGAACGAGGTGGGTGGCCTCATGACAGAGGATACAGAGAAGGCAACATTACTGAATGCTTTCTTTGCTTCAGTCTTTACTGCTAAGACCAGCCCTTAGGAATCCCAGTCTCTGAAGGTAAGAGATAGTCTGGAGAAAGGAAGACTCTCTCGGTTGAGGAGGATTCGGTTAGAGATCATATAGGCAAGCTGGACACCCACAGATCCCTGGGCCCTGATTGGATGCAGCCACAAGTGCTGAGTGAACTGGCTGATGTTATTGCTAATCCACTCTCCATCATCTTTGAAAGGTCATGGAAAACAGGAAAGGTGCCTGAGAACTGGAGGTATACCAATGTCACTCCAGTCTTTCAAAAGGACAAGAAGAAGGAGGACCAAGGAAGCTATAGGCCAGTCAGCCTCACTTCCATCCCTGGAAAGGTGATGGAACGACTCATTCTAGAGAGTGCCAAGGATGGGGCCAGGCTCTTTTCAGTCGTGCCTAGTGATGGGACAAGGGGCAACAGGCACAAAGTGGAACATAGAAAGTTACATCTTGAACATGAGGAAAAACTTTACTTTGAGGGTGACAGAGCACTGGAATAGGCTGCCCTGAAAGGTTGTGGAGTCTCCTCTGGAGATATTCAAAACCTGCCTGGACGCAATCCTATGCAACCTGCTCTAGGTGAACCTAGGGGAGTTGGACTAGATGATCTCCAGAGATGCTTTCTAACCCCTACCTTGCTGTGATTCTGTGATTTCCACCCTTGAAACATTAAACATGAATCGTGGCACTTCACTTGCCTATGAAATGGTGATTTTCAATGGCTGTTAGGAAAAAAAATCAGTAACAACGGTGACATTTTTAAGACTAAAAAGTGAAAACTTATCAGCATTTTTCTCATTAGGGTATCTTGCAGCAGCTTGGACCTGCACAAGCTAGAGAGGACACATTGATCCAGTTGTTACTCTCTTTTAGATACAGACAAATGTTTTGAGAAAAACATGCAGAGACAAAACCTTATTTTTGTACGACAGTGTGGAAGGGACTTCAATGTCACGGAAACTTTATTATTTCTCCCAATTGATGAAATAATCTTTATCACCAACAACCTTGATATACTTTTTTTTTACAAAAAGAACATAATTTGTGCTTGTTTTCTATGAGGAAAGTCAATGAGAAAACAGAAGAGAGTTTTCCATAGGGGAAACTGCAATGTATGGTTTTCCTCCCAAGTGGTTGGAGCAACACTGAGAGCAGAATTGTGCCTGCCTTTGCATGTAATTACAAACAAAATGTCTGCAATCCCAAATCAAAAGGGACCTCATACAGATGCTTAAAACATCTCTTTGGGAGCTATCTATGCTGCATGTGCAAGTGGTTATGAGCATTTGTATTCAAACATCAGGAGATCTGTGACTGCAGACCGGGACACTATAGAAAAGGCTCTAACCTGTAGCACTCAGACCAAGACAGATCAACCCCAGGCTGCAGTAGGTCTCCATCTTTAATTCAGATCTAGACTTCTTGCTCTTTTTAAATTTAAGAAACACTGACAGTTCTATTAATTTCCAGTAGAATTACCTATTCACCTCCTATCTAAAAAAACTCCTTATGATAGACATTGGTGGAATGGATCTTAAGGAACAATTACCCTCCTCCGAGGCAGCGTTTCTTCCTTATCCTGTGGAGCTCATGATCTCCTCCCCACTGGGAACGTCTCAGTTAAATCTGGGAATTAGCACCAGACACCTTCAGCAGATTCAGCATCTCTCCCCAGCCTCTGGTGAGTGTTAAGCCCCATGTCAGAGGAACAGCACACATCTTACCAAGTGTGTGAAGCCAGTAGGTGCTACAGCCTCTGCCTGTGCAGCCATCCACTTGCAGTCTGCTGGTGTGTGGAAGGAGGTGTGCTGGTCTGAGGTTATGGCAGAGCTCTCAGATTTATAAAGCACCCTGGCACGATTCCTCTTTGTGGCTTTTGATTTGGCTTGGAGTAATGGGGGAAGGGGAAGGCTGTCTGGATTTTTGTTTCCTCAGCTAGGGACTTCCAGCGCGTCATTTTCTTCTGCGCATCTTAAGTCTCCAATCAGCAGCAATTATGATAGCACATTATGTAGATATTAAAGACAATTGCACAGCTTTAATTAAAGCCAACTTTGTTTCTTTTCCCTCTCACTCACTCACTCCTCTCGATTTAGCCAGGAACACAATAAACTTAATCAGCTGCCCCAAATTATGCATGCATTAGCCCGTGAGATTCAGCAAGGCCAGGCTTCTCAAGGACAAAGAAATATACTGAGCTCCAGCATCTCACTTTGTTTTCTCCAGCCATCTTTTGTGGTGTGTCATGGGAAAAATTCTAATGAGTTTCTCTGTGCTGCTGGAGAAATTCCTGTCAGGCGCAAACCAGTTACTCTCTCTACTCTTTATTTTCCAGATATGAATTTTCTGTTACCCTGTCCTCTTGCGAAGAAGGAAATTTGCATCAGGATAGACAGAACTGGCACTTGCTGATCTTAATCTCTAACAGTTTTGCTTTTCTGCGGTTGATTTTCTTCCCTTCTCACACAACTTTAAGCTTTTTGGCACTGCGGCGCACTGACAAACACATGTTAGTTTGCATCTACAGAACAGTTTCCCTACATCTATTTCCATTGTGCATGGATTTGATTGTGCTTGTCACATAGTATTTTTTTTTAATCTGCTATAAAGCTGAGGATGTGATACGAAGTCTTCTGTTTCTAGGGAAATTTATAGCACAGTGGAGATGCAGAAGAATTTGCCAACTCTCCCTCCCTCTAAATCTTCCAGCTAGCAAAACTGCTCCAATTAACAAAGCTTCAGGAGGGGAGGTTCTTTAGGAGGTGAGGTTGCCGGCTGACCCGCCTTTCTTCTGAATTTTTTTTTTTTTTTTTGCCTTATTTCTCTGCTGTGGGTTTAAAGACAAAATTATTTTCATCTCCAGGTCTGGGTTCTTTCTCCTGCGACCCTCATGGCTCTGCTTTATGCTCCCTGACCATTTCAAACGCGAGTGTGCTTCAGATTACCCTGGTTCTGTGGCTCTAAACAAATGAATTGTTTCCTGACACTGGGATTCTAAAACGACTGTGTGCCCACATGCGTGCACATGTGGGGATGAGGAATAAGGAGGGTATGAGGAGAGTGGGCAGCTGGGGGACATGGCTGTGCTGTGCTGCTGGGGCAGCGGCTGGGCTGCCAGAGCCACCTGGAAGCATGAGCTGGTGCTCTGGGGTCTGTGTGTACATCCCCAAGCTCAGTTATCATTCTGAGCATGGCAGGAAGCTACTTCAACCCAATGGTTGTGGGTATTTTGTTTGCTCATTGACAGAATAATAACTTGAAGCTCTTTCTATTAAGGGAAAAAACTCTGAAAATGCAGCCTTCTGGAAATATTTGTGCTTATTTATGTCAGAGCCGTAGTCTTGATTTAAGAAGACAAGCCAAAAATAGAAATTTATTCTGATCTTTAGCTGCCTTGCTCACCAGCATGCCACACGTAGTTTAACATTAGACAGGCTCAGTGTGTGCCTGGTGTAAGAAAGCACTGAGGGGAAATGAGGCTGTAATCTGAAGCATGACATCATCTCATCTACCAAACCAGTACACATGCTGAGTTTCACCAGATCAAAGACAGATATTTACATATCTAAATTGAAGCCATTTGCCACTATAGGAATTAAATCTATACCATTTAACACCTTTCCTGAGATATTATCTACCTTTTTTTAGAAAATAAATACCTTGGCTTTGGTTTGACCTTTGTGTGCTGCTATGAGGAAGCCGTTCCTCTAGTGTGGCTCTCTGCTCACAGACAAGGATGGTGGGAATGCTCCTCAGAGGTGCAGGAAACATCCAAGAGCAGGACCCTTGCCAGGCACCATGTAAAGAAGGGAGTCCAGCTCTTGAGTAATTCAAGGGAAAAAGGAAAAAAACTTTGTTTGCCAACTATGCAAATCAGCTTGTGCCTGCCAAGGTGAATTCAGAAGGGTGCCCCAGGAAAAGCTGAGAATTTGTTATCCTCTTTCTATTGTATCCTACTTGGGGTTTTGTTTTCACTGCCAGAAAGGTGCTAATTCTAGTGTAGATTAGCTCACTTTAGTTCCCAAGGTCAGTTAGGTTTCAGGTGTGTCCTACTAGTTTGGAACACAATGATTCCTTTATTTACCTTCCTAACAGCATAATCTACAGGTTCCTAGGGGCTATAGGAATTTTAAGTGACATAGATGCTAACACTACCATTTTTTTCTGTTGAAGACAATCCTATATTTTTTTACTGCCTCAACCATGCAAGAATGTACTACAATAAGTGACTTTCTTCCTCTTAAGCCTAGAACAAATAAGAATACAACAGCTACTAAATCTTTTGACAATCTCATCTCCAGGTTTTAAGGATCTGCCATTCAGCATTTACATTTAATCTTCTGTTTCCAAGGAAAGGCAACCTTTGGTCTGGCTGGCTCTCTGCTTTTTATGGAACAATCTTCACAATTCAGTTTTAAAGAAGAGAAAGAAAGTCTTGCTTAATAATAAAGTTGCAAACATTCTGCCTTTTAGATCTCAGCCATGCCTGCTTTCCTGTTGTGTAATGTATTAAATGTATTTGTTTGGGGTTTTAATGCTCAGCTCTCACTAGCAGGACTAATGCAATGAAAACCCAAAGGATTTGACTTTGTTGTGATAAGCCAAAGTCTCCACCGAAGGAAAGGAAATGCATTTCCTGAATCTCTGGACAAAAGTTACCACAATAGCTTTAGTGCAGTTTTGTTAAAGAGGCTTATTGAAATAATGCAGTGGAAAATTGTCTAGTGTACTGCTTCACAGCTAGAGAGTAAAAGTCCTCTATGTGCTACTAAATATTCAGTCTGTTGAGCAGGTCTTCAATATCTCAGGTGAAGCTAACAGGAAGCAGCTGCCTCCCAGGGAGACTGCACTAGCGCTGCAGGTGTAAGGGGAGACCGGTGGTCTGGGCACATATGGCTGTAGGGAAGGAAAAAAATGTTCTTTTATGTGCATATGAAAGGAAGAAGGAGAACAAGCTGGTGTGTGACAGCTGAATCCCCAAACCAGTTTAGGGGAAGGACAAAGACATGTTTTAAAAAAAACAAGGTAAATGCCAGGTCTGCCACATACAGTGTTATGCAGAGGGTCACTGAATAGCAGACAGTGATGCACCGGGTACCAGTACAATAAGGTGCATATACAGTTAATATTAACTTTGATATATTGTTTATGAAATGAGATAACAAGCATAAAATATGGTAGCTTGCAGAAAAGCCCTCCTGAGTGGAAGGAATAGGGTAGCAGTGGAAGTGTAAGAGATGTGTAACAACATTATTACCATGATCACAAGGCATAGGCTAGCTGGTGATGGAAGGAGGAGAGGAAAGAGAAAGTGTTTGAGGCATTCAGGTAGATCTTGTTAGATCCTAACATCAAGCCATTATGAAAACAGGGCAAGTTGCCCATTTCCTCATCAAAGCACTTGGCCTTGCTGCAACGCACTGGTGAGAAAATTGTGCAAAGTTAGTGGCACTGTCAGAGAGATGAGAAATTGTCTTGCCTCTGATTTTCATAAAAAAGAAGACAGGAGACACATCATTAGGAGCTTATCTGGTATAAGTCCTAGAGTACTATTTCTGCTGCAGGAACAAAAATCTGAAAAAAAGGGCAAAGGAAGGAGAAGAAAAGGATTCTGCTTCAGAAAGGAAAGTGTGGGTTGGAGGTTACATCAGATACTGGGCTCTCTGACTTCAAGACAGTAGAAGAGATGGTCTGGCTAGGAGCCAGGCACGACAACTTGCAAAAAAAGGCACACTTTATTGAACCTGTAGTTGGATTTTGCCAAAACTTCATCAAAATTTATCTGTCTCTGCAGAACATAATGGTTTTGGAGAATCGGCAAATTTTAACAGCTTCATTTTCCCCGTCTCCCACACCCTTAATTGTAGTTAGGTTTTAAACCAAAATCTCTCCCTGAATTATCTGATATTGCATCTCAACTCTTCCCCTCTTGAGACTGCTAATACGACTCCATCATATTCACTTTAAGTTGATAGAATTGCAAATAGCATTACGCTTCCAGCCATGGTGAAACACAGCCTGGAAAGTCTCCCTTTTCAGCCAGCGTGAACTTGGAGCTCCAGATCCAGTTTGCCTTTAAGTTAAAGACTTTCCAGTTCTTTTGGACCGTTCAAATATATGGATAAAGAAAATTCCCAGTGACCTGATGCAGAGTTTCAGCTTCTTACTAGTTTGGGTTTTTCTTTCTCTGAGTCATTGTGTTAAAAAAACAAGTAGAGGTGTTGCTTTAGGACATAGTCTAGTGGTCAGGGAGATGTTGGGATGCAGGTTGGACTTGATGATCCTAGAGGTCTTTTCCAACCTAAAAGATTCTATGATTCATAAATGCAAATCATAATGGTCTCTCAGACACATGTGGAGCAGATGTGACACTTTCAGGTTTTGAATCAGTTTTCTTAGGGTCTTCTTGCAGTTATACATTGTTGGAAGAAAGTTTTAGCTCTTCAGCTTCCTCCTTAGACCACAAACTCCCTACTTTTTCTTTCTCTGTTCCTTCATTTGTCAGTGATGTAAGATCTAGGACTAAAATAAGAGACCTTTCCTACACAAATACTCCCTGGCTCTGATTGCTTCTATATGGTTTCTGTGGATGGGATACAAAGGTACAAACACATGTACTGTGGTCCACTGGCAGTTGGACCTAGGAGAAGAACCTAAGAACTGGTGGCTTTCAGACTTTAAAGAGCATCTCTGGGTGACAGCAGATGAAGATCAAGATTTCTAGGGTAAAGTAACCAATTTTGAGCACTCAAATATGTTTATGTTCTATATTTTTCATATAGAAACTATCTTTATAAATATAAAGGTCTGAAATATATTGCAGGAAACAGAATTCAGCACTGAGATTATCTGTCTGGACACCTTAATACTGCTTCTTTTGAGGAACAACAACTACAGCCCTGCAGGCTGCAAAGGGTGTCTTTTCTTGTTCAGAGAGTTTCATCATTGGCTAAGCTTTTTAGGTTTCTGGTTCACATGTACAGTATATGTATGCTGAGTAACTTAGCTGAACAGTTGGCTCATCAATATTTACATTGCAGACCTTTATAAATAATCCATGAAATTTCCACACGTTTGCTAAACTTACAGTTATAACATCCACCACAAGCCCCAGGAAAGGGGGCCTTTGGAAACAGTAGATGGAGGCAAGCTTGTATGCTGCTTGGAAGGAAAAAA
Source organism: Eurystomus gularis (assembly GCA_013400335.1). Lineage (NCBI taxonomy): Eukaryota > Metazoa > Chordata > Aves > Coraciiformes > Coraciidae > Eurystomus > Eurystomus gularis. Next base: position 115,077 of record VZZY01020403.1, on the reverse strand, counting down.
ACCCAACAACCTTTATTGGCACTTGTTTAACATCTGTAAAATCCGTTTTCAGAATTACTCCATTGTGTCACTGCTGTGCTGTATTGTTTTCAATAGTCATTTGGATGTTTGGGGTACATGAAAATGGACTAGTCAATGAAAAGGCTGCCTGGGTTTTAATGCTGTCAGTAAAGATAAGAAAATTGTTTTCCATTATCACAGAATATCCCAAACCAATAAACATGTTGCTTATCATTGTAGATAATAAATAACATACTGAATTTGTTTTGTGATTTTACAGAGTTGATAAGGAGCTCTTCTTTTCCAAATGATTTGCAGGTGATTGTGATCTGTTAATATTGCTCCTTTTATTCTTAATGGGAATTGTTAATCCAAGGCTGCAACGCTTTCCTTGGAAGAAAGTATGCTAAGGGCAGCATGGGTGTACATCTGGAGTAGCTGATCTGAAGGCAGACGCATCATGCTACCTGTGATGGAGCCTTGCTTCTTGGATTTTTTTTACTGATGCTGAGTTGTGACATCTTTGCTGTCATTCTGTCCCCGGGGTTGAAACCCATGTGCTAATTCTTGATAACTGCACTAGCACCTCCTGCTGTGTGCAAAGCTGATCAGCCTTGCCTGCCCTTCCTGTTGATTTCTATTTAAAGCCTGCTGAAAAGCACAACCACTTAGGTGGAAATGTGGTGGAGGGAGGGGAAAGAAAGGAAAGCTCCCTAAGAGTGACCCTAACCCAGCAGGGCCAATGTTGCTAGACTCTTTGCTGATAGAGAGAAATGACCCTTTATTTCTTAATACTCCTCTGAAAACCTAACTTCAGTATCTGAGGAGCATGCCCTGAAGAAGGCTGTTGAAAGGACAGTGTGGCTGGTGAAGTCACAGCAACTGATGAGTACTTGTCTCAATTTACTGAACCTTCACATTGACTGTGTTAGGGGTTGGTTTTTGTAAACATCAGAGCAACATACAGTTTTAAAGAGGGTTTAAAACTCTATAGACGTTTGTAGGGAACTTCTCACAGGCAGCAACCTGAGGAGGAAAGAGGAATGCTATCTCAGGATGTCTGCTTCCTCCCATTGCATCCCTGTTGCTTGCAGAACAGAGAAACATCATGTGTGTCATGTGAAGCTGAGGCAGCCTCACACCCTGCATGGAAAAGGGCCTGTGGTTTAGGAGATTAAGAAATTGAGCCTCCTGACAGGCAGGATCCTCAGGCAAGGGTGAACATCGCCCCTTTGATTTGTCTCAATGAGATCTTTGATGAAGTGAGAGTAATGATAACTTTGACATTTTAAGGAATTCTCTCTCCCAGCATTTCCGCTGACAGCAGAGCTGCTTCTCAGAGCAGATATTGTGAACAACAAATATGATTATCTTGTTCAGTGTCATGTGTCTCACCGAGGACTTATCCCTTTGGAAGAAAGGATCATACACAGCTGGTGTGCACCATGGCAAATAATACTTGGTATCACAAGCAAAAGATGAACTTTCAGCTGAAGTAGCTTTGATCACTGCTGATTCCTGTAATGTTAAATATTGCTTGCCCTAGATCAGGAGCAGCCAACCTTCCAGAGCCTGACAGGCAAGACAGTAAAATGTGTAAAGTCAGAGAATCACAGGTTTTATAAACTACTTGATTTAGCTTTTGGCAGGTATTTTTAGCATAAAAACTAATACAGGTATACTACGCAGCATCAAATATATCTGACTTACTCTTTTACCACTTTAATCAATATCCAAACATGCATTGTATTATATTATACTTGCTTGTCTTAGTAGCATAGCTATGACTTATTATTAAAAATAGTTATAACAATAATTACAAAATTTTGCACAGAAGCAGGCTGGTTCTAGCCTCAATGACTATATCTCTACCAGCAAATAAAGCAAACCAAGGCTCCTTTTCCAGCCCTGACAGCGAGTGGCACAGCTTGCAATCATATAAGTAAGCTGTCTTCCACCTAAAACAAAGTAACCTCATCAAGACTGCCTAATGTGAAAAATCTCCAGCACCAAAACATGACCTGGCATTGCTTGGGACAGCTGGCACAGGCCAGAACTGTGCCGATAAGCACAACAACAGTTAAACAACACAGTTGCCCAGGTGCCAGTGGTTGGATCCATGCCCTGGACCATTTCAGTTTGCTACTGCAGTTGCTGTTGTGACATAAAGTGAGGTTTATGTCCTGCAGTGATTTTCCAGGGAGGTGGCTCATGTTCTGCTGTGACACATAAAGATTTTCAAAATGCAGACCCACCATTTTGTGGTGGGTTCATGATAAATAAAAAAGCCCACGGGAAAATTTTACTCCCTTGGCTACCCATGGAAAGATAGAGCCATCTCCCCTCTTGCTTTTGCCAACTGGTCCCCAGTCCCTGCAGAGGGCCAGGCACCATCCATTCCCTCCTTAGCTGCTTGGCAGGTCCCTGCACAGCACGGTAACTGGCAGTCCCTGCCTTCTTTCTTCTGCATCACAGAGTCCATTTGCATCTTTCGAGAGCCACAGCAGCTCCCTGGTGCTTCAGTTGCTCCTTCCCTCTTACAAGGGTTCCCCAGCTGCCATGCAGTGCGTACTGTGCACCAGCAGCGCACAGAGGGATGGGGTGCTGCTGCCCTGCACGGCCCAGTCACCTCACCAGCTGGTCCCAGCATGGATTAGTGGGCTGGACAGGCAGACACAGAAAAGGATACCTGATATACCAAAGAACTACAGGCAGCTTGGGAGATATATTTTAGTCAGTCACTGTTTTAGCCTGATTCACGTCTACTCTTTGAATGCCATATAATGTGAAGTGGGGTGTGGAAAGTCGAAAAGCAGCAAGCTCTCTGCCTGTGGAGGACTTTCTCTTGCTGTGTTTATCTAACGTGACAATTGCCTCCATTCAAATCACTTTTTTCATGTTTTATAGAAACTGCCTAGTAAGGTCTAGGGAGCAGCTCAGGGATTTTCTAAGGGATTGATTAGATACAATTCATGTCAGACTTCAGCAGGCTTAGCTGTTCACTCCAGTCATGCCCATTGCAGGGGGCAAGAGCCCTTGGCAAGCGTGTCTGGATAGCATTGCAGCAGAGGTTGTCCAAGTGCCTCCTGTTGCAAAGGCATCCAAGAGGCTGAGGGATGAGTTTAGCGACTTCTGAAAAACAAACTGATTTTACAGAAGCTGCAGTCCAACTCCACAGCTTATAGCTACAGATGAGGATATGATTTAGAGGGCTGTTTGAGCACATATAGAGTAGGTTCTCTGCCAGTTCAAATCTGTATCTCTCTAATGGGTTGAGGAGAAAAGGCACTTCTGCTTTCGATCAAGTTAATGAACTGTCATAACTGCTGGCTAAAGCAGATGAGGGGATATAGATACAGACTTCTGTCTGTCTTTTCCTGTGTGCTGTACAAATATTGCATGTTGTACGAGAAGCGTGCAACTTTGAGACCAATATACAGGATTTGTCATTTCATTTCTTTTCAAAGGGCTATTAACAGTATATCAAACATCAATTTAACATAAACAGAACATGGATGCCAGCTCTCCTTTTTTAGTACAGTGTATGCAGGTCTTCAGCCAACTTAATTACTGCAGGGGTAACATTGAAGCTTAAAAGACAGCCTCCACCAGCATTTTGAAGGTGGAAAATCCTGTAGATCCTTGCTTTTTGCTGAGCTATTTGGAGTTCTCAGAAGACTTAAATGCAGTGGAAGAGCAAAAACCTTTCTGTTGTCCACTGAGACTTGCCAGCAAGCCTGGCAAAGAACGAGGGAAGTGAGACCTTAGGCCTAACTGTATCTTCCAAGAAACAAAAAACTATGTCCTTGTCAGACAGCATCAGTGCATGTTGCTCAGGAAGGTTTTTGGGGGAAACTCTGGCTAAATTAAAGAACAAAGTCTTACGTGTCCTCCTACCAGACTTCTCCTAACTTGCTGACACCTCTTCTTTCTGTACTGAACCACTGCTCCATGCAGCCATTGAAAATACTACTGACACATAGTGCCTTCAAGCTGAAGGGATGAAAGCCTGGTGAGTGGAGAAATGGCAAAACAGGGGAGAAAACAAAATTATTTCAATAAGAAGTTGGATTTTGGATTTTCTGTACTTTCATAGGCTGTTGATTACCAAGAATGGTCATGGTTTTGGATCACTTCTTCCTTTTTTTCTAGCTGAAGAAGTAACATTGTAAGGTCTTAAGCTTCACGATAGAATGACCTCTCCTTCCTTGGATCGTCAAGGAAGCTCAGCACTGTTTAACTACTTACCATACTAGATGCTTTCTTTCAGGTAAAGGAGACTAGAAATAATGACTGTCTGTTTTTTAAGCCATTTGGTTTTTTTTCTACTTGAATCTTAGTCAGGGAGTTGTATTTAAGCTACTAAAATTCCAGCTTTTCCCTTCCTTTGAAAACAATAGTGGTTATGGAGAAAAAAAGCATCCTCTTGGCTGCTTTTTAAGAGCTTTATTTTAATGACAAACTCTTGAAATGGCAGTATCAGGAAGCAAGGAAATGTGATCTACTATCAAGACAATGCTGTTATCTTGCTCTTATGTGAGGGAAGAAAAGAAAATCTACATGAGAGTGCGTGTATGTGTGTGTGTATGTAAAACTGCATATAAGACAAGCTTGGAAAATCCCTTTGGAAAACATTTTCAAAAGAAATTTTTTTCTTTTTTAACATGGGAAGATATACAGGAACTTTTTGCAACTTTCACTTAGGCATTCACATTTTTGCCTCTCTAGACTGAGTTAGAGATGAGCTTTGTGAGTAGATCCCTGTGTAGGTAGCAGCAACAACGGTCCATTTACACACTGCAATTACAGATGTGGGAATCACAAGTTAAAATGTGTGCCTCTGACTCCTGAAAGAAGGTGTCTGTCCTGCCTGCACTTCAGTTTAAGGAAGAGGATGTCTATTAATGGGGCTGATCTTTTCTGTCTTGAGCAGCCACCACTGGGGACAAAATCACAAATGCCTGCCTATGTCTTACTCAGCCTTGCTGAGCGAAGCTGTACATACACAGCATTCATTGTATGTCCACAACACTACATTATTGATCAAGACAAGGTGTGTCTAACACTGTAGCTAATAACTGGAAAGCTCTTGTCTTTGGTGATGTTAAATACGTCCTGGCACCTGAGGAAGGCTAGAAGCTGTAGAAGGAAGACCAAGCATGATATTACTAGAGAGGGTGAATGTGGGAAGACCAGACCGCCACAGGTGAACAGTTGGTGGGTAGGAATGGCCAAAGCTAAAGAAGGGGTTGGTTCAGTGGTCACACAGAAAAATAGAAGGGAAAATAATTTTGAATGGAATAAAATGTGGGTTGTCATTTTGGTGATATTTTGGCATCTTTTCACAGTATATTTCACAGTATTTTTATTTCTAAATTCACATCAGCATCAACAAAGATGCCTGTTGAGTCTTGTTTAGACAATAGAAGACACTTCGCTCTGGCCATTTTGGATAGAGAAAAGGAAAAGGACAGGTGATTAAGGGTAAATACAGAAGAGAGTAGAAGAAGAATAGAAACCACATGCAGCTGGGGAGGCAACAGAATGGACTTTCAAAAAGATCTGACCTATACTTAAAAACTGTCTCAGAGTAATGAGGAGTCTGGAGCAGGAGACAGAATGAGGATGCATTGTTGTTCTGATCTGAACCTTGCTTACTACAGCATCACCTAATGTTCAGTAAATTTGCCTTAGAGACCTTTGCAAAGGCTGTGTGTTATGTGTTTCCACTTAATATGTGGGCTTTGAAGGGATAATTAAAAATAGTTTCCCTGTCTTGTAGGGCTCAGCTGCTCCATTCTGCACATCCATTCCTTGTGGTTGTGCAGCGGAATGGTTTGTTTGGCCACCTGGAGAGCAAATCCACCTAACCTGGGTAGAAAGGTTTTCAGCCAGATCCATTTCCCAGTCTCTCAGTGGCTGAGCTGGCTTGTGACAGTTTAGAGCACTCATCATTGTGCATGTAATATCATGATTATACACAATGATTATACACCACACACCCACCAAGGCAGGGAAACCTGGTGGTAAGGATGCATTTGATGCTGGAGTGGTATGTGCAGCAGAAGTGTTGGGCAGACAGCTGGAGGTGGCGTTGTCTCAAACTTTTGCACCAAGATTTGCCACAAGATTTATTAAGGAGCCCTGATATATAATGTATAGTACAAGATGCAACCAAAGAAACATCAAAAAATGTGAAAAATAATAGAGTGACAAGTGGAAAAATGTAAGTAAGGACTCATATGCACAGGATTTTTTTAGTAACTTCTTTATCCTTTGATATTTTCTCTAAAAGCTGTGGTTTCCCTCTCTGCACTGGGGATAGTGTTGCTTCGCTTTCATATTACAAATGACATATTTACACTTTTCCGATCAGGAAGAATACTGTCCTTTTCCCTCAAGTAAGTGTGGTTTTCTCCTTGCTAGGTGGGTTGTTATTTTTCATTCTGTTCAGCTGACATTATATATACTTTACGGGGTTTTCTTCTTCTTTAAAACTTGTAGGCCTGAGATTGGTCTGTTGTTCATGCATAATATAAGCTGACAGGAGCTGTAATACAGGAGTATAATTACACGGAATAATTCATATTTTTTTTCTTCTGGGCAAAGAGATGTAGTTGGAAAGTATGTCTGTTTGCAAGGATGGCTGTCTTTGTCCAGTCCATAGCAAGCCTGAACCATTAGGGAGTTCTAGGGTGTAGAGGGTTCAGGCAGCTGCTCTGGTCATTTTCAGACTCCAGATGTACAGCAGAAAAGTCCCTTTTCTTCATGCTGAATATATTAAGAATAATACATTATTACAGGGGAAACCCACATGCTAGCAATAAGAAAATACTGCTTAAAGGAATAAGCAAAGCAGCTACTTCTGCAGATCCAAGAAGATGACAGAAAGAAAACTGCATATGGTGAAGCCTCAGCTGGGGGTAAGGATTAAATGAAGGTTCAGTGAACTGCTGAACTGCTGAATGGCACTTCGTTGGGAGCAAAATGTGGGTGGAACAGGCAAGGGCTGGGCACATTATCATTTCTAGCATTAGGTTAATTGCATTGCTGATACTCTGCAAACTGCTGACATAGCAGGAGTGGCTTCTTGCTGGACTCTGCCCTTGTTGATGCCAGAGGGCAAATCTGGTTCTCACCTCTTTAAAAGCCTTGCTGAGTGAAGGAGATCACTGGCAAATAATTGGGAAAATATGCAGGAGAGACTTCTAAGTGCATATAGAGGGAGATTCTTCACCAAAAAAATGGAAGAGATGTTGCCAGGAGTGAAGCAGAATGTTCATGAGTGTGGGTGAAAAGGAGGAAGGAAATCATTGCTATGCAGGGAAGTGTCCTTCAGGTGCACATGGACTACTGTGGGGCTCAGCTGCAACACTATCTTCACCATGTTGCACTAGAATTATGGCAATTCCTATTTCGACAGATTTACCCTTGTATGCAGCATGGGATGGCTACCTACAGTGGCCACCAAGCTTAAGCTAAGGGTGGTGCATGCCGAAGATATGAATTAGGTAAGGCATTTCTAAGGCTGCTAATGAAAGTGTGGTACCGTATTCCTTCATTGAGACAACTCAGTCTGCTCTCTGAAAACTGGCCATCAGGGATTTGGAGGGAAGTCAAGCCTCTACAGAACAACACACGAGCTAAAGAGTTTTTTACCCCATCTTGTCAATCACCCAGGGAATCAGAAGACAGATTTGCTTTCCCTGCTGCTCAGCCATGGATTGGCATCATTTTACTACAGCTAACACTGCTTGATTTTGTTACCTTGCCAAGTAAGTGAAGTATGAACACCTCTGGGCAGTGTAGAGAATAACAAAAGTTCCTATCTTGGAAAGTGTGATGATCATTTAAATTATACAGTTATAGAAGCTAGGATTTGAACCCTTTAGTTTCCAACACCCATTGGTCTCCATGAGTTGGACCAAAAGAATAAACCCCACTGTTCTCAATAGTAGCCTGACCAAGACCCCCCTCTGCAGCCAGGTTGCAGGTGGTAATGAGATTTCACTGCAACAAGCTATGGTGGGAAAAATTGTTGTGGGCAATCAGTCTGCCAGGGCTGGAGAATATCACTGAAGATGCATTACTTGTAAATTTCAGATGAAGCAAGAAGTACCACTCAGTTGTTTGTGAACACACACATGAAGCACAAGGCAGAGTTAAATGCTCCAAGGAGGGGTCAGTCCATGGGAGTCTGAACCACTCACACCAAGGCAAAGGGGGAAGTGAGTGACTCAAGCTCCTGCGAAATTTGGAAGGACTTGGACAAAAGCCAAGCGCCAAGCTGAACTTTGGACTGTTTGAGTTCCAACCTGGATCTAAGCTAAGCAGCTCAAGCCCTTTTCTGAGACAGACATCTATTTTGCATGCTGTATAAAATCACGTTCACCTGATTTAGTGCCTATGAAAACAGTTTCTCCTTCAAAGCATGTTTTTATGGAGGTAGTTTTATAGGCTAAAGTATATGGAAATAATGTTATAAAATGTACATATAGAATTGCCCCATAGGGTATTAAAGTTTTGTTCTACAGGCACTTTAATTATGTTGAGGATTAGATTTGTCTCCAGCTCTGCCAAACACAGACATGAAAGCTGTTTACAGTCAGGACAGAAGTGTTTTGGCACAAGGGTCTTACAGAGATCCCCTGAGACAAGATATAAAGTGGCAAGTGATAGCCCCAAGAGTGAAAATAGTATATCCTCCCTCTCTCTTTAAAAAGCAGAATTAATAACCTGCTTTAAAACACACACACAGAGAAACAATGTGTCTTTTGCAAGCAAGAAAAGAATCAATTTGCACTGTCAGATGACAAGGTGATTCTTTTGCATTCCTTTTCAGTTTTAAATCGTAGGTTGCATTTAAAGCAAATTCCTATGTTCTCCTCTATCTGAAAGTAACTCTTTGAAAGGTAGAAATTAAGAAGGCTGATGCTATTTATTCAGCTAATTGTGTACTAATTTGGTAGAGTACAACAGGCTTATCATTTTGGAATGAGAAGAGAAAGTCTATAAAAGGAGTGAGATCCACCCCAAATAATGTCCTGATGAAATATACAGCCAGGCATTGAATACCATTTCTTTTTTTTCTAATATCTGAAGAAATTGAGTTATAGAAGAACTGTAGATTCCATGACATCTTGCATGTAAACAATTGAACCTGAATAAGATCAAAACATCATTGTGTCCATATACTAGGTCCTGAAAACCCTTTATTCGTTGCCTTGGAGTACCATTTATAACAGTACAAAATGAGTATAAAGTACTATTGAGGTAGTGATCTGGGTATTTTTCACCAGCCTGAGAAGGAGTTCCTGTAGAAAGTGGCAAGCACTGAAGAATAAGGCCTGGGGATATTAAGTACTTGTCACACAGCAGTCACTAATATACTTGGAACAGAATTTGCAATGATGAAACACTGTGTTTTAGCTACTAAAATGCCATTTTGAGGAAGGTGGGAGAAGAGATGAAGAAAGCTGGTTTGCAGCACAGGGGGCTGCATGTGCGACTGCCGATGGAGTCCGATGAGGCTGCAGGGGATCTGGCTCTCCAGCTACACTGAGATGCAGAGGCAATAAAACTAGGTTTATTAATTTGACGGGGGCCAGAAAAGTATCTGTAGGAATCTGAGATTATTTCAATACAGGGGTCTTCTTTGGACCTCTGTAAAGTGGCACTTTAACTCAGAAAGCTGCATGCTACTGCCTGAATTTTGATTAATTTGTAGGTTTAATCTGCTCTTATTGTTCACACCCTTCCTCTTGAAAACCATTGCCCATATATACATGTTGAAACAGAGCACTAACTTGATTGTGATTATTTTCCTCTCCATCAACCATTTATTGACTTACCTTGAATTACAGAATTGGAAAACAGCTGACTCTGAGGCTATGGGAGTAAATACTGCATTGCACAATAAAGTGAAAAGTAACTGGAATGAAAAAATCCCACCCTGAGCCTTTGCTGAATCGTGCTTCGGAACATTCAGAGTTCGTTTCTATACACTGCAGCTGGTGTTTGACATGTAATGTGGAAGGTCAACATGCACTTTCAATTAATGTACAGGTGCTACATTTTCCTCTCCTTGACCTTTCCTGGGTTTCAAATCTGTCTTAATCCCTCCCTCAAGAGAGTCGTATAGCAGTAATAATCACTTAATTTATGCCCACCCACAAGTGACCACAGGGGAAGTACACAAGAAAAACTTTCTATTGCTTTCATTAGGGAATAGGGGAAGAGATTGTTAGACAAGAAAAGAGAGGGAGAGAATGAGATAAAGACATGCATATGTTTTTCTCCATACTAGGACTGGTGTATCCTCCAGGCAATTATTTCAATAGCCAAGGGTTTTTGGGTCTGTATGGCTGACAGAGGAAAACAGAGACTTTGCAAACTCCACTGTATGGAAGAAAAATGGTTTGTTTCACATTTCTGAAGCCTGGTATTTGGCATTTGAAATGCATCTTGCATGTGGTTTGCACCAACTGCAGTCAGAAATAGCAAAGTTTCACATGACAAATCTCTTTAACAAGAGTTAGAACCCAAACTTTCAGCCATTTCCTTTGCTTCTCTTTGCTGTGACCAGAAAAGCCTCCAAAGGGCATTTTCTGAAAACATATTTTTCCTTCTGGAACCCTATGCCAGATTGAAGTCTTCCAGGTAGCTCTAGAAGTGAAGACTGCATTTACCTGTATACTGCATTGCTTATCTGACGGATTTCTATGTAAGTAAGTGGAAAGATATTCTAAAATACTGGTCATTTGCTATTTTACAGGTGAAATGCATTAGATACTACTCACTGTATTTCCTAACTGTTGTTTTCTTTGTCCCTTTTTCTTTTGTTCTTAATAATAGCTGCTTTAAAAATGTTATTTGCAGATACTTTTTTTTTTTTTTCTGTCAGAGTCTGCTCTGGCATCACCAATTTGGAAAGCAACTGCAGCCTAAAAAGCAATCATTTCCAATGACACTGGGACATACAGAGAATTTTAAAATGTGCCTTTAGTGGAGAGTACTACATATTACTGCATTAAAAAAAAAAAAAAAGAAAGAAAGATACAAAGGGAAAGGCTGAAGGAAAGAACTACTTATCTTTTAAAGTTTCACAACAAATGTGTCCTTGACAAATGCGTGGAGGGTAGCTACAAAAGAAAAAGTTACCTTAGCATAGGAAGAGCTAAGCTGCTAGAAACAAGAGATGCAGGCACTGCACTGCACGCTTTTGCAAGGAAATGCTGTTTAGGACCAGCCATTTCAATTAGCAATTTGTCCTTGAGGTCCTCGGTGGAGCTAGGACCTTAAAAGAAGTGGAAAGGCACCTAGCAAGAGGTGTTAGCCCAGTAGCCATGTGTGGGGCAATAGCCTGATCCCTGTTGGAGCTGCACTAGTGGGAAAAGGGGTTGCCAAGAGCGAGCAGAGAGCCACTATGAAGATTCATGTGTGAAATATGAGGTGTTGTGAAGATACACCTTGCCTGCAGATAATTTCCTAAAGAGAGATCATGTTTGGGAAGACCTATTTCATGCGATGCCATGTTGCGCGATTGCCCCACAGGTGGCTGGGCAGGACAAGGAATGAGGAGGAGCAGAAAGGAAGAAGGACAAACTGTCCTGCTCGCCTCTCTTGGAAGAGAGCTAGGAGGGGATGTCTTCGGTAATCCTCCTCCATGGGTTCAGAAGCAGGACTGCCCTTCACACTTTTTTTACCAAGCAAACTAGCTAGATTGTTCTTTTTCATGTCCAAATATTTTGAGACTTACCAGGAAGCAGATGAAAGTACCAGACCACAAGAAGTGTCTCCGAGATTTCTCAGTCTAGCCCCTTTGCTTTTCTTCTCTCAAGTGTTCTATCTTCCTATTTTATTTTAGAATAAAGTTCACAGAGTTGGCTAAAGGAAGCAATCAGCTAGCAGAGCACAGCAGGAAAACTATCCCAAAAGGCCTCTGAGGGCCCACTTTGCATCCAAGAAAGTGCCAAAAAGCCTTGGAACAATGTCCATGAGCAGCTGCAGTGGATTTCTGCTGCCTTGTCGTATCTCTCTAGGTGAAGAGAAGCTGAAAAAGGAGTAAATATTACTGTGACCTTGCTTATGGCTCAAATGTCATGGAACCTTAATTTTTATTTAAGAGGGGACATTTTCACAGAGATTTTAATTTGAAGAGACTGTGATGCAATGGAGCAGAATTAACCCACAGAATGTATAATTTATCTAATTTCTAATGGATTCTCTTGCTGATCCCTCAGGCCCAAAGCACACCCCAGTCTGTGTTTGGGATAAGAAATACCTGATTTCTCTTGTCTCTCATCAAATTAGACTAGCACAGCCAGTACTTAGAGGAATGCCATTCCAGAGAAAACTCCATGTGTGGTCCCTGTTTCAGCTCAGCAAAAAATTCAAATATTGTCAGACAAAGATAGATAAGGTCATCTTCGTCCCAGGCTCATAACCTCATATTTTCTTGAAGTAGATTTTTTTCTACCCACCTTGTTATGCAGCTGGAAATAGAAAATATGTATAAGTAATACATTTCCATTGCCCATCCATACATGCCCTACATCACCTAGGAGAGAATTATGTATTATTCTGGGAATGAAGTAGCAACCCCCATCTTTCCTTCCAAGCTATGTCATACAAGTGCTTTCTCCAAGGGTGTCTTTCCAAGATTACCTTCCAAGGCTGCTGCCTTTTTCTGTGGATCTGTGGCTAGAAGGGAAAAGTGTGCTACTGTGCAGGGTGTGAGCCTTTCCTTACCTCTGTCTTGCTGTTATGTGAGCAAAACAACATGCTTGTCCACGGGGACAAAAGTGAGCTGAGATCTCCCCCGACTTCAGTCCTCAGTGTGTTCATTCATCTCATCATCCTTGTTTTCTTCCAGTTCTTTAAAATCCTATCTATAAAGTGGCTTTATCCAAGCCTGATGATGTATCCACCCTTCTTCACTGTCTTTTCTTGATCCAGAGCAGAACTTACTGTGCTGATACCTCCTTCCTTAGCATGGAGGCTGAGATGCTGGAGCAGGCTGTCCCACAGTCCTTTCTGCTATGTCCTTGGTGGCTCATGTGATCTGTCTGTGTCTGCTATCCACCTATAAAATGGCATTAATAATCCTTAACTCACAGGTAGGATAAACTACCTTCTGTACGTTTGAGGCCACGTGAACACAAACTTAGCTTGTAAACACTCTAGCTGTACCAGCAAAGTAACTGAAATCCCTGTACTGCAGGTCATGAAGGACAGGGAAGTGAATGCTTGGCTCTTGGCATTCAGTGCAGACGTTTCTCCTGATGTCCTGGAGGCCCTGCTGGAGGGAGAGGGAGAATTTTGGATAACAGAAATACGTTGACACATCAGCACTGTAGCTCATGAGTGGAATATCTCAGGCACAACGCCTCTGCCCATTGCTGCAGCATTTCTGCAGCTGTATGAGGCTGGAGTCCACATGCATGGACAGCACATCTGGGCTTCTCAAAGAATGATTCAGTTCTGTGTAGTGGGCTGCAGCCAGCTCTTATTCTCCCAAGCTGAGTTTGAAATGTGGAGTCAAGCTCTAAAGCTGAAAAAGGAGCAAAGTTGAAAAAGAAGTCAAATCTCTAATAAGCATTCCAGCAGCCTATAGCAAAGTAACAACCTGGTCATGCACCTTCCAGTTTCAGCCATCTCTTTCTAGCGTCAGAGCTCTTGCATGCCATCACCCCAGCCTAAGTCATCCCATAATTGTTTTCTTCTTGGACTCACTCTCTCACTGTTTCTTTTCAGCTCTTCATCTGTGTTGATCAGTCAATTAGATGGCCAGTGAAGCTACTCACCATTCATTTGATTTCACACTCTTTTATGCAGTGCTCTTGCTTGTAAAAATTGCTAACCAGGCCAGGCTGATGTTTAAGACAGCCAGTAAACATGTCCTCACCAGTGACTGATGAGGGGTGTTTCTGCACACACTGATGAGTGCATATATTGAGATAGATGCATTTTATCACATTGGGCTTTACACCACTTCCTCTGGGATGAATTCAATAGATGCAGTAAGATTTTTACAGCTTCTGAAAAGACTCAAGTACTAAAAGGTAGATTTATACACCCTCTAGTTTTACAAATGTGGTGTGCAATCAGTGGTCAGTGGAGTTCAAAATGACCTCTTTAAAGGATTTTGCCCTTCTAACTGCAGAAATATAAGTCCTGAAAAGTGCAGAAATAAAATATGTAACATGGTAAGAATTTAAAATGAAAAAAATCAAGTGGTTTATAGTTGATTGCTCATTTCTAGAAACCTAATTCAGCTCTTCATTTAAATGAGGTCTGTAGATATAATCAAATCTTGTAGGTTGTAGTTTTAATTCATTTCATATCCACTGTATTATGTAGTGTTATTTTTATAGTGGTCACAGATAGTTGACTATTAACTTAAATTGCTAGTATAATTTCATCTTTTGCAATTATTCCTAGCTTTCTTGAATGTATTCTTTTGTCGATCTCTAAATAATGGAAATTTCTTGAGCCTGACCTATATGCCATCTAGAAAGTACAGACTCTGAGACAGATTACCACTTAAGCCATGGCCACCTAAATTACATGGAAGTATAACTAATGACTAGCTTTAATGACCTTTGTACTGCCAGGGCAATGAAAAATTAGCCTTTCTGCAATTCTACAACCAGCCAAATTCTGCTCTATTTTTCCTGTGCCTGGAAGCTGAAGTACATGAGAGGTAAATTTCTGAAACTGATAACGAAATTTAGTCCAAGACCTGGCTAATTATTGACTTATCCAGGAGAAGCATTGCAGGCTATTGATGGTTGAAAGTCTGATTTACCTTTTGTGCTGGTATAGTGATTTGCCTTAAATAGATTCATTTCTGATTTATACTGCTGTAACCAAAAGGAAAGTCTATTTCCAAGGCAGAAGGGAAGTTTGTTGTGACAATTAACAAGTGAGGTTTTCAAAATTCTCTAAGCAATTAATTAACCCACAGCTTCAAACCAGAAATATTCCTCACACTGTTTTCTAGGACTCCCTCCAATATTATTTTAAAGTTCTCAAACAGAGAGACTTTGCCCCTTCCTGTGAGCAATTGTTGTACCATCTTAAAGATGGCATTGTCTGCAAGATACCCTGACTGCTTCCTTTAAAATGTTCCTTCTCCCAATCTCATCAACCTTGGAGGCACTGTGGAAAAGGGGTGATTCCTCAGCTGTTGTCCACAGCTCCCAGGTGGGATGTGGTGGGTGCAGGCTGTCCTGAGAGTCACATCCCCAGGCTGCCTGGCTGCAGTAGCATGCCCCCTCACCACATAGAGAGCTCTCCACAGCTGGACCTGATGCCCCTGGATGGCTTCAGAGGGGAAAACAGATTTTGGAATCCATAACCAGAACAGTAGATGTGGCTTGGAAAGACAAAACAGACCACTTGAAATTCAGGAGTAAAAAAGAACCCATTTCTAAAACTCTAGAAAGCAAATTGTGGGGCATGGGCCAGTCATGCACAGGGAACATACATGGCAGGTTTTTGCTTAGGGTGAAGCATGAGGCAGAACCCAGGCAGTGCCCTAGGGCCCAGAAGCAGGCTTCCTGAACTACTTTGCAGGGAAACAAAGTGTCGCCTGTCCTCTGTCTGGTGGCTTCTTGTGTACTCAAGCAGCAACATCTCCCACTTGGTTTCTACATCCCACTTAACCTTTACTTTGGGAAGAAGTGTAACTGTTGGGTGCACACCCATGGAAGTTTCCAGCCTCTGGCATGTGGGATGGACTGACAGCATTAGTCCTTCTACTAATGTTTTGCCAGAAGGCTGGAGCTAATGTATGCTTCAAGTACAACATGTCTTATAGGCCCTAGAGTAGATGTTGTTTGACTGAAATGTTTTCATGCTTTTGCACCAAATTCTGCTCTCATTTACATATCCCCTCTTCTGCTCCTCTGATATTAATGTTGCCTCTACAGGAGCTTTAAAAGTCTGCCTTTCATCTGCCTACAGCTATTTTATCAGTATTTAGTGCAGGCAAACCCTTACTTGCTGTTTGAGTTAAAAGCCTTTTGAGGGATCCTTGTGTCTGTGTCACCACACTTTGTGAGATTTGCCCTTCATTAATTACTGAAGCCAAAAAGCAGAATCTAGGGAAAGAAGAGGGACACCTCTTGCAGGACTTACCCACCACTTACATTTATGTGCCATTAAGAGACATGTCCATCCTGTTGAGTTTAAATGGCTGTAGGTATTCTTTCTATAGACCTTCACACCAAGACTAAGCACTTAAAACAATGCGCAAGTCTTTGGTCATGTTCGGTCTATTTCTACAAATATATGCAGGACAAAAGATCTTTAGCCAAAACTATCCAAGAGCTTGAGACAGTCAAGCCACTTCTTCCACACAGATGTGCTTTTCATCCCACTACTGAAAAACCTCTTTCGTCAAGGCGTAAATTCTGGCTCTGTAAAAGCCTATTAAGCACTTTGCTGCTGACTTCAGCAGGGGCCAGATCTTTGCCCAGATGTTCCTCCTTTGCTCTAACATCTTCCTACACTCCTGGGCATCTAGTAACACTTTGTTCCACTCCCTGTCACACACTTAATTCCCTTTTTTCTCCCTGATTGACAAACAACTATTTCTGGCAAGCAGCGGAAGTGGCAAAGGATGCTCGTTAATATCCCTGCCAGACGATGTTTCCATACAAGTGGGTCAGTGTCGTGACTAGTGCAATCATTCTGGGGGATACTGTGCCCTCATTCATGACAACAATTGGGCTCTCAAAATCTCTCACATAAAATAGCTGGCAAGAGCATCCCGTTATCTCTCTTTTTTGGACTGCATTAGCTGGTACAGGCTACTCTGCCTCATGCAGTCTGTGCACTGGATACAGCTATGTGAAGATTTCAATTTAGTTCTTCAATTGCTTTTTCTGCTGGGTCTGATCTAATTGCTGTCAGGATACATAGCTGATGCCTCAGCTGGTAATGGGAAGACCTAGGAAATGTTTTTGAGCTTTAAAATCTCCTTAGGACAGCTTCTTTGCCTTCCAGAAAATTTGCTAACTTCTAAAACTTGTAAAAATAATTGGACAATGTGGAAGAGAACTTAGGCTGCAATACTAATGCACTAAAATTCAATCACTGCGCACACCATGGCATCAATTCAATAGATACAGCTAGGCAAGCATTAGATTTACAGCGATGGTTTTGCCAGTTTTGTCTGCAGAAGTAAATTCTTCAGCAGTCCTCAGGACTTTCCTGGATTATTCTCAGCCAGATAGATGTTGTCTGTCTCCCTTTCCAATCCTAATAGCCTCCCACACATGGTCCCCTTCTCTGGCTGGCTGTCTTTGCCTCCTTTGGCATTCAGATCTTAGTCCTTCTTTTCATTTTGTCTGAAAGTTTTGGCTTGACTACTGCTTGAAAGACAGAGGGGAAAAAAAATTTTCAGGGAATTGTCCTAAAAATAGCTTGATGGACAACTTTCAGACAACTTAAGCTAAAAGTTAATTCAAGCTGAAGAGCTGCAGGATTGGGAGTGGTTTCTGAGCACTGACAATTTTGGATTAACATCTTGCATGAGTGATGCTTCTCAAAAGATAAGGGACAATGGGGCTGGCTGTTACTTAGCGTGTTTGATTCTTTGGTGTTTCCAAACTGGTGGTCCAAACACTTTGTCTGCTGACTCTGGTTCAGTTGCTGTTCCTTGTTTTGGCAGGACTGGCAGTATATTACAGGGCAAACTATAGAGTAGACAGAATTTAGATTACTTGTCATTCCCAGTTTGTTTCTCTCTTCTGGGTTGGTATGGCAAATTTAATTTGGTACAAAGAGCAATTATTGTGAGCTCCTAGTTGGATCACTTCAGTATTTCCCTGGGAGCAGCTATAACTGTTTCAGGTAATTTGAGCGTGTAATGGGTGTAATTAAATACACAACTCTTAGCAGCTAATTTCTGTACCTGGCAGACCTTTGAACTGTGACAATTTAGGAGGCACAATATGTGCTATAGCTATCTGGCAGGACTTAGCAATAAATCCCCAAGGAAACTCCCTGGACATATAGTTCATTAAAATCTCAGTCTGGTCATGGACTATTGACACACTCAAAGGTACAATGCTGATGTGATGTCCTTGAGTTAAGACCCAGTATGATGAAATCAGGAAGGTCCAATTTATAAGGAAGATAGCAATTTCCAAAACGTAAGCATGGAAGGATGCCTTAAAGAGTGATTAATGTGGCATCCCATTAGCCTTAAGTACTACAGAACATCTGGCATATTTCCCTCTTGACTGCAAATTTCTGAGCATTGGTGTTATGTCATCTTACAGTACTCATTTTCTCCCCGTCATCTCAGCAATTGTTGTTCATATGAAAGTAATTATATAAATGCACTTGATTAAATTAGCTTTAATCTAGTACACTCTTTTTTCATATGGGCATTTCCCTTCCAAAAATAACTCAGAGGAACTGATGCATTAGGTTTGTGCCATATGACAGAGATTAGAGTTCCCCAGTGCTGCTAAGCCGCTACATTAGAGGGTACATTTCAGCACACATAGGTCTCAAATGCTGTACCTGGTGTCAATCCACCGGGCTCCTCTCACATAGGTATCTGGGTAAAATTTTGCTCATGGAGGCAGTCATCTTACTGAAATTTTAATGGAAATCTGGAACCTGGCATTACTCATTCAAGTTTTGCTGGTTTGTATTACGCTTGGATGTTTCATCTTCTCAAAAGTCAGTCAGAAAATGATAAAGACCAGACTACACGGCACAGTGACCTTGGGCTCTCTCTTCTCTTACCACGTCTTGGGTGCTTTAACAGTGAGCAGATTGGGTCCAAGTGTAAGAGGATAAAGTCAGAGTGATTAGGGATTTGTCCCATGACTTCAGCACTGTTGGATCCTCTTGAATGCCTTGAAAACCCTCATGAATTATGAACATAACTGCATACTAACACACACTTTTGAAATGTTAATTTTTTTGATGCCTTGCAGTTGATTAAAAAAACCAAAACATAACAATCCATCACTTTGAGGAAGGTAACAATATGAATTAGGCTCTTTATGACTTTCCCCAGCTCATGTCCTTTAAGTGTGAAGCAGAATTGTACCTGGTGGCAGCCACAGTGGGGTTGAGGGCTGGCTCCCAATCCCCACAGCCCTTTTCTGACTGTACTCAGCATCCAGCCCTGGATGTTGTGCTACGATCACCTCAGAGCATTACAGAATAAACTTCTTGAAAATATCCACCACTTAAAGCATAGCCCTCTTTCTCCCCCCAGCTGTATTTTGAAGAGCAAAAGAAGGAAGTCCCTGTTATACAGGACTGATCAGATATCACTCCTAACCACCCACTCTCCTTTCTTCAGCATCAGCTGTTTTTTGGTGTGGCAGGCTGACCTGACTTCACTTGGGTGCTAGACAAATCTCAGCATGAAGAGTTTAGATTCGAGCAACTTGCCCAAGGGAATGTCAGGTGGGAGGAGGAGAAGAGATGAATACATCAAACCTAAGAGGCATTACCACCAGTCCCTCACTGCTGCACCCACTAAAGCAAGAGTGACAGAAGGCAGGAGCACGGGGAAGGGAGAGGGACTCCTTCTCTCCATAGGAGCTTGAAGTAATTAGTGTTCTGCTGTATTCACAGAGTAGCAATGGTTGTGCCATTGCACCAGGCAGAAAACAGTGCTGTGTATTTTGGGGGAGATTTTTTTTTTTTAGTGCTAGGACCTGTCTTTGACCATCTCATGCCAAGTGTGCTTCCAAATAGAAACTGCTTCTGTAGTGTGTGAAATGCATTTCGTTCCTTCACCCAGGCACCTGGCTTTATTTCCCATTGAAAGCCCAACTCCTTTGCCCTCCTCAAGGATTTGGGAACTGAGACCAGGCAAAACTAGTCCAGAGAGAAGCTGCCCAT
The DNA here is from genome assembly GCA_013400335.1 of Eurystomus gularis. Taxonomy (NCBI): domain Eukaryota; kingdom Metazoa; phylum Chordata; class Aves; order Coraciiformes; family Coraciidae; genus Eurystomus; species Eurystomus gularis. The sequence continues at coordinate 95,193 of VZZY01020403.1, read as the reverse complement.
CCCATGGAGCCACTTGCTGGCCTTGGCAATGTGGTGCAACAGGAAAGGGTGGGAAAAATATCACAGATAAACACAGAACATCTGGACCTTCTGTTCTCTGCCCTGACTGGGCATACTCTGCATCTCAGCTTCTCATCCAAAAAATAAGGAAAATGCTACTGTGCCTTACAGCTGTGCTGTAAGGATGTATGCATTTCAACCCTGTCTCACACTCTGGGTACCAGTTAAGCATAAGCATTAATGTGCACCCAGGCAGAGAAATTGATGGTTTCCTTTCTTTTTTCCTCCAGCTGGAGTCAATGGAAATACCCTAATTTATATTATTTGTGTATCACAGCACTTTAAATAACAGATGCAACATTCGGTATCCTTCAAATTCAAATAGGCCTTATCAAAATGCTTTTCTCCACTGAACAGGTTCTTGGCTCCAAAGGAAGAAGCATCCTCCATGTCTTGAGAGGGATTTTCTTATTCTTTAAGTCATTTTTTACAAATCAAGATCTAATAACAATGGTGTCATTAAGCCCTTTGAAGTTAAGGGAGATGAAGATTGAGATTAATTACATGTTTGGAATCTGCAGTTAACCTTTTGATCCCTAGGTCATCCAGAGCAGGTCACTTACACCCATTCAAAATACAGTACCAGCATCCCAAAAAGTCACAGGAAATCCTACTAATAGGATGCAAGATTAATAGCAGAGAGCAATCATCATAAGAGGTTTGGTTTCATAGAATCATAGAATGTTTCAGGCTGGAAGGGACCTCCAGAGGTCATCTAGTCCAACCTCCCTACAAAAGTGGGGACATCTACCTGGGTCAGGTTGCTCAGAGCCTCATCAAGCCTGACCTTGATTGACTCCAGGGATGGGGCCTCCACCACCTCTCTGGGCAGCCCGTTCCAGTTCTCTATGACCCTCATGCTAAAGAACTTTTTTCTAATATCCAACCTAAAGCTATCTTTTCCTAGCTTAAAGCCATTACTCCTTGTCCTATCACTACAAACCCTTGTGAATAGACCTTCCCTGCCTTCTTATAGGCCCCCTTCGGGTACTGGAAGGTCAGTATAAGGTCCTCCCGGAGCCTTCTCTTCTCCAGGCTGAACAGCCCTAGCTCCCTCAGCCTGTCTTCATATGAGAGATGCTCCATTCC
>VZZY01020403.1:72602-93696 GCA_013400335.1 Eurystomus gularis | reverse complement strand
AACAACACTGGTCCCAGCACAGACCCCTGGGGGACACCACTCGTCACCTTCCTCCATCTGGACACTGAGCCGTTGACCATCACTCTCTGGATGCGACCATCCAGCCAGTTCCTTATCCACTGAACAGTCCACCCATTGAACCCATAATTCTCCAACTTCAAGAGAAGGATGTTGTGGGGGACTGTGTCAAAGGCCTTGCAGAAGTCCAGATAGATGACGTCTGTAGGTCTTCCCTTGTCAACTGATGCAGTCACTTCATTGTAGAAGGCCACTACTTTGGTCAGGCAGGACTTGCCCCTAGTAAATCCGTGTTGACTACCTTGGATTACCTCTCTGTCTTCCATGTGCCTTAGCATGTCCTCCAGGAGGATCTGTTCCATGATCTTCCCAGGCACAGAGGTGAGGCTGACAGGTCAGTAGTTCCCAGGGTCTTCTTTTTTACCCTTTTTAAACATGGGCAGGATGTTTGCCTTTTTCCAGTCGCTAGGGACTTCACCTGACTGCCAGGACTTTTCAAATATTATGGAGAGTGGCTCAGCAACTACATCAGCCAATTCCCTCAGTACTCTGGGATGCATTTCATCAGGTCCCATTGACTTATTTATGTTCAGGTTTGGATAAGCATGCACAAGTGTGACTTCTTATCTGAAATGTAACCAAATGACTGTAGCCTAAAAAATTGTAAGAATGGGCTTTGTAGGGTGACTTGCACTAGTTTTTTAATCTAGTTAGTCAAAAAGGGGAAAATGGGAAATGCTTCCATATTGGGAAGGGCCCAATGAGGAGATAGGGTAGAATTTTGTACGATTACCTCATATTTGCCCTACATCCATTTATTTTTTTGAAAATAACTTCTTTAGAAGAGGCAGTGTACTGTAACAGAGCTGGTTAAGGCAGGGATTTTCACTTTGTACTGCATTTGGTGCACACAAACCTCTTCTATTACATTACATTTTCAAGGCTGCAAACTCTTGCACTTGTATTAGGGAATGCCATGGTTAAATTCATCCACACGGCTTCAGTTCATCCCATTCAGAGGCCAGGTTTGTCCATAACTCCCCAGTGCCGTACAGCCCATGTTTCACTCACCCTGTCTTAGCACCTGGAAGTGATGGATGGTGCTCACCTAGGAAGAAGCTGTGCAACACATCACTGCCTCGGTGTTGTCCGGAGTGCAGTCCCATGCCTTATTTACCACACATCACTGTGGGAAGAATCACTTATTTCTTCATGAGCCCTTCTGAGGACTTTACAGTTGGCAGTGAGTTGCTCCACAGATGTTTACAAACACCCTTTCACAATAACTCTTAAAAATAAAAAGCAATTTAGCCCCTTTCTATACATGAGGAATATAAGGCAGAAAAATCATGTGGTCGGTTCACCACATGGGCAAAAAGTGATGGAGGTGAAAGCACATTTCCTATGAACCACAATTGCAGCTTTAAGTGTCCAGCATTCCTGCCAGTCAGACTGAAGGGGTTATAGGCAGAAATCAGGAAATGGAGAGTAAATAATCCCTAATGCTGTCAGAGTAGGGTTTTGGGGGCATGAGGGAAGATGCTTACTCCATTGGGTCATAGCTGAGGCATGCCCCAGAAGCACACCCAGCACCCCTCATTCAGGTGAGCATCTGCAGCCCCAATACAAAAAGTGGCAAATTACCTGATCCCATAAACTGTGTGAGTTCAGTGCAGGTGTGAGGAAGGGTGTCTGTTCTCCACATCTCTGCCGATATTATGATTACAGCATTTGCCTAAGCAGAGCCTCTGCTTGCACAAAACTGAGCTTTTAAACTGAAATCAGTTCAGGAGAGATGGACAGAGCTTTGTTACTCTCTACAGCAGAGGGCATGTTTGTTTGCAAGACTCTGTCTTAGTGCTAGTAGATCACACAACGAATGATGAAACTAGGAAATAAATATGGGAGAGAAAGAGAAAGTTACCAAGATGAGGCATTCTTTTGAATAGTTGAGGGCTGGTTTATATGTTTCAGAGTGCTCTGTCTCTTCATTCCCAGAAAAGAAAAATTCCAGGAGAAGGATGGTTACCCTTCCTTTGTCAAACCTTCCTCCTTTCCAGAAATGTCCCTCTGCAGAGGCCCCATCTCTGTTAAAATAGGTGAAGTATGCTGGCAGTTACTGCAGGAGGTTAATATTTGAAAACACAACCAGACAGACTTTGTTCCCAGGAATCAGCGCTGTTGGCAACACGCGTGCCCATTCAAGGCAGCTGCAAAACAAGCCCTGCTCCTGGTAGCTGTTGTTACTATGAGACTGAAAAGCTGCTCATCCACAACAGACAGGAGCTGGTACTGGACGACTTGTGCTAAAAACCAACACGTACTCACTGTGGAAACATTAGCAATGCTGCCTTCACAGGCTATTCCTAAATATAGTTTAGTCTTTTTCAGCATGAGCTCTGATTCATTACATGAAGATAAAGCTCCACAGATAATAACCAAAACAAATCAAATCATAACATCATCCTTTTACTTGAAAGATACTACATGTTTTACTGCTTCACAGAGAGTTTTTTAAGTTGGGAAGCTCTGCAGTGCCATGAAGGTGTGATGAGCTCCAGCCACTCACTGAGATGCATTGTAGCGTAACTGCCAGGAAAACACAGCACATTCACCCCCGGTATCACTTTGTTGTCTGATCAGCAACACTCCTGGGATGAACTTGCCCTAGTGAGCTTAAACAGACTCCTGATTGTGAGAAATGGAGGCAGAGAAGCCCCCAGACTCAGCCCACTGCTATCCTGGAAACCTCCATAGCACAACATGATATGGTCCTTCTGTGCAATTTCCAAGTACTGCCACCTTAAAGAGAAGAATCAGCGACATAAAGCATGCAAGTAACTGAATATTGCCTTTCCTTGATGTGTATATAAAGAGGATATAATGCATATCAATACAGCATGGTAGTATGCAAGATGATTTACACTTAGGAAATGCTGTAACTATGTTTTCTTGTTGCTGTATGATTTTACATTGGGTCATTTCACTGCAAGCAATTGAGCAGATCTTCAAGTTGAGCAGGAAGGGGAAGCAGAAAAGTGAACATATATTAATAATGCTGGTAATTCCCCCATTAATGTCTGTCACTGCCAATCTCTGTCTCAGTGCAATCAAACATCTGATGGGATGAGTGATAGCTGGGTGCCATGCAGCCAGAAGCCTTCCTTTGAAAAGCAGTGAGACAAACCTGGTACATCTGAAGGGAATTAATGGAAAATTGACAGCAGCCAGGCAATATTGAAGCAGCAGCTGGAACAGCTGTTGCTGATGTTCTCCCACTTGAATCCCTTCTGTCATCTTGCCTAAGCCATGCAGAGGCTGCCAATGCACCCTGCACATGCAGAAAAGCTGACCATCATGCATTGGCTGGCTTATTTGTGGTGGGTTCTTTTGTCTTGAGCTGTTGGCTTTTTGAGGCTTGTTTTGATTAGGCTGGTAGTTGGCTTTAATATCAGCCTTCCACCCTATTATCCTCTCTTTTATCTCCTCATTTCAGGGTATAATAAAAACTATACCTAATCCTTTGCAGCAAGAGAGTTTAATTTTGTCCTCCCTCTGTTTCACACCACTAAAGCAGTACTGAAACAGGAAGAAGGGGAGAGCAAGGCTTAGCCAAGCCATGCCAAATCTTTCTGCCCCTCACTCCATGGCAAGACACTTCTTGGTGTAGGATACAGGTGTCTAATCCTAGCAGCAGTGTTACACTTAATGATCCATAGAAAAATGGAGAAAAAATACCTAAGAGCAGATTTAATGAGTTACACAGGGACAATGTTTTATCAGGAGAGGCGAGACAAGGGGCAGCTCCAGCCATCCACCTACACGTTCCTTCATGCTTTCTCTATCCAGGGAATTGTGTGGTTGTGCAGAAATCACTTTCAAGAGGGCAGTATGTTCACTAGGCTGAAAAGAATTGCCTTCCTCATCACTTTCCTGAAAAGAGCAGGACTAGTGCTTTTCTGTCAAGCTCAGCCTGTGCAAATCCAAGATAACTCCATGGAAAATAATTGAACTCTATGGATATAGGGAAATAGGCTAAGGTAGCTCAACACTATGATGTGATGATCACATCATCCTGAAAATTGATTCAAGAGCAAAGCTGATTACAGAAATCTAATTGCTAAAGTGCAATGGATGTGATGATGTACAAGAGATATGAATATATCAGTGGCTTAATGTACAATGGCCATTTTGGTAGCAGAGCACAGATTTTTGCATCCCACTGAAACCTCAGCTGGCATATAGGAAGCTCCATGACACGGTTTAGGGGAATTTTTATAGAGAGTTGAAAGTGGATTTTAGTTTCCTGTAAATCAGTGCCCTGATTTTGTAGGTTAGCCTAATTGACTAGGGCTCCATGTGTTTATGCAGCAGCATACTGTATTCTTGGGTGCTGCTAATAGCACAAAAAACTTTTCTATTAGATTTGTGATTATTGTTTGCACTATGATGCGCCTACAGAGTCCAAGGATCTGTCAGGGTCTCACTGTCTTAGGCTATATGGAAATGACCATTCTTGTTCTCAGAATCTTTATATCTGAAATGATACTGTATTTTAAATTTATATTTCATGACAGTGTATTGATATAATACTTTTAATCTCAAAGACCCTATAAGCACTTCTCATTACACGAAGTAGTCACAGTGCAGGGTAGAAGAGTGCAAGTGCTAAATATTTACTATGCAATACAACAGTGAAGAGATTTTAGCTCAAGACAGATGAGTAAATGTTTTGCTTAGGGCGAGCACTAAGGGAGGATGAGTGTCTAAACAATCCAAACAAGAGCAGAGTGTTTAATGTCTTGCTTGAAAGATTCATGGGTAATAAACTACACAGTTTCTGGCTTCATCCTACAAATATGGAAATGATCCTGCTTGGATATGAACATTAGCAGTCATGCATTTGCTTGGTCAGCATGGCCAAGGAGCATCCCATTCATCCTTTTCTCCCTGCCTCTGCCCAACAACATCACTTTCCTGCTAGCACTGCTGAAGTTAAACAACTTTCAGCATTACCAGTCCAAATCCCTGCTCAATGGTTTATGTAACTGTGCTTGCAAAAATTGGCTTAAAATGCTTTGTAAGCTGAACCTTCCAAGGTCTATTACGTAGCTTGCTGGTAACGTTCTGTATTACAGCAGAACAGTGCTCCTTGAAATAGCTGTCAATATTTTGTTTTTATTTGCTGTCTTGAAAACCAGGATGAAAAAGCCCCAAACAATCAATGCAGTTGCCCATGGAATCTGCAGTATTGCTTACAATGGTCTTCAGCACAAGATGAATTTTGGCTTTCCTGTTCTGTTTCTCTCAGTGTGGAGAAGGAAAAGAAGTCTGGATCCAGTGTTTCCTTGGAATATTTCTGGATGACAAATAGGTAGAGGTTAGGCTCATGCCCCTTCTGGAGCTGGTGCAAGGCATTCTACTTCAGGCCTTAAGTGCTTGATGATTATGATAAATGTGAAGATACATGGCAATAGGCATTAAGATTTCCACAATGCCTGCTCCTTTCTGTCTCCTGCCCATCTTCTCTGCTGATCACAACATTTTCTCTAGTGGAAATGCTGATAATCTTAATGTCATGCAGATATGTGTGAAATGTTTATGAAAGGTCTGTGACTTTGCAAAGGACACATATGGTGAGCAGTCATCACCAATCTGACATTTACTGCGTATACATATGGATTAAATGTCAATGAAATTTCTATAGGGTCAGCAGGAGGAAGTGAGGATACTTTAAAAGCAGCGCTTCCTCTGAATGCCAATATTGCAGGTACTATTTCGCCTAAAAAAATCTCTACTTGAGCAGATGAGCTTAGCTCTGCTCTTACGGTGATATAATTCAAGTAACATGTCCTATTGTACCAGCAGCCACTGGATTTAGAAGTTCCCATTTTCTTCATCAGGTCTGGGCCAGATGGGCTGAAATAATATCCATTCTTCATGTGGCAAGTATTTTCCCTGCAAAAGGTGGGCCCAGGTTCTCTTCTAACCCAGCCTGCCCTCTGCATACTGCTGGTTCAGTCCTGATCTCATCCCACATGCCTGTATTTCCAGCTCTTTACAAAAACCTTGAGCTAAGCCTTTCCTCCTTTGAAGGAGTAGTTAGCTTCCAATAGGGAGGAAGTCCATCCTGCAATACATTGTTGTTTGTTTCTTATTTTTTCAGCATGTACAGATGTTTTTCAGTCTGTTTGAAACTCTGTAAATGGTCCTTCACTCAAGCAGAGAACTTTGGCAGCAGGAGGTAAGGCAGCCAAGCATTTCACTGTTTGCTTTATAAAAAACCTTTAAATCCTTGTGCCTGACTTTGCTTAATTGTTTTGGAGTCTTTGGCAATTGTCTGTGTTGCTATGTAATTTATGGTTAATGTTAGCAGCCTCCGAGTTAGCCTCATTGCCCAACACCAAGGAAACCCAGTATACTGGTGAGAGGAGCTCCAGGGATGCTCCTGCTGCAAGAGCAGCCCATTGCGGCTTTCAGTCAAACAGTCAGAGTTTGGATTCTGTTTTGCTATTTTTCTTTTAGGCAACTGGCTTGAATTCAATCCATAGTGAGCACGAGTAAAAATCACTAGTATCTGGGGGCTTCTCAGTGGCCTGTGAGTTTGTAGGATCTTGCCCTGCTACTGATAAATAGATATCCTTGTTTTTTAATCTACTGCTGTAATTTATGCCCTTTGTTGATAAATTAAGCAGAAAGGACAATGTTGAATGGATATGAAGACCAAACTAACTCCAGTGGATCATGGTGGATGGATTCTGGTACAGTGCCAGGACCTTTCTCGTGTTCTTTTGATGTTGGAGCTATATCCTCAGGAAATGGAAGACTGACAAATTCTTCTCCCATGACACTTGAACTCATGTCAGTTATTTCATCGAGATGTTTAATGTGCAGTAAAAGATGAAGGCACAGTTTTCCTTTAACCTTTCTCCATCAAGGACCAAAATGCAAGGAGCAGAGGTTCATGGTCAGACCTGCAGGTATCTCACTGTGTGGGGACAGGCTCTCCCCAAAGAGACCAGACAAGAGGGAATGAACTGGAACAGAAAGCAGGATGCTTTCCTGACTCCGGCACAGGCACCGCCATTAGACGGACCTGTTCATGCTTGCTTTTCTATTCACATTTTAATTAAGATTTAATAGACATTGTCAGATGTAAGAAAAGAATCCAGACACCTTGGGTGTTTGTCAAGGACCGTGTGGGTCTTTCTAGTCCTGCCCCAGCTACAAAAAGAAAAAATAATGCCTTACACTGCGTAAGCAATGTATATGCCTCTCAAGATGGGTATTTAAAAGGGTTTTCACTTGCTGCTCAGGCTCACAATTGAGTTGTGGCAGTTCCAGAAACTTCTATACACTGGCCTGTTTGCACATGCTTTAACTGACACCAAATGGGTGTCAGAGCAATTTAACTTGAACATCTCTGCAATTACCATAGCTCAGCTGATGCTGACACTTGATAAGTTGCTGCACTTTGTCATTATGTCTCAGCCTTCAAGAACGGTAAAACTGCATCAAATCTTCATATGACCCCCTCTGAGGAATTTTATGGCTTCATTATATTTTGCCTAGCAAAAATACCTGGGTATTACAGGAGGCTTCAAGGTAGAGTTTCATGCAGAGGTGGATGAGGCATCAGGGCAAAATTCCCCCTCAATGTATCACTAGTAGTGGCAGAAGCCAAGAATACATGCTCAGGGATAAATAGGCTCTATTCAGCATGGGCCTGGCTTTTTGTGTGTCCCTAGTAATCAGAACACCTGTAAATCATTTTAGATCAAATGAATTGTAGGAGCAGATTACAAACTCAATTGTTATTGGTCTGTTGCCACAAGGAATGACTTGAGAAGGATAAGTAAAAGGATGCTTTTTCACTGTGTAAAGCAAAGTGTATCTATAAAGTCTCACATCCTGTTAGGATCTAGTTGATGCTCTTGCCTCTAGAAGTTGGTAATGCAGCCAATGAAATTACAGACTTCAACACTGTTTAGCACTTAGCTTACACTGAGACATCCAACTTACTGATCAGACCACTCCACACTGTACTTTGTTAATTATCTTTCATTTCTCTCCCTCTGTGTTGCAGTAAACAACTGAGGAATTATGGGAGCAAGGACAGTGTACAGTTTTATTACCTGTTATCACTAGTTTTATTATACTTCTTGAAATTATATTTCCTTCCATTATATGTGAAAACCATTCACCAAATAGAATTTCAAACTGAAGCGCTAAAGAGCTATAGTGGAGACATTTAGGCCCCAGCTTTTATTTTTAAGGGCTTTTACAAATCCTGAAGCATCTACTAGTAACTTTACAGGCAATCTCAGTGCCACAATGGTACCAGTAATTAGGCTTTGTGACTTGCTGACACCAGCAGGATTGTTCTCTAAACCCTCCAGTGTACCATATTTCCATGCATGAAGCTTGCACGCACCTAACGATGGCACCATGCTCATAAAGCTCCAGACTGCAGAGCACAGTGGGGTTTGAGAAAATATAAGGCCTGTACTGTCATTTATGAAAGAAAACTGGGAGGACGAGGAGGGAAGGAGGCTGCTCCATAAGCAAACATACCACGTGCATGCCCAGTGCCTCCAGATTCGCAGCCCATGGAGGCCATGTTTTTGTCTGCCCTACCTGCCCCTTGGGAACACCTGATGCTCCTGAATATGTTCCTCCACAACAGCTGCAACCCTTTTTGGAGCAAGGGGCTACAAACAAGGGTGTCAGGTTTTATTCCTGTGACAGGCCCTGCTGGGCAAGCGCTTTACATTCAGTGGGGTTATCTATAGGAAAACCTTGGGAAAGAAGATGAGAGCACAGTGTTTCTTTTATCCCCAGAATGAGCACAGTAGGGACAGCAGTAATGCACATCTTCCCTAGCAGTGTCTTTGTGATGCAGCCATCTGAAGCCATAAGAGGTCAGATCTGGCTCAGCAGCTCCATGAAAAGCCCACTGGAGTTTAGCAGGAAAAGGCAACCTTCACCACATTTTTTCAGACCTTCCAAAAAACCATTTTCTTCTGCAGGGCTGTTCTTAGTTGCCCAGCATGATCCATTTAAAGCCCCTGATACCTGCCCCCTGCCTGAAATAACGTGAAACAGTGGTGGGAAGGTTTGTGTCCCAGAATCCATCCAGGAGAAGCTTGGCCACTGGCTTAGTTTTGCTCACATCTCCATCACATGCAGTGGGTACCAAAAAAGCCAACACTGACTCTGTTGAAAGAGGCTAACAACCCCAGACCAGCCCTCTTCATGGTGACGTTGGTGATACAGCCACTGTGAACAGACTGGAAGAAAAAAATTACTCTGGACACTGATATGTGCCATAATTTTGCCACAGAAAGCAGCCTTTATGTAAAAAAAAAAAATAAAAATAATCAGACCATATGAATGTAATGGGAAATCTGAGTGAAAAGGAGTTCTGCTCTAGACATTGGAAAATATAAAACACATCTCTTTTTCGCAGGCTGGTGATGTCAGAGAAATGCACCATGACCTGAGGACTAAGTAAATGTCACCAGGGTTCCAAATCCAGTGAAGCAAGCCACTAAAAATGGAATGTTTTCTGCAAACATCTCTTCATGTAGTTGAATGCATTTTCTCCAAACTCTTTTCACGGCAAATCAGCATTGGCATCTAAACCAGCTAGCACATTAATAAATCAAACAAGCTTACCAGATTGTGTCTATATATATAAATTTACCTTGTCTGATGGGATTAGATAACTGAGGAGTAAATCCTCTAAAAATGAAATGTTGAAATAGATTATTTTTTAAATTACTCTTTCTATACACTGATTATAAAATGACTCCTTCTATACTCTTCCTGCATTAGAAAATGTGAAGGGTCAAGTCTGAATTGCTCTGTTCATCTTATTGGCATTGGCTAGCATGACTTACAGCATGAATCCAAGTTCATATATTTATAATTCAACATTTAAACATTACAATTTCAAATTATACCCATAATCATATTCAAAACTTCAGAATGCTTTCCAATGAAACATGAATGTGTTACATAAGTTGAATTCCTGAAGCTATAATATTAGACATCATAAATACCAGCACAAAAAAGATATATCCCCCAAATGTGTTTAAAAAAATGTACTGTATTTGGGAAACGGAATTTTAGTTCTGGATAGATGCCAATCCCAGAGCTGTCAGCCTGCCTGTGAGCACTGAATTTGCAGTAATGTATTTAGATGATGACATTTTTTAACTGATACATACTGAAATACTGTCTTGATGTTATTAATGTGAGGGAAATAGCTTGGACTTGGATCAAACACAGTCTTGCCTTTGAACGTACTTCATTTAGGCCTGTGTGTGGGTACATTTCACTATGTAATTCAACAAAGAAATAAAGTCTTGAGCAGATAAAGGAGCTGTGGTCCAGAGCAGTACTTGCAGGATGCAGGCACTGGGCACCAGCAGCAGTGATGGAAAGACAGGGACCTGTGGCCTCACTGTCTGGCCAAAGTGAATCCTCACTTCCCACTCTTTTGCTAAAGACAGTAGATACAGGTGGCATTTAATATTCTGTGAGTATAGAGAGCTGTTTTCAAAAAGGCAGGGAATTCATTTGGCCTATTTTCAAAACTTACTTGAATGTGATCCCTCATTTAGATTTGGGAGGTCATGAGAGCCTTGTTACCTTCAGGAGACTGCCAGAAAGGCAAACTCCTGCAAAGGAATCAAGTGAAAAAGCGCAGGTAGCAGAAAAATAATTTCCAAGTAGTTGTGAAAGTGAAGCAAAGAGGGAAGGGAAAAACAAATGGAATTATGTGTACAGCCCCTATAGTGCCATGAGCATCTACTTGCCTAGATTGAGAGCTAATGTTCTACCCAGTGCATAGCATCATATTCTCCTTAACTCAAAGCATATTTTGATTAACACCACCCCAAAGGAGAATGAATGTGTGGGTTTAAATTACAAGATGGAAGCAGGTTCATGAACTCAGACAGGTTTTACAAAGAGGCCATGAGGTTAACAAAACTCAGGGGGGCTCAACTATCCCTTGTACAAACATTAGCTAATAGACAGTGACATGTTTCTCTCACTTCCTATCCTGCTCCCAGAACAAGACCATCAAGGCTTGGAGCAAGACACTTTCCCCCTGTCAACTCAGCAGCTTGGGGGAAATTTCACCACATCCACCAACTAATGCTAGAGGTGGGCTGGCCATGGGAAGGTGATATTATAGTAGAGGGTTTTGAGCAGAAACAGAGAGATTAAAAGCTCACTCCTGTGGGACTGTTAGGGCTATGCTTTTGGTGGGCGTAAGGCGTCTCAACCCACAATCAGCTAGAGAGGAGGGGCAGTTTTGCAAAGAAGTAGGGCATGGGTGCTATTCTGGTGTCTCCTGAACCTGAAGCAGTCCCCAAAACTGCTTTTGTGCCATGGACTCTGCTCATCAGCCCTCCCAAGGGGCCCACTGAATCTCCTCCCTGCCCTGCTCTCCGTGCCCTCCCTGATTTGTCTTGACCTGCTCACTGTCAGAGAAAGGTGACAGGCACTAAAACAGCCCACATGCTCATTTAGAAATTATCAGACTTTTGGTCTCAAAGATAACATCAGACCTCATTAAGCCCACACTCTGAGCAAATGTTTTCTTTCAGCCCACTTGTCAGTTTTAAGATGACAGAAGCACATCTTTCAAGTTTCTCAGTAATCCTAGTGAGATAACATGTGCTGGAGCAGGGGTGGCAGGGGATTTGCAACCCAACACCAGCATACTTGCTGCTCTTTGAAGAACGAGCTGTTTTGCTCTGGTGTTTTAAAAATGAGAAACTCAACCCTACAGTGGGTGACAACCCCTGACACCATCAGGCTCCCAAGTCAGCTGGCTTTCCTTTTCCAGATGTTGCAAGGATAGCTCGGTCACACAGACACACAGCCACAAATTCTGAATCCCTACGTTCCCTCAGACTGACTCTAATGGAGCTGGAAAACAGCAAGCTGTGCAACTGGTTAATTTGGTTAAACATTTAACAAACCCTCTTTATGATTGCAGCCGTTTCTTGCTGGTCAAAGCCCACAGGCCTTTCGCAGGCAAAGCGTTCACAGATTTCACTCAGTACTCAGTGACAGGATTCAACCCATTACTTAGAGGCAAGCTTCTAAGTGTCTAGTAACCTATGGCAAAGATAAATGCCATTTGACTTTTACTGGCTCACTAATGTGAGCAAAAAGTATAATTCAGAAAAACATGAGAATTTTTTCTCTCAGGATTTTCCTTTTCTTTCCTCCAAAAAACTCTTTTTAAAGACTCTGGAGGTGAAATGCAGAAGCATGTCTTCTTTGCAGAAGATTCCATGGGGCTATAATGTGACTTTTGCAAAATGGCTAAGCAGCCCAGGGTGCTAAATGGAAGCACTTTAAAGAAAGCTTGATTACAGGATTTCTCCCCAAACTACCCTTTGAAAGTTTAGACCTCCTGAAAGTACTCTACCTGGGTCACACACAAAGTGAATCCAAAGCCTCTGCTTGCTCTCGGCTTACAAAAATCAAAAGTCAACAAATTATTGATCCTCAGCCTATATTTTTCCTTTTTCATTCTCCTTCTGTACTCCTAAATGAGGCCTAAAGCATCACAATAAATATATCTAGCTATATCTAATTCATTCCCTATAAAAGACTTGTAGACTGTTACATACTTCATTTAGGGAACATGTAGCTGATTTAGAAGTACTTTCTCTTATTCTTCTATTTACATTTCATTTACAAAACACATATCTGAGCTATACATTGTTATTCTTATTTTATTTCCATGAGGGCTCTGCTTTAGTAAGATAAAAGAGCACATACCTAACATTAGGCAGGCCACTGTTTTATTCAAAACCAATTGGACTCCTGAGCTTAAGTGCCCTGCTAATCACTGCATCGATAGCCACTTCCAGTCCCAAATCTTCCTATCCTGGTCTTGCCAGAAATTTTTCCAGTCAGTATTGTGCTTTTCTTTTCTACAGGAACCCAATGCAGTGAATGCCAAGGGAAGTCACAGCAAATGCAGCATCCCTTGCTAGGTACAGGAGGCTTTCACTAACAGAACTGAAATCACAATGGCCTTTTCTGCAGACTTTCAACTTACGAACTTATAACAAGATTTCCTATAGGCTGCTTTAGCATTATTGCTTCTCATATTTCTCCTCAGCATTGACAATGTTTTATTTTTCCCCAGACAAATTAATACAATAAAACAGCAGTTGTGACTTGAATGCAAGAAAGCATTGTCCAGAAAATATAGAAGGAAAAAATGTGTATGGTAAGCTAGCAACTAATGTGTTTTGGTGGTGTCATACACTGGAGAAACATGAAAAATAAAGGCATGGATAAAATCAACTTGCTTTGGTAAATTCATTTGGAAAAAGAATAGCAGAAAGTGCTTTGTGGGTTAGTCTTCCACATCCACCTCAGATCTCTACACACTGGGTTGGAATACGAATAGAAGTCTCTGCACTGTTAAAGTGAGAACTGTTAACCATGCATAGCATCATTATAGAAATGTTATCTTTCCAGCTACAGACTGCAGAGCTAATAATTTGATGTCCAGTTATTCCTAGAATGGCAGCCAAAAACTGTCACCAAAAATGTAATCACAAGAAAATGATGACATTTTATACGTAGTTTCAATACTACATATTGTATTTTCACTGTAGTGAAAATACTACAGACAAGCTTGTCCTAGAAAATAACTGTGGAGCAACTAGTCACAACATACTCATTGAATGGAAGAGAAATTAAAACGTCTTGAGGTATTTTTTTTCCAGTGCAAACTCTGAGAACTGTGTGGGAATGAGTTAGCAAAGCCATGTGGCCTGGACAGCTCAGGGACTTAAATGTAAAAGTTTCCTTAACCAGGACTTCAAAACCTTTAATAGTTTGCAGTCTCAGCAAACGGAAAGCAAACATTTGGAAAGAGGTCTGAAATTAACTGGACTAATGGCTCCTTAAAGGAGTGTTAGGAATTAGATATGATTGTACAAAGAGTAGAGAAACAAACGTAAGCAGTTCCTTTCCCACTGTACAGTTCCTCTATGGAAGTGAACTGGTCTGATTTGATCTTTTCATGGATGATATTGGTTCAAAATGAATTGGTACAAAACAGAACAAGTACTCATGAAATTTGCAGGTGACCCAAAACTAAGGGCATTGCAAGTATAATGAAGGATCCAGATATCACACAGAGAGATGTAGATGCCTTTCAGAATAATAATAACAAAAGGGGCTGAAATTCACTTGTACTGGAATTTAACAAGAACAAGAATTTTTATCCTGACACCAAGGTTCATCACTTGGGAATGATAACAGGAAGAGTCTGCATACTGAAGAGGTTAAAAAGTGAAATTGCATCTCTATGTGTCTCCAAGTATGATATTTCTAATAGAGTTAGGAAAATATGAACGCCACACTCTAAGATTCTGATCTGGAATATCTGCAGTATTGTGGAAGCTGGTGTTCAGAGGCCATGGGCTCAATCAGAAGCACATACAGAAAAGGATTACTAGGATGAGCAGGGAAGTGAAAGTCCCATCTAGCAGAAAAAGAACTAAGAGAACTTTGCTTGTTTGCTTTGCTAAATTAAGCCTGTGAGTGATATGATTGCTTTCCATAAGCAAGTAAACAGAAGGGAAAAGAGCTGGGAGCTGAACAATACTGGCACGAGAACAAATGCGTATAAATTATCCTCATGAATAAATTGGAGAGGAAAATCAGAAGATTTCTATTCATCAGAAGAGTGAGGTTCTGCATCTGTCTTCTGGTAGGAATAATTAGAACAAAGAATCTTAGCAGCTTTCAAAAACCATGAATGGGAATATAGTGCTGGTCGTCCTATCAGCGGAAGAAAGTCAGTAGCCAAAAAGCCCCTCTCTAGTGTTCTAACTTCTGCTCACATCGCAGAGAGCACAGGTGCTCCTGGGATATTTTCAGAATATTATTATAGATAAGGAATCAAATATGGAGGAATGCTAAGGTGAAGATTAAACTCAAGCCCATTTACCTCTGTTGGGTATTACTCCTCTGCAAAGAAAATTACTGACTCACTTGGCTGCATTTCTTCCTTGTTCCATTTTGTTTGCTGTGAGCAATCTTTGCCACAGACACAAGAGGATAGTGGGCAGACAGCCTTGCTCCATCACAACAGCATTTCAGTACCTGACAGGCAGTATAAACCAGGTTGCACGCTCTGCAATCACAGACTATGACCAGAGCTGTCATGGTTTCAGATCTCACACCAACATGGCCCCTTAAGATAAGTCATTTAACATTTCTTACTGCCAGATGTTGGAGTTGTCTGCAGGAATGAGAGATTTTCTGTGTTGCTGCCCAGTCATTTTTGTCTGGATACCCACTGGGCATTTTTACCTTGATCCTTACTGCAGACTTTCCAGGAGCTTGGGTCTGCCCTAGGGTTGTGGGTGCTGGGTAGCCCTGACAGCCTTGGCACCTCCATGAAGCAGTCAGCCTGAGAGAGGGGAACGACAGAGGTGTCTCTAGGAGAGAGAGAATAACTGCTCTGTGGAGAAGAGTGCCTTGCTTAGGAAGTGAACATTTCTCCTAGGTATGAATGTGTGGATGACAGACACTTTTTTCTTCACCAGAAATTCCTTCTTTTTTATTTTTTTTTCCCTTTTAATGAAGCAAACCCAAGTTATTTTCTCTTTAATAGTCACTGATTTGAAGAGAAAAAATAGTTTGATTCAAATTAGTTTTCATTTAAGAAATCCTTGGGTATTTTCTACAAAGAAGGAAATGAGAAAATAAAGTACTGCATTTCCAGAAGCTATCACTCAGGAGTGAGTGGAGCAGTAAGGCAGAATTAGGCAGAAAGAGTATTTGAGCCAACTTCCCAGTCTGTAGTCTTGGGCACAAGTCTCCTGTATCCCATGTGAGCTCTCTGAGCTCTAGGCACAAGAGTGTGTTTCTCATTTATAAACAGCAATATTCTGCAAAATTGTTAAATACAAATTAGAGAAAAGAAAAGCTTGAGCAATTTGATAGCCTGATGGGAACAGCTGGACACTAGTCTTTGCTCCAATTAGTGCTTGCCTACATACGCAAACGAAGTATTTTTACCAGGAGATGCTGAAAAGGCCTTTTGTTAGTCCTCTGTATGACTTGGCTTCTAGGGCACTTTCCTGATAAATAGGTGTTGGGAAGCCTGAGTTCAGCTTCTGTCTACCTCCTGGCAGAAAATGGGTTTGAACTATGATCTGCTCTATCCTTGCTGGGTCTGCTGACATGCAAGCAGCAAGAGGAAAGCCACATTTACCTTGTCAGTTTTGCAAATTCATTCTTGAACCTAGCTTCAAGATGGAAGCAGCTCCTTCCAGAAGCACCAAAGCAAGCCACTTTGCACCTCAGCCTCTTTCTTATTTTGATCCAAACTATTGAATGCAAACTAAATTCACAGATATTTTCAACCATTCCATTTGCTGGTTTGAGGGTGTTTGTTTTGGTCAAATAACACATTTACCACAAACGTTTGCCAAGCTCCAGCCTCAGGGTTAGTTGGATGCAAAGTCCCTTCCTGGTCAGGCCTGCTCTTGTTCCAGGCTTAGATCCCCCCTGCTCCGTTGCTGTCTTGTGGGCTGCCTTTGCTTGCACAGAGCCTTTTGTTTGTTATCTGCCTGTGGATCCAGAGCGGATGCACTTTTTCTTTCTATCTCAAAAGCATGTTGTGCAAAGACAGCACTGTGCTGACAAATTAACAGGCAAAAAATAGCATTATTTAAGCACAAACATCTCAAACTTTTGTCATGGTGCTCTATAAATACAACACAACAGCACACAGTGTCTGCTCAGATAGATGTTTGCGATGAAAGGATGTCTGTGAATCTATTTAAAGGGGATTAAGATTTTAGCTGGCTAGATTCTGGGTCATTGGTTTAACATCTATATTATTCAGTACTGTAGTATCTGTCTGCTAGACAGATTGCTTTAACATCTATCCTACGGCATACTGTGCTAATTATGCTTCCTATCCTCTGCAAGGCATTTTCAGATACGAGCACGGAAAGTGCTGTTTGAGTGGCTGCTCTGCCTATGACACTGTGTTAGCTGCCTGGCTCTCCCCTCCCACAGCTCCTGGCCCCCGATCGACAGACGCACATCCACGTACTGTGCTCCATTGTGAAGTCCTTGTACACACATCCCTCTAACAAGCCATGATTGTGCTTGCCACGCTAAACTGTCGGAGGATACGGTAGCAGCAGTGTTGTAGGTTGTTACTAAAACGGCATGAGCACAAATATACCTAGAACTGGCCCAATAATTTTATTTTCGTTTTGAGGGGCAATAAGGAAATCAAGGAGGAGAGGATGGTGGGAAAGGAAATCATTTTGTGTCAGAACATTTCAAGCAACCAAACATTTTTTGACTTGAAACTATTTTTTCTTTTTTGCATGTTCAGATTATTTATTTCCTTGCTTTCTCCTTTCAGCTACGGATTGATTTAAAGCAGAGAAAAAAGAAAAAAAAAGCCAGACAGCTTAGCACAGAGAACACCAAAACAGAATTGTTTGGCTGGTGGAGGCTGCCTTGCTTGCTGGAGGTGTGGGGGACAAATCCATGTTTATCAGATGCAAACTGGATTTCCCACTTAGGCAATACACTGCCACTACTACTCCACCCCATACATGCACACTTGCAAAGGCTTCATTTCCCAGCAGATTTACTGCTGACTGAAAACACACCAGCTCTTCCTTTGCCAGCCCTTTTGCATTTCCCAGCCCTGCTGTATGGAGATTAGAGGCAGATGTGCCTACCACCAGCATCCAGGAGCTTTGTCAGCCGCTGCAGAAGCCCTCCCTCTGCTCCTGCCCCCTGTGAGATTTCCCCAGCAGAAAGACATGCTCTGTTGTCCTCAAAGCACAGGAGCAACAGACCTGTGATGACAGAAGTGTGATAAATAGAGAATAATGTGTCCTGCTAGACAGAATAATGAGATTACATATGAGCTGCCATATCATATCAATTAAACCACTGGCCCTTTTAGTCCGGCAAATCCATCCTGCCACAGTGATCAGCGCTTCAGGGAGAGTGGGGAGAGAGAGGGAGGGCAGAACTGACATAACCTGCTTAAAATAACACAGAGGCTCCCGCTGCTGCTGAAGGCAGGATGGGTCCAGGTCCAGCACAGGGCAGGGGGGTGCCCTCTGGGGCAGCCCAACACCACGCAAGGCTTCCAGATGCACCAGGGCTCTCAGCATTGCTGGCCTTGTGGTCTCTGCCCCAAAAGGAGAGTAGTGGGGGACAGATGGCCACAATCAGAAGCTTTTGTAGGTTGCAGAGATCCTGCAGCCATATGTGCCAGCAGCCCAGGCAGCATGGTCTTGTCCTTCTGCCTGGCTTTCCTGGCTCCAGCTGATTGGAGCATTCATCCCTCCTGGGTGACAGCTGACAAAGTCCTGAGCACTCAAGAGGCCTGTCCTTGCTGTGAAAACTTAAGTGCATGCAATATGTGCTCACCTGGCCTACTTCACTGTGACACAGCTCTTTCCCATGGAAGATGCAGTGCCTGCCCTGAACAAACCTGTCATGGGAAGACCCAAGAGGCAGAGTGAAGTACTCAACAGAAAATGTCCCAACCCCTCACCCTGCTGCCCCACCAGAGCTCCCCTTACACATTTTCAGGCAGCAGTCCCAGCTGCTAATGCAAGGAGAGGAGTACCCTGCTGTATGGGCCAATCATATCCTCAGAGACGTGTTCTTCTCACAGAGAGACTGTGGGTTTAATTAGATGTGTTTTGGCCATTCACTCAAGTAGCTAAGTAATGTACTGCCTTTCACACGTTGTTGTCATGAGCTAGCCATGTACATGGTCTGAGAAAGCGTTTAAGTATAGGCCACTGAAATTTCTTTTGTTTATAGGACAATATAAATCTCCATGAAATGAGGACCAATTGTCATCTGTCTGATCTGTGTTGGATAAGCATGCATGAACAGCACCGACTGTCCCCCAGGTACTTACCGTAGCAATAGGATGAGGAATCAAGCCTTCCTGTCCTTTCTCCAGCTGCTTTCAGCACAGCTTTTGTTTAGAAAGGTTTAGCAGATTGTTCCAAAAGCATTATAAAAAAGTAAAGCCTGTTTCCCTATCCTTCTCAGACTTAAGGCTGTATTAACTGATATCTAAGAAGACACAAGCTCCACATGATTATTTTCCTGGGGTTCAAGTGCTCTTTGTGTCTCTTTCCCATGCAAGGCCACTGGTGGCTCTGGGGTAAGATGCCACACCATATCTCTCCACAAAACTCACCTTCTTGTCCCACCGTCTGTGAACTTCCACCAGCCAAAGGGCCTGGGAAGAAGCAAGCAAAGGAAATAAAATAGTGGTGCCAGCAGAACCAGTCAAAACCTCCAGCAGATTTGATGGGATGTCTCCAGACAGGCTATGTGGGACCAACCTCTATGTCACATCTGGACTGTCTACACCATGATGTGCAGTTCTCCATGCTTTGGCCATAGAGCAGGTGCCTGTGCCTGGCTTTTCTGTGATCATGAATACACTGGCCATCAAGGCCCTTCCCAAGTGAAATGTGGGGCCTGGCCTCTGTGCCCACACTTCAGGGCAGAAGTGGGTGTTCAGCACTCAGAAGTGGAGGAGAGAAAAGCAAATGGGAGTGAGGAGTTCATAGAAGATTAAGCAGTAGAAAAAGAATTGGAGTATAAACTGATTGGAAGTGACCTGCAGCAAGGGGCAAGAGAAGAAAGATAAAGAGAATGAAAGATAATTCCTAAAGGAAACGGAAGATGAAAAGATCAGCTCTTCAAAAGAGAGAATAGCATTCTGCTCACGTATAGCATCACTTCTCAGGTGGGTTGGCTGGTGCCAGGGACAAAGCTTTCACTCCCGGATGAAAGGTGTAGCTGAGCAAAGGTTACAGCTACACAGAAAAGATGCAGAAATGACATTGGTTTCTAATCCAAGGTTTTCTACTACCTGAAATGGCAATACTACTTTAAAAATTCAATATTTTCTGGGTTGTTTTTAAACTCAGCTCATACAGAATCTTAAAGGCAGCCACTGATTACAACAAAAACAGAATTACAATGAATTATCTTTTAACTTGTGAGGGATGGTGTAATGGAGTGAATTTAAAAATGCAATCACTGCTGTCTGGAGGGTGGCAATGCCTGCTGGTTTTGGCCATCCCAGTTTGTGGAAAGATACCTCATCAACATCAAAAGATAGGAAAGGCTATCTGGGTTAGATCAAAAGTCTGCCTCTGCTTACCCTGCCTCTAGCAGCAGCCCATGGCAATGCTGTGTGAAACAGCATCAGAGTGGGGCCAGCAAGCTGCAATCATTCCCTGGCACGCCTCTTCGGCAAATAAACATACTTCTGTTGGGCCGCTTGTAATATCATTGCTTTTGTACTGTCATATAATTTAAAAAAAAGCAGAGCCAGGGGCTGTGAAGTGGTAAGGGCTTACAAAGCTTCAAAGAGGCCTGTGAGTGGGAATTTCAGAAGACCCCAGCCCCTCCAAAAGGCATGTTGGAGCACCACCTCTTCTGGTAATTTACTTCTGAGAAGTAGTATTACTGTAGAGATAGATGCCTTTTCCACTACGTTTCATACAGTGGGAGAAAAGGTGTTTCAGACTAGGGGTTTGCAGGTTGTAGAAAAAGGCCATGTCTTAAAAGTGGTCTGTGTCTGAAGGAGAGTCAGAGCTGGTGAGCAATGGTGGTGACCGTTAGATGTGAGCTTCTGGGCAGGTGCAGCATCAAAGCAGGTGGCCTCCACAAGGCTGAGTTGACCTAGCAAATGTTTTTCTTTCCCTTTGGCAACCAGAGGGACTCTGCAATATTTAAGTGCTCAGTAGGAGCAGAAATGAAGGGCTGAGTCACGCTCTGGGCCCCGTGCATAGGGAGCATAGACTTCAGAGAAGATGCCTTCAGTACACCTTGTAACAGCCTCCTTCTGATGAACCTTCAAAGGATTTGGCTCCCCTCAAGCTGGTAATGCCTGTGCAATTTCAGAACAGACGACCTGTAAGGTAATGAAGGAAGCCAGTGGAAAAGCACTGGCAAGAGATAACAGATTCATCTGAAAGCCATGCCCACCACC
>VZZY01020403.1:0-72582 GCA_013400335.1 Eurystomus gularis | reverse complement strand
TTTAGGAGTGGGGAAGAAAAGGTCTTCACTTGATTCAGTGTTGAGCATCAAGTCAAAAATGCCTGTGACATTTTGGAAATGCCAACAGCTTGGGGAAATGAAGCAACTTGCCATAATCTCAAAGTCTTGCTTGTCCCAGCAGGGATCAAAGCAAAGGCCCCGTAACATGGCTGGAATTGTTAATACCTCCACTCTGCGAAGGAACAAGTGTGCTGGGCTGCCAGTGGGCTGTGCCAAAGCCTGGCTGTCTGGGGGAACTGGGCTTGGAGGCAAGTGAAGGACATCATCCTCCATATGGGGAAAGCTCACATCCCGGTGACGTCCCATCTCAGAGGAAGGGGAACTGGAAGGACTGCTACTGCATCACTGCCAGCGGTGGCTGCTCATACCTGGCTACTCTATGCAGGGGAAAGGAAAGAGCTGACATTGACCAAAAGGCTGAGAAATGTGTTTATTTTTGCTTCAAATCTAAGGCTTACTGCCTAGGGGACAAGATGTGAACTGTGCTTTTATGAAATGATTGTGTGGATGAATGTGTCTGCATCAGTACTCTGCCTTGCTTCACTCTGAGTCATACTGCAGGGGGTGGGGGCTGACTAAAGATGGGCCCAGGCAATATTGTTCAGATGCAAATCTAAGTGGATTTGTAGCTATTTAAAATGTTTGAGGAGAGCAGCGGTTTTTTAGCTCAGGGCTTTGGTCCCAGGGAAAGACTTGTGGCTCTTCACTGTGAATCAGCATGCCTCAAGGTTAGCAGGTAACACTGGTTTTTGTAGAGAGACTTGTAGGAGCAGCAGCAAGGGCAGCTCTGGGCTCAGCTTGGCAGTAGAGAAGCAGGGTCCCCTGCCTGGGAGGGAGCCAACCCAACCCCTCCTGTGTGGCACCGATAACTGTAGGCAGTAAGTTGTTGTGTTTGAAGAGCCCTTCTTGCAGCTGTTGGAGCATCCTGTGATTCCCAACTGATGTGGGCATTCACCTGGAGTGAGAGTGCTTGGCTGGGGTGGGAGAGTCTCAGCTTCAAGCTCCTCAATCTGCCTGGTGCAGGTCTAGGACCTGGGTCTGTTACGTTGCAGCAAGTCTTTCATTTATCTGAGCAGGTCTACAGTGAGGACTGGCTCCAAAAGCATGTCATTCTTCTAATGAAAAGGTCTTTCAGTAGACACTTGCAACCAGGTATTCAGTTGGCTCTCCCTGGAGAGGACAGGACACGCTCACCACCCCAGCTGGCTCTGCAGCTCTTGTTGTTGTAATAAACAACCCACTCAACCCAGACTTTCCTTTGCTTTATCCTTTTGACAGATCTGTGTGCTCTGTGGGCCAAGAAGAGCTGGCAGAGACCAGGGGTGTTCCCACCCCAGGGAGCAAGGAGGTAGTGCTGGCAGCTCCAGGCTGGGTGAAGCCAGCATCCAAAGTCAGAGCCCTCAGGGAAAGGGGAAGCTGCAGTTGACAGTGCTGGTTTATGCTGGGGGAGGTTTTCGCTTGCGAAGCCAGAGACAGGCAGTACTTTGAATGATGCATAATAATGACACTGCAGCCATTGGGGCAAATCCCTTCCTCGCTGTAAGAAAGGAGTTGTGAAATCCTACTTCTAAGTATAGCGGAAGATTTCTATGTCACCTAGAGTTTCTTGGTGAATGTATTATAAATGATTGCCCAAGCTGTGAGTGGAATAAGCAGCGACATTACAGAAGTCAAATGACTGCTGTGTGCTATCTGTCCCTACCTGACCTTAAAATCTCTCTGAGAAATACAAAAGTTTGGGGAATGCATCCAGGCCTTCAGTGGAGTGCCACATAAATGAAACTGAATGAAGTGACCACCCGTATCCTGGGCCCCTGTAACACCTTGCTATCTCCTCTCTTTTGGGATGCCTGCCAGTTAGAGACACGGATGTAGCCCTGTTAGCTGTACAGGCTTGATTCCACCTGACAGGATGAACGTCCAGAGAAGTGCCCTTAGCTTCCACTGTGACTGCTCAGTGCCAAAGAGGATGCTCAAGATGTCTTCTGCAGCACCGCGGCTCAGCCAGCAAGACCCTCCACCTTGCTTTACTGGAGAAGAGAGTGGTGGGTAACCTGCTGGTACCTGCGTGACCCTGGTGGAGCTGCCTGGACCTGAGACACATCCTTCACCAAGGCACCACCTGCAGTGATTGCTGCTGCAAAGGGGCTGGGAATTAAGTCTGTTGTACAAAGGTTTTTAAATATTTGTTGGTTTTATTTGCTTGTGTGATTTAATGGAACAGTCTCAAGATGGGCTGGGTCACACCCATAAACCACAGGCAGTGTGCATTAACAGGATGAGATAACAGCACTGTAAGACCTCTTTTTAAAATTTGATAGTTCTGAAGTTCTTTTTTTTTTTAATAATAATTTTTATAACACTGGAGTTACAACCAGCTTAGAGCAAAACTGTTAACTTCTCAGAACATGATTTACTAAGCAGTCATTTTTTATAATATGTGAATTTATATTATACTAGCCTGCTATGTTTCCCTTTTGGAGCAGTTAGGATTTTAATATCATTAGCCTAATATTTAGTCAGAATATATGTTTTATGATCCTCATAAAAACTAATTACAGTGAGGCTCTCAACTCATAAGTCATGGTATGTTGGTCCTTCAAGATGTTACACATACTATTACTGGGCTTCAGGAAAACTAGACATGATAAGATGCAGCACCATGTCAAACCACAGAGTAGGTAAAAAGCTGAACCTCACACTCGAAAGGTATTTTAATGACTGGCCTTTCAGTATGGAAGCTTTTGCATATATTTGGAAGACTATGCTATAGAATTCACACTTTTATATTCCTTTGTGCTTAGGGACCAATTTAAACTTGTTCTGGGTGGAAACAAGATTTTCTGTTGTTTTACCTGTTCCCCACCTCTCTTCCTCTCACACCATGTCTCTAGTACCCTGCTGCCCTCCCCTTCCCAGCCCTAAGCACTGGCTGCCTTCTCTGCCCTGGGGGAGGAGGCTTTGCAGCTGTATGGCTTCTGTGGTGAACTGACCACATGATTTTTCTGTCTTATTAAAACAGTGAGCAAAAAACTCGATTTCCCATAAATCTATTCTGCAATTCCCATAAATCCTCCAGGAAGACGGAAGCATGATAACGCCAGCCATAAATATCGAAAAAGAAAACAAACTTTCTCTTTTCTGCCTCACTGCACAAAGGGAGCACATCGCTTCTGCCGAGCGCACCCCCCCTCCCTCCGCCGCTGCCGGAGAGGAGCGAGGAGGAGGGGGGGGGAAACTGAACTGAGCTGTCAGCGCAGCCCCCTGAAGAAGCCAAGCAGCCAGAGAGGGGGGAAACTGAACTGAGCTGTCAGCACAGCCCCCTGAAGAAACCAAGCAACCGGAGAGAAGGGAGCAGCCGCCGCGGAGAGCCGCCGGACAGAACTGCTGACTCCCACTGCTCTAGGAATCCGGGGGAGAGAAAGAAGCCGTGAGCTGCCGCCGGCCGTAAGGTGCGCAATCGTTGCCACTGCCGTGAGCCGCCGCCACGAGCCAAAACTGAAAGAATCCAGAAAAAAAGCTGCAAGCTGCAGCAAGAAGAAGAAATTGCAACAAGAGGCCATTAGAAGCCGCGTGCTGCAGAAAGCCACGCCGCAGAAGGCCGCGTTGCCAGAAAAAGTGAAGAAGTGGTGCCGAAGAAACTGCACCGAAAGCTGCACTGCCAGAAAAGACAAAGCCGACGCCACCGTCGGAGGGAGAGAGAGAAACTCCAAGCTGCAAGAGAAAGAGAGAGAGAGAAACTCCAATCGCACCGAAAAGCTACAAGCTGCTGACGTCACTGGAAACAGTCCAGGTCTGCCGGTCGGACATCGTCACCGTTCCACGGAGACCATCGCCACACGCTGAAAGGACACACGCACGCACACACACGCACCATCCACATATACAGGTCGTATTTTGACATAATTAAGTCCTTATTTGCCCTTATCTCTCGGTGGGCGAGAGAGGGAGTGAATGGGTGGGCGTGGTGTTCTTTAATATTGTAATATTTCCATAGAGTAAATAAGGTTTTATTTGAATATATTTAGTAATAAACTTGTTAGATACTCTTTCGGTCTCCGTGTCTGCTTGCGAGCTTGGTGGGGAGATGTCCCAATTTACCCTCAACCCTTCTCCCTTTGGGAGGTGGTCGGACCTCTGCGCGCCCGACCGCGACAGCTTCCGTATGAGGATCCAGCCTTGCTCTAAGCACTGCTGCCACAGAGAAGGAAAAGGCCACCACACACTCATGCGAGGCTTTTTTCTAGATTTTATTTTGACTGTGTTACAAGAAAACAGAACTGGTAATTACCTTTCATGTCAGAAGTAAACGGCCTCAGAAATTATCCCAAAAGGCCTTGAATCAGTAAACAGCAATTATGTGTGCTCTCTCTGAGGAAGAGGGTGATGTCATGGTAGTTTTGAATAAATAAAAGCACTTGAAAATTAAAAGAGCCTAAGCTATTTTACACTGTCATCCTTTCAGATTTGACTATTCATATGTTGCATTTCAGCTCATTAAGGCTGTTTCACAGGCAGCTGACTGCAAAGATTTGTGACTTTTGCCTCATCCCTGCCCCCCACCAGGCTTCTAGGTCCAATCCTCTGTGCACGCCCCCACCTTCCTCCCAGGCATCTTGATTGCCCTTCACCCTCTGGCTGCTTGAACTCTCCAATGGCATCCCCAATTCCCAGTCTTCACTTTGCCCTTCTTCAAGCAGGCAGCTGCCCCAGCAGAGCTGGTCTCTGCCCCATGGACAGTGGATGCCCTTTTTGGTTGCTGTTTGGACCTCCTCTGTGTGCCTTCATCTCCCTCCTCTCTGCCCATGCCTCTCACTTGCCCACAGTGCTCCCACACCCCACAATACAACCCCTGTATTTCGTCCATGTCGGTGCATCCCTGTCCACACAGACAACTAACCCAGCTATTTGCCTAGGCAATCACTTCCTACTTTCCTAAACTTCTTCCAGTCTCCACCAATCTCTGTCTCCTTCTCATGTCTGTCTTCTGCTAAAGGGGACACATCAACATGGGCCTCTGGTAACTCATTTCTCCACAACCATAACACTAGCTTTTGACCACAGCAGCTAAATTTCTCGATTGCTCATAGATTATGTAGTTG
The DNA here is from genome assembly GCA_013400335.1 of Eurystomus gularis. Lineage (NCBI taxonomy): Eukaryota > Metazoa > Chordata > Aves > Coraciiformes > Coraciidae > Eurystomus > Eurystomus gularis. The sequence goes on along the minus strand of VZZY01020403.1, from coordinate 67,459 downwards.
GATGTGATTGCTGTGACCATCTGGTCTGATCTCCACTACAATTTAAGCCACAGGTCTTTTCTGGATTATTTCCTGCTGTCTTTTCTATAAATAGACATTAAAAAATGCCAACTCTTAGCTCGTTCTTTCTGATGATAGAGCAGCCACCACAAGTGTTAGCTGTTTGCTGCTTTCTATTAAAAATACATACTTTATTTCCAGACTGGGTATGTCAGCTTCAACTTCCAGCTGTTAGATTCAGTTACAACTTTATCTGAAGAATCCTCTTTCCCATTTCTCTTCCTCAAATAGATGCTATGATTAATTCCTCTCTTAAACTTTAATTTGCTAAAATTAACCATCTGAGCTCCTGTGTTTTTCTGCTGTGTTTTCCAGTCTCTGGCTTGCTCTGAAGTGCCTTTAACTGATTCATATTATTCTTGCACTGAGTGCACCACAGAAGGGTACAATAATATAACTCTCTAGTCCTAAATGGTATTCTGTATATTGAAAGATAATGTTTACTCTTCTACACTGCAGCAATGGCTTGGGAAAGATGTTCTCCCTCCTCAGGGAATATATGCTACAATATTTAAGAGTGTTCCAGCAATCACAGAGAAATAAAACTTTTTATCTTTGCCCTTGCAAGATGTAAATCACCTTGAAGACTTAAGATACATATCAGTGGTGTGTCCTGCTTCCCCTCCTGTTCCTGCACTGCTACCTAAACTACAGATGAAAAGGTTTTCAATGCTATGTTATTACGGTGATTCAATACATCACCATTCCCATTCCCTCATTTTTAAATTGTTATTCCATAAATATGACATAGTTTGTGCTCTTTTCCCCTAGGTGTAGGACTTTACAGCTGGTAACATTTTGGCAGGTATTTTTCACTTGCATCCAGCTTACAAGTGATCCAAATCAGCCTCTACTCATCACGTTTCCAGTCTTTTTACTGTCTCATAAGCTTCATGAGGAATTATTCTACATTTCCTTCCAGATCAGTGGCAATTATGTGGAATAGCATAGGTACAAAAACTAAGCTTCGTGGAACATCTGCAACATCAGGCCTTTTTGTAAATGATTTCCCATTTACAATTATATTTCCAGATCTCCAATTTAACTAGTTTCTAGTTTCTCTCATCTACTATGATGATTTTGTGTCTTTCTAGTTTCTTACTCTAAGTGTCATGAGCTACCAACCCAAAGAGCTTTCAGAAGACTGTTGTTTCAATATTATTCTGTATCAGTCAAGCATGGAATTTAACTGATTTTTAAAGAATAAAATCACATTCTTTTAGTATAATTTTATTGTGTCAAAATCTGTGTGAGTTTATACTAATTGTACCTTTCTTCTTTCCTTCTGTAGAAAATTAAATTCTGTATCGCTTATTTGATTATTCTGCAAAGGATCAGTTCAGTTTCATGGGGCTGGTACCGTGGGATCTTCTCATTTACCTTTTTTAATACTGCTGTCTTCCTGGCTTCCTGCCAGTGTCTCGGAACTTCCCCAGTGTTTCAAGATGCATTGAAAATTAACATTATTGATGCAGAGAACCCTTCATCAGCTCTTCTGAAGCTGTTGATTACAAGCTGGATTTTTAGAAGCCTAGGGAGAGTAGCTGCTGTTTAGTATTATCCTTGGTTACTTTTGGAATAGAAGGTATTTTACGCAGCTTAGAAAATCAGTGTGGTGTCTGCCTTTTTCCAAATACAGGGCAGATACATCTATTGAACACCTTTTTTTGCATTCTTTCTAGTGCTCGGCAAAGGCCTTGGTTAAGATTCCCTGCCATCTCTGCCTTGTTGTCATTGCTATCCTCTTTCTGAAGAGGCCAACCTTCAGAAATGGTGGAATTTGGCTAGAGATCTGTCAGGTACATGCTCGCTCATAGGGGACAATGGTATATATATATCTCGTTCTAATTAACTCACTAGTCGCCTTTGCACCAAAGTTCAGGCAATTCCAATTTGGATCAAGAAAATGCCACAGGTTTCAATGCATTGATAAATTTTTTGAAAGGAATTGAATTTGAAAGGTGGCAAATTTAAAAAAAAAGGAGCAAAATTAACATTTCTTTTTCCAAAGGGATTTTCCTGAAATGGTCCTTTTGATTGAAAACTATGTTGTTGGCCTGCCACTTCATGAATCTTCATTCACCTATATTGTAGGTTCTGCACGTGCATACAGTACAAAAGTGGCAAGTATTAAGTGTTCATCTTTTCTCCAAAGGAAAGCTCCCTAAAAATACTTTGCATAAATCTTTGCTCCATTCAAAGCTTGCACTAGCTCACAATGAAAAGTGAAGTTAAGACTAATATAGCATGTAGCACCACTGTCATTCTCAGATACTAAAGGCAAAAAAATGCAACCCTCTCTTTTAAGTGGTTTCTGAATCATTCTGAAGTATCGCAGCATATGTTCCCATTAGGAGCAGCATAAGTCACAGAACAGTGTTTGCTTATGGAAGGTTCACATCTGAATTGCTGGCCCATTTGGATTAAATTGCACTTAGCTGCTTAGCAGAGCCAATGAAGGTGCTAAGGGAGTTGCTAAAAATCTTTACTGCAGTAGGAATTTGCTCCACTGTGTGTTTAAATCACTAGCACCAAAATTTTCACATCACTCATGGAAACAGGCCTGGTTAAAAGTAAGTACGTATAATGGATTTAATGAATGACTACTCCAGCTGAGAAGGGCTATTTGCTTGCCTAATAGCCATCAAACATTTGTTAAACTAGACCTGTGAGCCATAAGGAGTTTCAGCTCTGTGATGAGCAGTAGGAATTAGCAATATAGAGATATTGCTGGAAAACAAAACTCTCCTGGTTTTTCACATGGGTGAAGAATTTTTACTCAGCTTTCAAAAATAATATTCATAGTAAGACATGCAACAGACCTGGAATTTTCACAAGTGGAGAGACAATGGCCAAAGAGCAGATTACAATGGAAAAGCTGTGCAGCCTGACATGTAGCTCTAATGACAGCTCAAGCACTTGGAAGTGTGGCAGAAGCATGTGCCTGCACCTCTATACTTTATTAGCATTTTATTTTTATTCTATTTTCATGCTGGAGCTCCACATAGAAATTCCAGCTGCAACCAGTCTGTATGCTATGTGCAGAGAGGAGAGGAGAGGAAAGGAGAGGAGAGGAGAGGAGAGGACAGGACAGGACAGGACAGGACAGGACAGGACAGGACAGAAGAGGACAGGAGAGGAGGGGACAGGAAAGGACAGGGCAGAAGATACATTTCACAGGCAATGCTGGATGCTCAGTGGTGATGAATGAAACAGATCCTTACCAGAGTGCCAGTTTCCTGGGAGAAGAGCTCCTATGGTACAAAGAGAAAATTGAACTGAAGAGAACAGAATTTTTTCCGTTTTATTCAATCAGTGTCCAACACAGAGTGAGTCTCTCCTCTGTGGTTTTTGTGCCACGTGACAATGGAAATGTTTACCACCATTGCTGATCATCATAACTCCAGCCAACACACTCTGCAGCAACTGAAAGTGCACATACATCTGCCGCTCATTGAAATGGTCTGAGTCTAACAGTGTCTGGAGTGTGTCTGTTGTTTATGGGAATGTGCAATGATGTGCCTCGGTGGCTTTATGAGAGGTCTAGACTGAAGGAAGTTGCTCATCCTGCACTGACAGCAGGCCAGTGGCCTGAGATTAAAAAAAAATCAAATTCAACAGAAGGGTGTCTTTCAGAGAGCAAAGCCTTAACCTAGGAGTCTGGGGCTCCCTTTGGACCTTGTGTTGTGGGACTGTATTTCTTAAGAGGAGGCCCAGACACACAGGGCAACAGAGAAAATTAAGGCATCAAACTTGCAGACTTGGACTTGGAGCAGGGGACTTGACAGGGCAAAGCTCATTTCTGTTGGAGCAGTGAAATTAGCGTGAACCTCCCAGAGCCAGGATGAGGCGGGAGCACTCCTGGGGGCACACTCTTTGGGAATGAGAGCTAGAGGTATACGGTCACTGGGGTACCAAATGACGTAGAAGTGAAAAGTGAGAGACATGAAGATGTGTTGTGAGAGAGGATGTATCAAAATGAGCAGCAGCTTAGGGGCATGATGATTTCTGCTAAGTTTTCATTCACTTCCAATGATGGTTAGGAAGTTTCACAAGTAAATCATCAGCCTCAAAGCCAAATGGTAATTTCTTGGTATGGGAGAATTAAAGGCCTTCACTGTCTTGTGCCCCAACCATTGGGATTATCCTTCTCAGGCTACACCTGTTCATGGAATGCATGCTGCTCTCCGGGCATCCGGGTCCTCTTCCTGCAGTCTGGAAGTGCCTGCTTGACTTTCCACCAAGTGTTTCTTAAGGCAGCATTTTCTCATATAGATAACTAACCTTAAGCACTCAATCACCAACTTTGTTCTGATCTGTAGATACTCATTTGGAAAATGTTGGCCTTTGGGTCTCATGTTCTCTCTAAGAGTGAAATACTATTTAATGTCATACAATTATGGGGCTGAATATCTGCAAACATTCTCAATACTTGAAAATCTGCTGTTGGCAATATTGCAAAGCTCACATCATCTGCAAATACCCCAGATGCTGAAGAGCTGCGATGGTTATATTATTATTTAAAATGCTGAAGCAGAGGCTCCTACAGCCTGATTGCTCTGTATCCCAGACTTGCTGCAAATTAAATGTGAAAGGCTACAAACATGAGTGGGTTAAGCCATCATGTAGCACTGCTGTGGAGATAGCTGTTATTTATCATTGCCTCCTACTGTGAGGTTGGAATAGGCAGCCTGAATGTCACATATACTATATTTATAATGTAGTTTTAAGGTCATCTCCATGTGCAGACGCTCTAGACCGAGGAATTGATAAGTACAGATGTGTCTGTTGCAAGGCACTAAATAGATTGGAGATGATTATTTTATAAAAGCCATATTTCAGCCAGAAACACTGCTGCAGTCACTCCATATCTGGCAACCTTCCAGTCACCAACAGCTGGCAATTAACACTTACACAAAGATGCCCAAACTTTGTCCAGCCAAAGGCTTCAGTGGCCACTTGCCAGGAGCTTTAGGGCTGCACCTATTTTACATAAAATGGAGCAGATTGTGGCTGATTTAATCTTTCCCACGGAGCTATGGCCCACAAAGGCTTTTGCTTCTGGCATGCTTTGCTGTGCCCTGATCAAACCATTGCCCCATTGTGGAATTCAATGGGCCACATTTAGCCTCAAGGTTGTATTCTGGTTTTCCGTGAATTATGTTAACTACTGACAAAGCCCACAAAGCCTTTCAGTCCAAGTGTGGAAATGCAGTGGTTAATCACATCTCTTTGTATATGGAGAAGGGAAGAGAGTTTGCCAAGACATAATGCAAGTTCTGATGATATAATTTTAACAGTAACTACAAACAGACTGCTCGTCATTTGTGCTGAGCATTGTGCAAGAGATAAAGTTTCTGACCTAAAAATGTACAGACTCATTATAAGGCAAGGAAAGATAAATTAGACCCATAAAACTCCTTCAGAAGAAGCCTGAGGAGGAGAAGATGCCAGGCGACAGTGGAAGACAGATGGTAGTTTCAGGCCCTGCCTGGAAGGGATGATCCTTTCGCGGACTGCCCCCGAGCTTGGTGGTCTCTGGCCTGGGCCCACCCTCTCAGTCTGGAGAAGGATTGAGCCCACAGCTCCTGCTCGCTGCAGTGGTGGTGTACTGCTGTCCCCTGCATGAGGTGAGGTGTGGGCACTCTGCCCCAGCCATATTTTCACAGAAAAGACTGGCACTCCTCCTCTGTCTCCCAGCTGTCCTGTTGGAAGAGATGCTTCACTATCTAACAAAACCAAGAATTACAGGCTGTGAATCCTGGTCTGACAGATTGACATCACTGCAGCCTGTGGGAGCTCCTAAGAGGGATACAATTTAAGAAGCAACCTTTTCCTCAGCAAATCCAATTGGTTAGCCCAGACACTGCCTGGTCAATGTGCAGGCTGCTGGGGGATGCTTCTGTCCCCACTGGCTCTGGACAGGGACCTATTTCCCAAGGGCTAAGGACATGCATGGAAGGAGCCTGAGCTTGACAAGCCCAGGCTTTCTTTGTGAGGTTACAAAATTTGGCACCACTCACAATGGTATGCCCAGACTCGTAGCTATGATGTTTAGGACAGGCTGGATGTTTAGAGACTCTCACCTGATTTCTGCTTAGTTTGTTAGATAAAGCTGTCATCTAGCTGTGCTTCTGCACATAGGCACTTCACCGGTGTTTTCTTTTCCTTCTTCCTTTGCTTTGCTGAAATACATATGGACAGCATATTCAGTGCTGATCAATGTAAATTACTGCATAAGGAAGAGCACACAAACTTAATTCTGTGTACCTTACAGTTGACTCCAGACTATTGTTACTTTTCTGGAGTGAGATCTTCAGGACAGAAGAGAGAGCGCTCCTGAAATGGCAGCTCAGTATTTGGAGCGGTTAAGGTAGCAAAAAGAGCATAAGGAACTAGGAGGAAAGAGATCATGAAGCATAATACATTCTTATTCTGCTGAATAAATCCAGGGTGCACTTGCATTTTTTTAAACTGTGTGCAGTGTCCTATTATCTTCTAAACCATGGCAGAGTGCAGTAAGGGAAGCTGAGATGACCTGGTATATGAAAGGGATGCCTGAAGAGACGTTAAATATAAGAGGACTCTTTGCCTAGAAAAGCGATGGCTGCAGGGAGAATGTTACAGAAGTCAGCAAAATCATCAGAAGCACAGAAAAGGTGAAGGAGCAATGCTGTTCACTGCAACCTACAATAGAGAAAGCTGGGGAGAGTTGTCTGGTAGAATCACCTAGTGGTAGCTCAGGTCACTCAAATGGGTCATCTGTGGAACTCATCAACTTCATGGTGTCCTTGACAACAAAACTTTTATGTCAGACAAAAAAAACCCACTTAGACAAACTCATGGAAGGGGAGTTTATTATGGGCTACCAAACACAAGGATACTACTTGTCACTCCTGAAATCTTGAAGGTGCAGGTCACTGGAGACGAGGATGGCAAATCCAGGTTCTAGCTCTGCATGCCTGCCCTGTTCTTGAGTTCTTTCCCTGAGCATCCCTTGCCAGGAATTGTGACACTAACAACAACGGACACAGAGCTGAGCCAAATTTATAACAAGTCTCCAATCTCTTTTGCCTATCCTGTAAGGCTTCAAAGGGGAAAAGAAAAGTATCAGCCCAGACAGCTGCTTGCATCTCTTCCTGCACAATAGAAGAGATTTTTCTTCAGACATGTTCACCTTGGCTCAAATATGTTGGCCTTGTGCATTGTTTTCTAAGGCAAATAATTTGTAAAACACTTTTACTTACAAGCATTTCACATTATTTGCTCTCCTCCTCCCCCTTTGTATTCCTTGCGACAGTGTAATATTTACATCTGTCTTGCAAAGGAGCCCACGCAAGCTTACCAAAGGCAGAACTGCCCCTCTCCCACACCCTGAGAGGCAGACGTCTAGGATGAGATGAGCTGTGTGGCAGAGAGAGTCAAGTACTTGCCCAAGATTGTACACAGGTCCTCCAGCAGAACAGTGGCCTCCAGCACTCCAGCAGTCCTAGCAGCTAGTGCTCTGAGCTGAATGCCATCCACTTGTCTTCTACCTCTCCATTTAGAGTAGACAGCCATTTTATTTTACTGCCAAATATCAGCATACATTGAGACAACCAGTGCTTCAGACAGATCCTTGCTGCAGCACAGGTGATACTTACATGATGGCTCCCTCCATGTATTGGTGGGCCCGAAGCTGTACCTTGATGTTGCCACTTTGCCTAGGACACCCTTCCTAGCATGAGGTGGAAAGCTCATACCTGAGCACTACCAGCTGTAGGCATTAAAGCCTCACCTGCCTGCTCTCAGCAGGGCACCCAAAATACTTCTACAGTGGGAAGAGGCATGAGCCTTTTGTGACCAGTGCTAATTTGACTCTCCCAGATGAAGAAAAACTCACACAGTCAACTAGAAGGAGATTTTTATCTCTTGCAAATCAGTGTGTTGGTGGAAGGAAAAGGAATATTTTAATGAATTATTCACTACCCCTCTCCCCTCTGGAATAGGCTAAGGAGTGGAGATAGGCTTCCTGCTGAACAGGTTGAAAAGAACGCTGTTTTTCAGAAGGACTGAGCCACCTTTCTGCTGAGCACAAGTAATTCAATGCCCAGTTGTGCATTAAAAGGTTAGTGGTAAAAGGTGGGGGAGAAAAGTTACGTGCTAGCAGTGCATGTTTTAAAGAAAAATAGCAACATGATGATAATTCAGAGGGGCAAAAATATGTGGATAGAAGTCCTCACAGCTTCATGTGGTGGGTGAAAATGCATTGTCTTGTCTTGGCGGAGGGCAAAAACCCTTCCAAGGACTCCATTCTTCTAGGAAAACTGATTTTCCCAGCAGATAACAGAGTCCTGCTTGCACCAGTACTGACTGGGGACAAGCTGAGGGTGGTAGTGGCTGCGCTGCGGGGCAGGAAGGGCCTCATGGAGGCACTCAGGAAGCTGAATTCCTGGAGCAGAGACAGACTACACAGGCTCAACCTCTTGTACTAAACTGTCACAGTGATCTAATTACTGGAAGTGAAGTGTGTGACATCTGGAGAAGTGCCCAAGCTTCAAAGTGACTTAGGCAGCCAGTGAACCATGCCCTGCACCAGCTCACAAGTGCTGCACACACCTACCCACCTGTCAGCTGCTGCCATGCCAGGGAGGAGAAGCTGGTTTACCCACTGACTGTCTTAACAGCTGTAAACACAAGTTTGGTCACCAGCTGGCAGGCTGGGTGTTGCTTTTGGCTGAAGACATACTGTATCACATTTGTAATGAAAAACAACGTCTCCTGCAGGATTTTCCCATGCACTCTGGCAGGGAGGTATTAATTAATGAAGGGCACGTGCTCTGGTGTTACATGGATGCTGACACCTTCCACACAGCCAAGAGCAGGACATTGTTAGGATTTTTCAAAGTTACAGGCGATAATTTCCACAGCTCTCAGAAAAGGTATTGCGCTCACCATGAGGTAACCCGCTTCTGGAACTCATTAGGATGGGTGAAGATGAATTAGTCTCTTGTCTGGAAGCGCTGGTTGCCTAGGGATCAGCGATCATGACCTGATTGCATTCACTATGGGCAGACAAAAGATTGTCACAGTTTGGTTCTTCAAAAAGGCTAATTTCCCAAAGTTAAAGAAAATTACCAGTGAAATTAATTGGGAGGAAAGGTGTAAAGAGCGAAACGAGAGTCCTTTAAGAGAACTAATTAGCTGGCCAGAAAGCCACAGTTTCATGCTCCAAAGATAGGAGAGCCCTGGCTAACAGATCTTCCTGGCCCATCTGCAAAGAGAAAGCAATTAAAAATAACAAAGCAATATATCATACATGGAAAATAGATAGCAAGGGGTACAAACAAGTAGCTGTTTAATGCACAAGGCAAGGGACAATATGAAGGACTAGAAATATATTAGAAACAAACACAGGCTTAGACTAGATTTAGGCCACTTTATAGGTAGGGATGGTAAAATTCTTAGTAATAATGTGGAAAAGGCAAAAAGAGCAATAAACTGTCTGCAAGGAAAAGAAGCCAGAGCATGGATACATATTACATGCAGCTGAGTCATATAACAGAGCTGTCAGGTGTTGTGTCAATGTTTTTTGGCAGGTAGAGTATTAAAACTTTGAAGAGTGAAAAAAAGAGCCACAGAAATTATTTGAAGGCTTAGCTGTCAGGGCTATTTGACGACAACATATTTTCTCCTTTTGCAGGCATTAAAATAAAATTTATTCTGGCAGAGAACAGTAAAACATGAACCAATGGCTGGAAGCTGAGTCCAAAGTGTATTATTTTTAACAGTGAGGGTAATTAACCATTGAGAGAACTAGAGAAAATCGGTGCCCCTCTAGAAGGCATGTTTCGGCCCCAGCCATGTTTACTAATTCAGTGCCTGGTCAATATTCAGCTGTGATTTAATACAAATAAAGGTTGCTTTGTGGCTGGAGGGCACAGGGAGCCTGCCAGGTTCCAGCAGAGTATGACAGAGGAAGTAGGTTTCTCCAGAAGCAGAGGCAAGGTGGGTCATGGTGCTCAGGTGCATGGGGTTATTGAAGGGTCTTTCTGTGCCCAGAGCAGAGTGCTCAAAACTGCAAGGTCTATGAGGGCAAAGAGAAAAAACAGCTTTCCCTGAGAAACAGAGTAGCTCAAAGCTGGAGGTAAATTGGAAGGGCATGAATACTTTAAAAAGTGCATGTTTCTTTCACTAGCACCTAGTGTACTAGATACTGAGAAAGGAAATACTCATTTAAGGAAAGAAGAAAAAAAAAAGTCCAGGCTGTGATTTAGCTAATTATAAAACACAGCGGGGACCTGGCTGGGGCCAGGTCAGTGCCAGAGCTCACCTTACACACTATGAAACAGCCTTCCCCTTGATGATGCTGATACATTTCTGGTAGTTGTGCCCAGGTCTTAAAGATTTGGGCTTGGTTGTCTGGTTCAGTACAAAAAGGATGTCTACTCCCACTGCTAAGCCAACTAGGGATTAGAAACATTTCTTCCCTCTTGATGAGGAAACAGGGCACAAATGAACGCCAGTCTTAAAATATTTCTTGTCATCTCCAATGAATATATGTAATGAATAGGTGCATTATATGCTTACCACGATCCATTATGAAATGTGTTTCTTTTTTCCCCAGGCACATGAGCAGGCTGTGGCTACTGATCACAGTCTTTCTCATGAGTTGGGTGGGGACAGCAACAGTACTGTCAGCGACCTGCACCCCCTGCACAATCCATAGGCCATGATCTTACAATGGGCTCATCAAAATCAGGGAACAAATACACCATGTATTTGCATTTTAGGGAAAGAAGAAGAGAAGGAGTCTGATCTAAATGACATTGATGTTACTGGAAGGTTTTCTAGTCAATTAAGTTGGAAGCGGATAAGGCACAAGAACAGAGAATGCAAAATAAGAAGTCTTCAGCTGAATGAAAGGGGAAATCTGATAAGGAAAGGCAGAGAGTGAAGCACATTAAGTGCTCTGCAGTGTGAAAAAAATAGGCTGCTAGTTAGCCAGTAGGAGCATAAGAAGTTGTTGTTTTGTAATGGTATTTTGTCATTTTGTATTGAAGTGTATTTTCACATGAAAGAAGCATTATATAGCAGTGTATAAATATATATAAAATAAAGTGCCTACCGCTTCTAAAACAGGAACCCAGCCTAGCAAAGATATCTCGTAAATGGCCGAGGAGCAGGACCAACAACTGCTGTTTAGAATGGATTCAGTTTGCCTGGGGGTCTTGGATATAGAAATGTGAAAGCATATCATTAGAAAATGTGCAGAATGGAATTATAACCTTTCCTTTCCTACTCTCTGCAATGTTTAGGGAAGGAAGTCATCAGTTTTGTATGCTTACAAAGACAGGCTTCTACTCAGGGCACACATACAGAAACCAATAATCTGATGGTGACTCGCAGTCCTTTGCTCTAATTACTGGATCGTGTTTCCTACCAATGGGTGCAGTATGGTGGCTTGATGCAATCAATGGTCCCATAATTAGTAAGACATGCAATATCCTGGAAAACAGTCACACTTTATCTGAAGAGATTTCTGTTAGGGGTGTCACTGACTTTAATTTACATCGTCTGAGAACACCCTGAGCCCAGCCTAAATGTGAGCCCATGGATACCTTCATCTGCAGAACTTCAGCAGTTACTCTCATCAGTCATTACAGGAGGAGTCATGTCCACGCAAGGATGTCAGCACTGGGCGTGTGGTAAGATGCAGCAAGGAAGTAAATGAGGTGCAGTTATTGACTGATAATAGGGCTCTTGACAACATATAACTGTGATGTGGCCAAATAAAATATGTTCTGTGAGAGCAGGCTACTGGCCAGTGCTTAATGTAAATGTTTTTGAAATCGATCTGCTCTATAAAATACCCAAAGCCTGTGCATGGAATGTTAATCCATACTGGCCTCCCAGAGGAAAAAAAGAAACTTAAAGACTAGGAACATTTTATGAGTAGGGGAGGAAAAACTGGTTTTCACCAATATTATTTCCTAGATTGGGAGGAGTCTGTGCTGCCTCCACAGTTTTCCTCAAACTTTCATACTCAACTATTCCTTCTCAGCACTGAATCTGTCATCTCAGGCCAATCCAACATCCACCTTATCATGCTGAGCCACATTTAAAAGGGCTCAGCAGAGTGTGCTGATGAATAATTTTCTTGCACAGGGGACGCCTGCAGTAACCTCCCTCTGCTTTGTTGATGTGATTACTACAATGTGGGCATCCTGACACGTATTAATAATGGCTCATATTTAAACAAGTCACACCAGACCCCTAAAAAGAGCGTGTAGCTGCATATTCTTCATCAGGTTAAGGCCATATGGACCCAGAGATCACAGAGGCCATGAATTGCATGAAAATAGACATGTTTTCTCTGGCAGGAGGGGACTTTTCCCTGAGGACCGGCATTCATATCTAAGAGTGAGAGGATTCTGTTTCTTCCAGCTCCTTCCAAATTAAATTAGTAAATTTAAAGTCAGGCTAGACAACATTGCTAACACACTCAGACAGCTGCTCTCTCTGTAGTGGGACCACCATCAGTGGAAAGAAGTCACAGGAAGTTTCAAGTTTAGAATGCAAGATTTTGTTTCATAAAAAGGAATTGAAAAATGCAAAATTATTCCAACTATTGCAATTATGCCACAAAATTTGTGTTTCTAAAAATCTATTGAATCTGCAATATTGTCAGTAATACAAAGCTGCTTTTTCTAGCTATGGTAAACTTAGAGACTTGAAGTGCCAGTCTATTCTGTATCTGTTACACTGGCAGAGCTTCACTGACTGCAGCAATTATTCCTGATTGACATCCAAGTGAATTAGAAACGTGCACTAAACCTCTTAACTGCACATGAATTATTGCATTGTGCTAAGCCAAGTGGATTTTGGCCATTATTTAAAAGTTCTTTTTTTTAAACTTTCTGGATGTGTGCAAACTCTGCAAATATCTGAAAATGGCCACTGTGGGCAGACAGACACAGCCTTATAGTTGTGAACACCACGTGTTGTGGATCTCATGAGTTCAGACACCTACAGCTTTTTTCCTCTGGAACTGAGCATCAAGTCATACATGTCAAGCCAACTGCACGCCCATAAGCCATGTGTATTAGCTGGAATCATGGCTTTCTCTGGAGTCCATCCCCACACACAGGATTCCCCTCTTGGTCTGGGCAGGGGCTGCAAGCTTAAGTCAACTGGCTGGTGGAGCCTCACCTCTGGCTGTAGCCCCAGCATCCAGTCATGGGACACCAATCCCTCCCTCCTGCCTTGCTGATAACCCTTCCCATCATCCCACACTATAGCATGGCTAAGCACAAGGTTAACTCTCCAGGACAGACCTTGTGCAGTCCTGGGAAACTTCTCACCTGGGAAGCCTTGGCAAGGTGAGAGGACCTCATTGAGGGGCTGTGACAAGAGAGCTTGAGCTTGAGGTGGCATCTGTCCTACCACAGGTGCAGCACCAGGTGGTGCCAAGCTCCTCTGCCATCCCCACAACCATCCCGTCTGCCTGGGCTGCCCTTTGCAGGAGGGCTGGCAAAGGTGGGGAGAACACTGTGCAGGTGTAGGTGGTGTATTTCTCCCTCAAGCACTTTTGAGTGTCCCTGCTAGCTTCTGCTACCCTGAATCCCTCAGGTTCAATCGTATGCTCCTATGCTGAGGTCCTGGTCAGCAGCTAGACTCCTTGGCTAGGATCTGAGCCTTGCTGCTGTATAGGATATCTTCTGTATTTCTCTTCTTGGTGAAATAAAAAATATTTGTTACCTTGTCATTTTCCACTTGACCCATAATTTATGACAGACCATAGACAGTTCAGCTGAGCCCTTAGGACACCTGAAATCTTTATGGTAAAGAAAATAAATCAAACATATCAGACCGATCAGTGAAGACACTTAAAATTAGCCACAACTATTTGAAAAAATCTGTATAAGGAACAAAAGAAAACTTAGTCTATAGGACTTCTTTCTTTTTAAAAAACATATATTCATCAAAAACATTTTTTTCGTATTGTGAATTTGGGGAAAAAAATCAGTTTCTTTTTAATTAGAGAATAAGGAAAAAATGTTGATGCATTTCTTTCTGGTATATTTAAATTAAAGATTCTGATGTTCTTTCTGAAATATAGTTTTAATTTAAAAACTGGTCCCATTTTTAAAGGATTAAGTCAAACAAGGATTAAATAGACCAAGATCAAGCTTTTGCCCCATAACAAAAGTAAACAACATATTTCCAGTAAAAATGAAGTAATTTTAAAAATTTCAATTGACAAAAATTCCTGGACATTTTCCATATGCTATCAGTTGAATTAATTTAGCCCTCTTCCTTTTTGTTCTTTTAATGATGAAACTGAAAATTCATCTGTTTGCTGAGCTGTGCTGAACAGGGCAAAACTTACATTGCCCTTGTTTTTCTTTTACCCGCAGAAAGGCATGGATTAATCAAAGTCCTTTTCTCTCATTTTACATAATCCTCACTTATGCACAATCTCCATTGTTTCTATAGGATGTTAGTCTAGATTAAGAAAGTGGGAGTATGCACGGCAAGACCAATGGTCGAAGGAAACTTTTGAAACTGAAAATGCTGACAGTGTTCTGGCCCGTTTTCAGACCTTCTTTCACAATGTGTCTGTGGAGCCATCATCTCACAAAGAGGTTTTTGTGGTTTATACCTAGAGGTCCCACTCAAATCAGTGATGCTACCCAGGGGGAAGTAAAGATGTTTTTAAAATGACATAGATGTGTATTTTAATATGATCTACATATGAAAGAGAAACTAAGTGGTAGAAGTGGCATGCTGAGAGCTCTTGTTCAAATGGAGTTTTCTCTCTTTGGGGGGAAACATTTGAGGTATTTGCTTCTTTAAGATTGTATGATAGAGAGTTCTTTTTGCAGAAAAGTGCCAACCAACTTGATTTTCTAAATCAAGTTTCAATCCTTGTGACTTTAGCTCAGCAGATCTATGTCTGAATAACAGGCTCCAACACACTACACAACCTGAATGGAAATATATTCAAAGCTGACAGTTCCTGCTAGTTTACAGCCACAGGCTTGTCAGATTGAACTTGAAATCTGACCCGAGCATACTCAAAATTCATCCCAAGTTCTCCTAACGCTGCCTGATGAATATTGCCTGGCAGCAGGTTTTATTAGAAGGGGATTTCTAAAAGTATGAGAAGTAGCTCCAAGCGATCTCAGTAACAGTAATTATTTCAATGTTTCCTGGTTGCTAGATAGAACCCAGACCCCTGGCACTGTGAAAAAAAATTAGTAATTTTGTGTCAAGTCAGCATGAAAATGCTTTGGATTTCTCACAGAAAGGAGCCTTGTGTAAAATATGTTTAAGACTCAATGAAACATTGTTCAGTCCAAAACAAAATGTTTTGTTTCATGCGGGGGAGTTTTTATTCTTGCAAAACGAATATGGGTCTGTCCTACTTAGCAAATCCTGTTTCAAAAGGTGACAGAAAGACTTCCTTTGCTTTCCCAAACCTTACCATGGGAGGAGAAGGTGGGAGGTGTGTGAGAAACTTCAACAAAATTGACTTCATTTGTAAATAGTTTCCTTTCATCTGAAACTGTTTAATTTTTAGATGAATAAACATTTCTACCAAGCTTTTTTCAGTCAGCTCTATTTGGAGTCAATATGAGGTGTAAGCATTCATCATTCTGCCAATTGCAATGAAACCCCGTGACTGGTGGGCCTATAGGGTTAACCTGGGCTGTCGATGATGTGTATGTGGCAGGTATGCCAAAGGACTGCTAACTGCTTGACTAAAGCTGTTTTCCCGATGATGGGATTGAAATGAATGAGAGGGCCTGAAAGGTTTGTGGTGTAAGTGCAGAAGACCAAGTTCTCTTAGGGCTTCCTCATACCCATCTCATGGACTCATTCCTGCAGAAGCTGATAGGGGGATGAGTATCTAAGGAATGAAGGACAACTCCAAGCTTTGCTATTTTTGTTTTGCTTACAATGGACTAGAACTTATTTCAGGCTACAAATCTGGCCATGACGAGCTCACTGTGTCAAGGTCAGAAATAAACAACCACATAAGATTTCTCTGTCAAGTTCATAATCAGTAGCATTTCTTGGATGTTATTTAAACAGCCAGCTACCTTGTTAGCAGATTGATTTAGCAAGGCACCTCCCACATGGCAGAACTGCAGAAGAAAATACAGATCTGCCCTCTTTTCAAGTTGAAGGGGCTTTTGAAACAAATTCAGCACAAGCAGCTGTACTTCAGTGGGGAGTGAGGACAGGGTGTTCTGGACCACACCTCTCCTTGGGGCAAGATGGCTGGAGGCAGCTGACTGGCAGTCAGCTCATGACTGGTGAGCAAGCTCCCACTAAAGCCACACAATGTAAAAAAGGGCCCACTCTCAGGCATATCACTGAGGATCTTCAGTTTCACCTCATTGCATCAAGATGAGCTAAGCTAGACAGCTGGTGCAAAGCAATACATGTTTGGCTTTATTTTCTCCTTTTGCAAACCTGCATCTTAACAAATTTATTTACATATAAAAATAATACTTGTGCTCAGAAGAATGAGGTCAAACTCTCTCAAAGGTTCACAGCAAACAACATTTCTACCTTTTAAAAAAATTATTTCCTTATTAAGAATGGTTTCTGTAGCTTTTTAAGCATCCTGGAAGTCTCTGAGGTTAACAAGAGAAAGGGCTGAAAACCAATTCTACCAGAATCTATTCTTGTCTTTCTCTAATGGCTTATAGATCTTGCTATTTCCATAAATGCTATTTGAAGGGAAACTATGTGAGATTTTAATGGCTTTTTGAGTTCATGTGGGTGTCACTTGCTTTGATGCATGCCAGATACAAAACAACAAGTATGACTGAAGGCAATAATCAATGGGGTTTAAGGTAAATGGCAAGCACCATGTTCAGGAATACACCTATCTTGGGATTATTGCACCCTGAACACAGCAGTAGCATTAAGCTACCACTCTTTTCTGTCTTAGGAAATGTGTCTTTATTACATTTTAGTGGGCATACTAAAGATGCATTATGCTTTTATATTTTTGCCCATTGATGACGTTACTTATTACCTCAAGCTTAAAAGGAGTGCTTGGGGACAGTGATTGTACTCAAATCTAACTTACAAACAGATTTCCACAAGCCTTTTGACAGAAAAAAGTTGTCTGGAGTTATCTGGCTAAGGGACGGAAAAGATCTAGCAAAGCATTTTACTGTTGCAATATTAAAGATAAACCTGAGTTGTAACACGTGTAGGAGAAGCTCTGAGGCAAAGTCATATTGGGAATGTTTCTTGAAGAATAGTCGATGAGGAAATAATCAGGTTAAAGTTTCTCTTTCAGTCTGCTTTCTGGTGGAGAGGGATTTCAGCTCTTAATTGCAGCCTGACTCTTTGCAGTATGTCACCAGCGATTGTAGCCTAACCCCAGCCCACCTGTATCCGCCGCCCCAGCAGACACCGTTGCACCGTATACTTGCTTTTTCCATCTTAGATCTGTCCACACGTGTTCACATCCCTGCACAAAACACGTCTGTTATTTAAACCTAGGCTTATTGTTTCATTTTTGATAACACAAGTGTGGGCCAGGGCTTTGAGGACTGTCCTAAAAAGCAGTGCAAAACCAGCCAGTGCCTACAGTCTACAGAGACCTGGATGTTTCAGCTCCCTAACATGGAAGGTTGAAACTTCGGGAAAAATACTATCTTGCTAAAGTTACTATTTTTGTTGAAACATATCCTGCCCTATTAGGTTTCCATGTATCAGGAACATCCAGACTCTGGTTGACAGCCTCAGTACTTTCTAAGTATCCTGCAGCAATTTTGTCTTTATCAAGGGGTTAGATGTAACTAGATCAGGGAGTATATATCCCTAATAGGACAAACAGAACAAATAGGAGTGAGGAGGAGAGCAGTTTTCAGCTGAATGTGCATAACCAAGCTAGGCTTTAAAGGTGGGCACCATTAGCTGTCAAGAAAGCAATTGTAGTCACAAATTTTCAAGCCCGTTGTTGTGGTTACCTACTAAATATGATTCCTTTACAAATGTAACAAATTGAGAAACCTATACAGACTGATTTGCAGAAGTGTAAAATGCCAGCTCAGATCAAATCACTGGGCCAAAAGGAGGTTTTGCTACCCATATTAGAAGGGAAATGTGCCTTATTGCTCTTGGCTAAGAATCAATAAATGTTTTTTACATAAGGTTTCTGTCTGTAAAGGGGTGTACTGAGAAGAGCAGTATCTGTAATCGGTTTGGGACTACTAACAGAGACACTCTTGAAGTTCACTTTGACTAGCAAATTATTTGAGTATTTAATCTGCATGAATCTTTGCTAAAAAGAGAACGCTGATCTTTTAGTATAGAGAAGAAAATTCACATTGGCTCATTTTGTGCAGGTGGCTCAGCTGTTACTATGTCCATTGGAGGATGGAAAAATGCTGTTAACCGTGAGAATTAACTAAATTTGGGCTATGATTTATGACTTCGGACAATGGTCCTAAACAAAACTGACATGGCATATGACCAAGCTAAACTGATTGATCCATTAGTAACCCAGAGCTCTCGACCTAGAGAAAAGCATTGATTACAGGAAGACACTAAAACGTAGCCTGGTGATTACATCAGCACTGACATCCTTTCCAGCAGATCCTGAGAAGAGGTGAACTTTGTCATCTATACTTGATAACTTTTTATGCGGGTAGCATCCAATTCATCCTCCTCCTGTTCACCTATTATAATTGATGAGACTGGATTCCTCTGTATCATTTTATTCTCATGGCCCTCTGTACTGCCCGCTTAAATTTCAGTCACTAAAATGATTACTAGTCCTTGCTCTCTGCTGGAGCTGAGAATTGAATAGTGCCAGAAAAAATCAGCTCCATATTTCATTTCCATTTCTTTTAATGGAATGCATGCAGCTCATTCACAGTGCTACAGGCTTGAGGAGAAGAGAGGAGTGAAGAGCAGCCAAGCTGTGAACAGGTGATGGGCAGAAGACCCTTGCAAGAAAGAAATGTCCTGCTTTTTGTCTGTGTTTTGTAACAGCTATGTTAATTCTGAGCCTAGACTATGTAGGTTGCTTTTTCCACATGTACAACAGCATATGTTTGAAGGCTCTGCAGGTGCTGCTGGGCTTTGGGTGAGCTGCCCTAGTGGCTCGGCTCACTGGAGCACTAGAGAAAAGCTGCAGGGTGAGGCCAGGCACGACAAGGCCTGTTCTTGTGTGGTATGACACAAATTCATTGCACAGGTCCAAACCTGTGTGGCTTTGACATCTAACTTCAGCTGGGAGACAGCAAAAGTGAAGAGGCATGAGAAAAAAAGGAGTAAGTGTTGGCTGCCCTGTTAAGGAGAAGAGCAGTGAGGTGCCATTAGGGGTGTGTCCCCACTTAAAAAAGGAAAATTTCTAAGAGCCAGTGCTGGAACCATGATGGGCTGGGACAGAGTTTGGAAAGAGGGAGACCAATCACTCTGTTGCAGAGAGATGCCCACACACAGCCCTTGTCTCTGAAGGGTGCTTTTTTACATGGGTAACCCAGCACAGCAGAATTGCTGAGCTGGATCCAACAAGTCAACATCATACCAAACAACTCCAGGTCACTCTTGTGCCTGGATCCTCATGGCTGTATGGAATAAGGGAATTGAAGCCTCTGTCCTCCTTCCTCAGAATCTGCAATACCCACTTGAGGCTGACACCCAGGCTGGGACAGGGCTGAGCAAAGATGAACAGTCCCTGGGGAGAGCACGCTACTTTCCCATTGGTATGTATACTTTAGATGAGTACATTGGTTTGGTCAGCACCATTACTGAGGGAGAGTCTTTTATGGTCTTTTCTTGTACCTTGTCTATAAGCAGCAGTTTGGCTTCCTGTTTGGAAAGTTTCCACCTTTAAATTTTTGTGAACTGTCACCCATACTTGGGCACTTGCAAGGAGACTCTTGGGATGAATGGCTCAGATGGCCAGAAGGATCCATACCCGAGATGGGAGGCACTGGTCAAACCCTACTGTCAGTTGTTGTTCCTGCCTTCAGCTGTCTCTGCGGCAGGACTGGTCTACAGCAGCAAGACCGACACATGTGCTTTTCCACCACAAAGATATCCATTTTGTACCAGAGAGAAAATGTCCATCGGAGTATAATGGCATGTTTTCACTGTTGGTCACTGCAGCATGGTTTTACTGACATGCTAAGAGAGGAGAGGCTCCATCTTCTGTGCTTGAAGGTGGGCTTAGCGCAGGATGCAGACGGGTCTGTGTTAGCTGCTGCAGATGCTTTATGTTGCAACGGCTCTGAAGACACGCTGGCAAAGATCCTGCAGATTAACTGCTCCTCCCTAGGTGTTAGCTGCTGCTGACCCATATGCAGCATCAATTCCAGGTGCCAGCTGCTGTACAAAAGCGCAGATTTGTGAGACAGCTCCATGGTGGATGTAGTCAGTATGAATTACTGACAGAGCAATTCCATCAGTATGGAGATGGGTGGCATTTATTAGAAGCTCTAGAGTAGAGATCAAAGTGATTCCCTAATTCGGAAGTTTTCCAGCCCCTAGTTTAGGCAGGCCTCAGCAATTCTGCTGTCACCTCTTCTTGCTCCCTGCTGCACTTCCCTCTGCTGGTGGCAACCTCCAGCCCCCCCAAAGCCCTGCATCGAGGTGGAGGCAGGAGATGAAGCATCACCTACATGATAACACTGCATCTTTGCTCCCTTACTCTTATCCCCACATCCCACAGCATTGTTTGTTCCTCTCAGCACTTCTCTGATGAGAGGCAGTGCTCTGAGCCCAGGCTTGAGGAATAGGAAATTGTGACAAACAGAGAAGAATCCTATTTATTGTGATTCTCCCCTCAGTATGAGTGAGGTGTGGAGGAGACACAACAGTACTGCTGCCTGGGGCAAGTAGTTTCCCCAGCCACATCCAGCGAGAATCCTGTCACTTCTGTACTCTCTATCCAAGGGCAAGAGCAGGCTTTCAGGATACTCTGAGATGATCGGAAAGCACCCAGGACAGCGTTGCAGCTAGTGATTTTATATTAAATGAATGTGATGTGTTGTTGCAGGTCTGGAAGTGATCCATGCTCATGTGTTCTTCTCACAATGCAGATTATTATGGCTGTTTATGTTCTTTTTATTACTATAGGGATTAGGAGCCCTGATCATGGCCTGGCCTTGCACTGTGCTATTTGGAGTACAGAACCAGAATGAAGAGAGTCCCTGACACAGAGGGTCATCTGAAACGAGGGCAGGAGCACTTGGTTCAGACATTTCAGGGATGGTCCTGTTGCTTCTATGGCAGTGCTGCTGAGGAGAGGTGGGTCAGCTGGCAAGACCTGGAGCTGGAACTGTTCACAGTGACAGAGAATGGGGCTTTGCTGTGGGAGGTGGGCTTGCTCCTGCCCAGTGGTGGAAACTCAGCAGCAGTTCATTCTTTCCTTCCTCTCTTGTTGTCAAAAGCAGACACCAAAGTCCTCTGGGGAGCTGTAAATGAGTATAATTTAATACAGGGCCCTAAGTGAGCAGCAGCACACTTGGCTTAAAACTATCCCCATTACAGCCAGAGGCAGGCATCTGGGATCGGTGGACAGATGATCTGATCTTGTTTGGAAATCTCATTGTGCCCCAGCCACAGTGCTCTGCTTTGCTGTAATAAAAAGTAATTTGATCAAATGTTTTTGCACATTTTTCTTCTGTTAGAATAATTATTTGATGTGTGCCAGCTGCAGAAGTCCTTGCACCTCTCCCTCCACAGTGTCCGGGACTGGCTTTTCACACTCTTCTTTGGGATATACTGGAGAGGCTCCTGCACCAGCAACTGCTGTGTTTATGAAAGCAGTAATAAAGGAGAGAAACAGTCTCCTCTTTTTCAAGGTGCACATGAGCTAATTTATGTCCGAAACTTAAAAAAGAACATATGTAAATAAAAGAAACCTGAAAATGTTTCCACCTGTTTTTGATCACTCTGGGGTACAGAATTCCCTCTGCTCATTTTATATTTAAACTCAGGGATAAATTAAACACAAGCAAACTAACAAGCGAGGTGCAGCTACCTCATCATATTCTTCACTAATGGTTTCATGAGGGGAAGACAAAACTATGCCTCAATTAAAATCACCATAAACACTTGTAATCTTGCAGATGGATCTGATTTTTTTAAAAATTAATAATACACTACAATGCATCCATTTTGTGAAGGTGTAGAGTTTGGGCTCACTGCCATAGAATGTTTTTTAAATTGAGGTTTAGGATTTTGCCCCTGGCCTTTCCTCCACCCACCCAAAGGGACCACAATCCCAAAAAAGGGTGGCCTATGGTGCAGAGTGATCATTCCTAGTTGCATGTTAATAGGCAAGGAGCACAAAATGTACCATGTCCCTGTTCCTGCAGCTGCTCTCTATGAAACAAAAGCTCAGGTTGCTTATCTCAGAGAATTTTGCTCTTTTTCCCAGAGAGAAAATAATTTATTGTCTAACTGGTCCAAGCACTAAATCCAAGTAACAAGGATCCAACCAGAGATTCCTATTAAAGGGTTAGTATCCATCATAACTGACTGATGGGGTGTTTTGAAACTCCATTAATCACTGTGCTGGCAGCAAGCAAATTAGAAACTCTGTGTTCTGTCGCTGACTTCCCATTTCACTGGACAAGTTAAATACAAAGCATGTGTTACTGGCATCAGCAATTTCAAAAGTGGGTGTTTCTCTGGATGTAAATGGTACTTAATAATGTTCCACCTTTGACTGAAACTAGGGCACACCCTGCCATGAGGTTCTCATCATCTAATTACACTTACTCAATCTGAACTCAGCGGTATCTTGCAACTTGGGCTGGGTCTACCTGCCAGATTAACTCTCTGGCTTGTCTTGGCAGAAAAGCCATACACCAGGAAAGCAGAACTTCCTGGCAAGGTGCTGGGACAGGACCAGATGAGCTGGCCATGCCACCTACCTCATGGCTACTGCCCTCTCAGCCATGCCTCTCTGCTTTCCCACCCATTATAGTTACTGTGAAGAAAGGGGGGTCAGTCACCTGCAGGAGCCCTGTACTTTACACAGACCTGATGGGAGCAGTGCAAAAGGGCTGGTGCATGCTTGATGCGAGTTGTTCTGGTGACAGCCCTCGAGCATCATATCTTGGGTTTATCCACAGAAGCAAAATCAAAAT
The DNA here is from genome assembly GCA_013400335.1 of Eurystomus gularis. NCBI lineage: Eukaryota > Metazoa > Chordata > Aves > Coraciiformes > Coraciidae > Eurystomus > Eurystomus gularis. The sequence continues at coordinate 44,279 of VZZY01020403.1, read as the reverse complement.
GAGGTAAAAGCCTTCTTGCCAGCTCTAGCAGGACATCTTGTATAGATAAGAGCCCAGTCCATGCTACAGGCCTGCTCCAGCCACAGTCTCGGTGCTCAGCCCCTCAGCAGCTCTCTATACAAATAAGTAACACTCCCCAGAGAACATTTTTGGACTCTGGGGCCAAATGAGGTGTCACAGTTTGTTGCTTGCACTGCTAAATTTTCTCAATCCTCAAAAAAAGGTGGATCATCTCTGGCTTATGCTCACCCCAGCTGTTGCCTGCCAGCTGGCTAGCTGTCATGGGCCAAAATCATGCTAGTCATCATGGGCAAAATGCAACAGTATAGACAGTCAGAGGCCAGAGTCAGTGCTCATGCTCTCACCTTGCTTTGTTTCCTGATGCAGATGCAGCCAGTGGTGCCAGATGTTGCTGGGTTCTTCACCAGCCTCAGTACTCACACAGGTGTGGTGACACTTGCCCAGGGTTAGGTGTGCAAAGGAGGTGGAGACAGAGGCAGTGCCCTCTCCTGTGGTGGAAGATGAGGCCCTGGTACTCAGCTTCACTTCATTTTGCTTTTGTAACTAACTAAAATCTCTCTGGGATGAAGGTATGTAGAGGTACGGCCATGGCTCTTCTCAACTCCACCCCTAAATACTCAAGAGGTGCCTTGGACACACTGCTCTGAGCTGCATTCCTGCCCATGGAAAAGGGACAAAATGCTCCTAATCCACCTGCTCCCACACGTGCTGCTAACAGTCCTTTGAGAAAGTCTTGCCCTTGCTCTCAAGGCTTTTTTTTCCAAGCAGTTTTGGATACCTGAGAAGAGAGAGAAGTACAAAAGAGAACAGCGCATGTCTCATGACTTTTTAACTGATAATGCATTCCACTCTGGTCTTCATCTTGTATTTGAGCTGTTATTTATGAAGCTACTGAAAACTGCAGTATGTGCAGTGAGCAGCCAGGTTCTCCAGAGGTTCCCCTCTTTATTAATGATTCTTGGTAAGTAAATGCCTTGTCACTGAAAGCTCCCATGTCCTCGCAGACAGCAGGAGAGTGTCCCACCTGCCATGCGCAAGAGATGTCCCTCTTGGATCATTTCGATTTTAGCCACATAATCACCGTAATAATGCTTTGTAATTACAGCTTGCCTTTTTCATCTCTTTATTTCAGCTGAAGTTATGAATGTTTCATTACACGTCTCATAAATACCTTTTGGGGCAGGTCGGCATTCAAATTATATCAGTTTTCATGAGGTGTTTTGTATGGACATATAATTGCAGGGAAAATCAGCTCTGCAGGGTGGTACAGGACTAGGCTCAGCTAAGCCGAGGCAGTCTGGTCTGTCCACAGCCTCATCTGCCCTGCAGAGCCTGAACTGGTGTAACTGTGTGCCCAATGCAAGGGATAGCCTGCATCTCTCAAAGTGTCATCCCACAAAGTAGAGGCCACACTCTGCTTCCCTCATGATACAGCTTGGCTGTCACCCCAGCAGGCACCAAATGCTGTCTGGTGCTGGTGGGATTCCCAAGCACGTAGGCAGAGGAGTGTCAGGGACGGTAATGCCACACAAGTGATCTGCCAACCCCATTGTGCCTCTGAGGTTCATTGGAGTATATCGGCCAAGTATAAGACTGAAGGTGCCTTTCCTCCAGCATTAAGTCACCCATGTTAAATGGTACACCATCCATCAGCCTTTCTTTTCTCCTGTTGTGCACTTGTTTGCAGCAATTTTCAAGCCCTTAGTAACAAAGGACTGTTACTGCTCTCACTTCTGTGTCTCTTCTGTTTTTCACCATTCAGCTGAAAAATAGTTGTTGCTATTCTCATTTCCACTGCCTGGGAAGGTACCATAACTTTGCCCAAGAAAAATCCTCTGCTTGGCATACACTGCATCCACACTGGAAGAGAGTAGGGCATCAGACAGTAGTTAGGTATTAGGATGGCTAAGCAAGGTAGACAGGCCTAATTTGTATCCTCTGGAGAGAGAAAGATCCTGTGTTGGTTTTTGGTTTGTTTTTCCTGCAAGTTCATATGGATTACAAGAAAGGAGAAATCATGTCAAATATTTGTTGGCATTTTTAATACGAAAGAAATAATGAGCCCACTTTGTCATCTGCTCTGTAGAGCACAGCAAGTGAAGAAAGCCAGCTTGCTCATTACACTGATCACTAGGAGGTAAAGGGCTCAAAGGAGATGGTAGAGCTGCCTTGCATTCCTGGGCGCAAGCAGAACCTTATTGGTGTGCACTGCAGGAACCCAGAGATTTATTTAAATCAGGAATGTACTGCATCCATTTCAGCAAAGGCCTGGCTGCAGCAGGTAGGCACTTGACCAAAGAAGGTACTTCTTTTACCATATGATGAAAGATAAGCTCTGATGCCTCTTGACCCCTACCCATGGGCTGGAAATCATAACACTTGGAGAAATCCACTGCAAAGAAACTGGGAACTTGCAGTGGCAGAGAAAATTTTACTTATACAGGTAAACATGCAATGCAATGAGCACAGAGCAATGAAAAAGAGTTAATGGCATGCAGAAATCATGGGCAACAGTGACACAGAAGTAATTAATTGTGTCATTACGTGGATAATAAGCAGGTGAGACAAAACATTCATTTTCAATACTGAAGATTTATGATAAGGGATGTGCATAGGTGAGCAGCCTATTAGGAACAAAATCCCACCTGATAAAACTCAGAGACTAAGTTTCAGGGGACATCTCAGGGTATCTTCAGGTGGAATTTTCAGGATGGATGGACGCTCATTCCCACAACCCCAATGTGAGCCAGAGCTGTGCCTATAATCTTCTTTCTTCCTTTTCTTCCTACCTCATCACTAATACAAAATTATTTTAATCTATCTGAGAAGTTATGTGCCTTTTAATTTCAACTATCTACAGCCATAAAAGTAATCAATATTGCTGTTCGTATTAAATAACTTTGAGCAATACAAAGTTATATTATCCTCTATGAGGCAACAAATTCAGCTACCGGCCATTTGTGATAGGCAATCTTGCTAAACACTGTCCACAGAAAACTCAGGGTTTACTTCTTCATCTTCTCACCTCCAATGTTTTTAAGGTCACCTAATTTCCTACCTCATAACTAAAGCTAGGGTAGAAAAATATTGTCTATATATTTATTATAGTTTTGTTAAATCACAGTTTACATACAACTTCTAAAGCTATCTTTAATTATCTTGAGTATACAAGTATCTTAACAGCCTTAATCTGTCTTGTGTATTTAATATACTACACCCTTCTGCAACAGCTAAGATTAAATCGTGTTTGTATGCAGCATCAGAAAACATTTCCTTGCTGGAGTTGAAACCACCAGTTGGAGAGAAGTCAGTGCTGGACTCCTGGCAGCAACACCATTTTACAGACAAACTCAGAGGTACTGGCCATACGCTGTACTCTGGAAAAGCATTCTCAGGCAGATATGCCCCACTGCCAGCTGCCTCCTGAACAAGAGGAGGCCTTGCAGACTGCTGGCTGATTGCCGGGGGGGACATGCCTGAAGGTGCCTTGCTCTGGTAGGCAGGTGCTTATGTCTAGGATCCCTTGGGCTCCCAAGGGCCTCCTGCAATGCCCAGGCCAACACTTTTACCACTGTACTTGCAGTTATGAGATCTGCTACCACACCCAGTACTTTGTTCCTTCCAAACCTACCTCTGAACATACATTTTTCACACAAATGCACAGTAATAATCAAGCCCATGAAATGCATCAGAAAGCCTTTGTGCTGACATCCTGCTTTCTGCTTTACCAATGCATGAAAACAGCATTTCTGATATTTGTCCTTATAGTCAGAACAATGAGTACACCGAACAATGGCTGAGGTCTCTAGTCATAACACTGATGCTTGTTTCTTTCTCTTTCAATATGAACAGGCATATTTTAAGAAGGAAGGTAAACCCCATACAACATGCTTTGCACTTAGTATCTTTGCAGATATTCCTGCACTAGGGTGTCTACGTCATGCCTCTGTTAGATAGTAGGACAGGGCAATGAGTGGATCTGCTGGACTAAATCCATGACGCTGAGGATCCAGTGGTCATATTAGACATCCTGATGCCTTTACAGTAGATTAGGCAGGGGCCTCTATGCATTGGCAGTGGGGGTGCATCTTATTTCTTGGTTTCATCTGAAAGAGGTTTCATGTGCCCTGAGGCCTCTCTGCAACGTAAAACGAAGAGTAGGCAGTGGCCATGATCAGGAGATTTGCTTCAAAAGCATATGTCTGACATGGCTTAAAATATTTAGGAGGATGCATCTGTAGATTTAGGGTAAAGCTAACCTGGAAACCAGATCTGAATCTAAACCTGGACTTGGGCCCATCTCCAATTTTAGTTTCGAGAGGCCTGGAGCAAGAAAGTGGCATCAGAAACCATCTGACTAGTGTTTTTAGAGTACTCATGAAATTTACTGAAATGTACTGAAAAAATGGTTGTTGGGAACTTTTCAAAAATTTTAGCAACAAATACCAGCTCTACTCTTGTTTGTGGACATACTAGATAGACTTGCTAGCTGTTCCCTTCAGTGTGAATACCTAGGCTCTGAGTTCAGTTCAACCCCTTCATGGAGCTAGCCCAGACCTGTGTTTAGTGGGCAGAGTAGTTCGGTCAGAGCTTCTTGTATGACTGACATATGAACTCTTACAGCTTCTTTGCTCTCCACCACAACATGGGGTAACATCCTCAGTATTTCTGTTATTGCCCTTTTAATAGTTTCCACCTATTAATTTGAAATTGAATCTACCTCATCTTAACTCTACTTCTATGCATTTTAAGTATACTTCAAAGTTCATTAACAAGCTTCAGTAGTCTTAATAAACCTGGGCTGTGCCATAATTACAAATGCCCAAATCACTCATTCTGAGTAGTTCCAAACTTTGCATTCGAGTGCAGATACTCAAAGGCATACTGTTGCATATAGATGCAACCACACGTATTCGTACTCATTTCTAGGGCTGCTCTCACAGTACTTATGGGCAGAATGAACTCTGAGCCATGGAGTTGTTTCAGTGGAAACACAGATGAAATCATCTTTCACCTCCAGGTCACCAGTGTGATTCCATCAGAAAACAGCACTGCTGACTGAAAGTTTTCAGTCGGACACTGAGAGCTTAAGAAACCCCATGATCTCAGCACAGCTGTTAATAGAAAGCAAACCTAGCACTAACTCATGTCACTTTTGGCAGCCACAGCAGAAAGACCAAACTCCCAAATCAGCATGGGGGCTACACGGCTCTTTTAGCCCAGAGGTGGCTCCGCAGTGGGCAGTGCATTATCCTGGCAGGGTGGAGAATGGAAAAACTTGTATGGCAACCCTTTGGTCTATCCCTGTCACTGGGTTAAGAGGAGGTCACTTTTCATCTCATTCCCTAGGCTCTCTATTTATAGAAAAGGGAAAATATAGGAAAAAGTGGCCAAAAGAGACACTTATAACTTTGATTACATGTATTGGAAAAGCTGAAATTGAAAATAAGGGTTTGAATCTCCTGGGGCTGGATCTGAATCTTCATCGTTTCATTCAGTCTGTGTTCTAGTAGAAGTTTCCAGTGACCTGACTGGGAACTGCATCTCTGCAAGAGTTAAAGACTTACAAAACTCCTCAGAGTTTGGACCCTCCACAGCAAAGTCTGCCTTCACATTTTGTTGTTAAGGTGCCTGAGGCACTTTCATTCATTCTGCTGATGTGCAAAAAATATTCCTCTTTGGATTAATCCATCCACACTCTTTTGCTTGAAAATCAGGGCAAAAATTAAATTACCATTTCTCTGCTTACCAGTGTTGTGCAGAAGAAGAGAAATCGACTGCTTCTGCTGCTCACAGAAGTGTAAAGATGTAAAGCTACCAACTTGTAACGATGATGAAGGCTCAAGGGGCATGAATTTGCAATTCTGGCCTCTCCGAGAGTCTGCACAAGGTGTAGATGCCACGAGTTTTCTTCAGCTGGCTGAGCGAAAAGGTGAAAACAAATGTGACAACCTTGCCCTGCCAAGAGAGGGAAGGAAAAGGTTAGAGAGATGCATTATTCGACAGGGAGACTATTTTCATGCCACATTCAGATTTGGGCGCTTAGTTATCACAAGGTTGACAAACAAAGGGCACAGGAACAGGGAAGAAAGGAGCTTGCAAAGAAGCCATTGAGAAGACTGGAAAAGCTAAACCTACAGAGTTAGGGAGTAGGATGGGAGTCAAGGTCTGTAAGAACTCAAACAAGAAATATTTGAGTGCCAGAATGAGGGAGGACTGATCTCTTACAGATGTGCAGCTCAAGGCTGGTGATCCCTTTGGGTAGCTAACGCACAAGCCACTGAATAGCTATGTTTCCATAACATCTGAAAGAAATTTTTCAGCACTTATAAGGACCCTTTCTCAAGTGTAGTCACTGATAGCTAATAGAGGGTGAGCTCACGCCACAGCTTTGACTCAAGACTCTTGTCTTTTTCTCAGAAGTTAGTTACATAAAACCTGTGAAAGCTTAATATTTTAATCTGTTAAATATGGCTGAAAATGGCCAATAAGTTTAAAAGTCTTAGGGACACATGCCCATATACACAAAACAAGACAAAGCCTAAGCCCTGCTTCCAAAGAAAATGAGGTTAAAAAAACTTCAGGATGTGAAAATGAAAATTCTAAGTCATGAAGCACCAAGGTCTTTGGTTTCCCTGTTGGGACATAGGATTTGAGACTTCTTGGCCATACGCTGAGCCATGCTAGCCCTCACTGAGGCAGCGGTTTCCCGTCATGTGGCTAATAACATGCAGCTGAGTTTATTTAGGCTTCATACTTTTACATCTGAAGAGTGGGGGACATTTTGTCTGTGTGTGATACCAGGAGAGAGAAGAGGTTGCTTAATGGCTAACCTGTTTGATCAATGTGAGTTGTACTATGAGCACATTGTTTGGGGAACTCTTCTGGAGGGAATGCTGCAAACACCTTCTAAAAGGCTGGTCTTTAATGTGGGTTAAGTCCTCTGTAAGAGGGAGAGGTTGGTATTCATGGCTGAGCTTGTAATGAATGTGCCTGTCTGATGCTGGCCTTGTTGAAGGCCAATTCAGAAGATGAATAACTTTTGTTAAAGTGAATGGCAATGTAATTGCTTCCTGAGGAAGAGTGGTTGTGTGGGTGGTGGGAAGGGTGGAGGTGATGATCTCAGGACAAATAAATGGCAGCTCTGCTCTGTTGTCCAGTCCAACAGGCTTGCAATGAATTTAAGAAAGGGAACGATTGGGCTGGTTCCCATTCCAAAGTCTCCCAACAGCTAGAGACAATATATTGAAGTAAGTAGGTAATCTTCAAATGTGGTAGTCTCTGCTGCTCAGGCCTCCTGCAGCTGCAGAAAGGTTGGGAGGTGGCAGGACCAGGGAAAGATGTGCATGACATCTTAGGGCAGCTGATTTGGCACAGCTTATGTGGCTTTGTCTTTTCATCAGCCCAAGAGGTAGTCGGTGCTCATTGACTCATCTGAGAGAAGCATTAGCAATATGTGGCAGGCAAAGCAGTGACCTCATGCTGCAGTTGGGTGCCTTTTTATTTGTGCAGTTCCCTGGTGAACCCAGGCTACTGGAACAGGTCACTAGTATGCTCTCTTTATTAGGTTTTGGTGTTGAATCAAACTGAAGGAGTTAAAGTCATAGGAGCAGCTTCACTCTTGAAAGTACCTTCCTTTCTTATTAGTACCTGTGGAAATGGGGTACAAGAACTATAGGATTATTCTTAGCTGCCTCTCTCAGCAAACTGGCTCTTCCAACGTAATATTACTTCCTTCTGCACCTCCTTCTCTGCATTCTTTGTTCTCTCTACACCTTCTAGATAATTTTAAAGCCATATTCAAGCTAAGGTGAAGAAAAGGTATTCAAGTGGCCATCCACGGGAAAAAAGGTACTGTACTTTATGGAAGAGTTACCTTATGCAATACAGGGTTTGTTTTTTTTTTTTTTTAGCTTCCTCCATGAGTGACTGTATAGGGCAAATGGAAGATACTTTCCCTGAAATGAGATGCTCCTCTGCTCCACCATCCTGTGTGGGTTTTGTTCATCTCCTTTGCTGTCAGTCACTTCTGGGATTGGGTGCTCCTTTCTACCTGTGAGGAAATCCTTCAAACACTGTATCACAGGTGTTTGTACTGCACAGACTGCCTCTTAAAACCTGGAGAGGGGGGAAACTCACACAGGCAAAGAAAAACAGGTAGTAACTAGGTTTTTACTAGGGTCTTTTCTCACCTACAGTTGAAGAAATTGGATCTTAACAAGTGATCTTTGTCTAGCAATTCAAGATAAGTTGAAAGTGAATCCAAGGCCTCTGCATGCTCTGCTGGTAGTTCTCATGTAAATCACTTGACCAGCCTCTGTAAAAGTATTAGGCTTGCCTCTGCCTTCTGTAGACATCTTACCTTACTGCTGGAAGAGCACGCACCTTCCTCATACAAGCAAAGCTGCGGCCTTAACTCCTGCAGACATACATGGATAACATAGAATCATAGAATGATTTGGGTTGGAGGGGACCTCAAAGATCATGTAGTTCCAACCCACTGCCATGGCAGGGACACCTTCCACTAGACCAGGTTGCTCAAGGTCCCATCCAACCTGGCCTTGAACACCTCCAGGGATGGAGCATCCACAACCCCCCTGGGCAACCTGTCCCGGTGTCTCACTACCCACAGGGTAAAGAATTTCCTTCTAATTTCCAATCTAAATCTCCCTTCTTCCAGTTTAAAGCCATTACCCCTCATTCTATCGCTACAGGCCTTTGTGAAAAGTTCCTCCCCAGCCTTCTTCTAAGCCCCTTTCCGATACTGGAAGGCTGCAATAAGGTCTCCCCTGAGCCTTCTCTTCTCCAGGCTTTCAGACAGGGAAACACATCCTTGGTCTCAGGCATCCAGGGGTACCAAATTGCTGACGGGGTGACTCAGCCCACAAGATACTTGACCAGAAAGCCCAGCTGGGCCCAGCACATATGATAAATTGTGCATTATTCCTGCCTGTAATAGCAGTATTGTTTTTGGACTGTTTTCTTTACTGCCAGTTTGGGAAAAGTGTTAAGTAAATAGGTCTTAAGCAGAGTCCAGCTCATGCAAGGGTTGGCAGCTCTGATAACCATGCTTGTTCTCACAATACATATGTAGAAAGCCTGTCTCTACATGCTGTACAGTAATTTCCACTGCAGCCATAGGAGAATAAAGTCTCTGCTGTGTTAGTCTGCTGGTGTTTGGTAGGCACCTTGCATTGGGGTATATGTCAGACGTGATTGCAAGAACGATGCTGGGTGATAGAACTAAGAAAGCTGGGAGACATTTTGAGGAAACCCCACAGGGTACAGAGGGTAGTGGAGTTGCTGCAGCTCCTGGGAATGCACTGGAATAGGAAACTCCTCTCTGGTGCAGGGAGGAGCATACAGCAGGTTGGGCATGGCAGAAAGTAGGTCCTCACTGTGCATTGCTGCTTCAGAGCTGCAAGCAGCAGATCCATCCGTGGTGATGCTTCTATCACACTGCTGAGGACTGTGGAGCAATAAGCCCTTACGTGGCTGCATTGCTCCAAGCACCCAGGCTGCTGTTTCCATCTGGCAGTTCACATGCATGCTGCAGGCATGCTTTGGAAAAGGTAATATCAGGAAGTCTCCCTCAGCTCTGGTGTCCTCAGAAGCCTCAACTCATCACAATGAAAACAAAAGGTGGTGGAGTGTTCACCTGTTCATCCTCTTATCTCCAGTGATAACAGCTCTTTCAAAATATGCACAAAGCTCCAGGCTACTGTCTAAATCTGTCCTTTTGTCCTTTCTCTCCTCCATCTTCCTCTCTAGGTTTTAACTATGCCAGTGTCTGAGACTATTCTAGGTGAATATCCTATGACAATGACTCTCTGTCAGTTTGCTACCCAGTGAAAGCCTGCAGTAGCCCCCAGGATAGTGGTGTTTGGAGAGGGGTGGAAGCATGGCTGGCAAAAATGTCCCTAGGCAGTCTCAACTAACAAGATGTTTCAGGAGGCTGAGAAGAAGCAAGAGGAGGGTTTGCTTCATATATTGCCTTGGTAAAGCGCATAATGCTGCCACATGTTGCAAAACTTTGGCACCTAGCATGAGTCCAAAAAAACAATAGAAGAAACATAAGGGGAAAGGATGACTGGGGAAAGCCAAATACAGAGTAATTACTTTGGATTCTGAAAATCCCACAGCCCCAAGCTGAGTTGGAGAGAATATGCACAGAACTTACCTCTGCCTGTTTTGTTCTTACCTAGGTATCTGCAATTGCTGTGTAAGATAGTGGCTGCATGGACATCTGGCTGTTCTTATGTTACGTTTTTATATAAATACACCTGGCTTTGAAAGGCAGAATCCACAAAAAGAAGGTGACAACCTAAATACAGTGGGTTGTTTCTATTTTCCTAAGCTATTGAGAATTTGAGCCAGAGGAGGGAGAAAAGCTGAGCTTTCCTTTGCCCTGCATATGTAATTGCTGGGTATAGTAACTTAATGAAAAGAACCAGTGCAGGAGTTTAAAAGGATTAGCAACCTTAAATGTCACTTACAGTGAACCATGAAATGCTGAAGACTCTGCAAAATCTCACTAGAACAGCATGTCTCTAGCTCTTCTGGAGGAAACCTGGCCTGTCTGAGAGCAAATCCTGGAAATTCCTATGTGCTTAACAAACAGGTCTGCTCACAACGTGCCATCCTGCTTGTTCAGAGGGTGTTGGAGATAGGGAGTGGTAGATACTGAAGGTGAAATAATGTACCTGGCATTCATGGGGGGCTGATGCTGTAGCCACTCCCCTTTCCCCAAGCATCCAGGTGTGGAGTGAGCCATGGTCAGGCCCAGATGTGCCATGCAAGTGGTCTAGCAGCCTATGTTGATAGACTTTTGCGACCCTGACAGACACGTGGCAGAGCTGCCAGGTTCATGCCTGAGGTCCCAGGAAAGCCACCATCATATGGATGAAGCAGTCCTGGATGCTTCTTTCATAAACACCGAAACAACACGTGTAAAGAGACTGGGACATCATGCCCAGTCTATGCTACTTACAAAGCTTCCAATTTGCCTTAGTTTATGTAGTGGGTCTGGCTGAGCTGGTTTTCCACATAGCAGCAGTGTTTTGTGCTGGGAGATAGAAGGGTGCTGATAACACACCCGTGTTGTGACTACTGCTGAGCAGTGCTCGCACAGCACCAGGGCTCTTCCCAACACTCACCCCCCCTGTGGGATAGGGTGGGCAAGATCTTGGGAGGGGACACAGCCAGGACAGCTGACCCAAAGTGACCAAAGGGCAATTCCTTCATTTGTTTAGTTGCATTATCTATAAATGAGGTATCTTGTTCAAAGCTTGTACAACACACCAAGGTTTGAGATAATCAGCTATGGGGCACATCTCACATTGCATTTAAAGGCTAATTTTAACAATAGTGTGTCTCATTAAAGCAGTTGGCCAATTCTGTGTTTCGTAGGACGTTTGCTGCGATACAGCCATAATATATTTATCAGAAGGGAGCATACTGTTTGTGTAGTATTTCTTCTACACTATAGCACTGTTCCTGACACTTAGTGCCTAAACCCTTTTTGAGTGCATCAAAATTCTCAGTGGTTAATTTCTTTGAAGTCTATAGAGGAGCCAGGACATAAAGCACCAGGCTGTAGAGGCTGCTAAAATGGAGCTGCACAAGAAGAGCTCCTGCAGTGAGGTTCCTTCAGGGCTTTGACTTGGACTTCACAACTGGAGAAAGAAAGGTTGAATGCTTTGTTTGTGCTCTCCAGACTAGGTGTACTGAAGTCTAACCCCAACTCATGGGACTGCTTGAAGACCAGCTTCTTAATCTTTGGAAGAAGCTTTATAAAAATGCTAGGATCTTTTGACTAAAGGCCCTGGAGGTATACGGTATTATTATGATGCTGTGTAGTCATAAAGATTTAATTGAAGGCATTTAACTGCAGTGGCTGTAAAACAATTGAAATTATACTTGACCTCCTCTTTGGAGCAATGCTTTTAGAGAGATTAATAAGGTAGGCAGTGCTTAAATTCTTTGTGCCTTTCCTGAGGTTTTCTCCAAGACACTTTACGGGGTTTTCACAATGCAGCTAGATTGGTAGGTGTAAGAAATTCTAGTAATTATGCCCCCTAAATTCCTCATACTTCTTTGCAGCTGGGTATCTCTAGGATCAAAGTAAACATGATAAAAACTGTCTGTAAATGACATTTTCTGGAATGACATACAGAGAATCTGGCCTGAAAACAAACTCCACAAAATCAAAGAATAAGTGGTTTTCCCAGTAAATCAGGGCCAAGACAGAGTCCCAGTACACTCTTACTGGCAAACCTGTGTATGTACATGTTTACAGGTTACTTATTCAGTCATAGGTGTAGAAATTCATGTGGTCTCCCAATTTAAGAATTAATAACAGGCCACCAAAGAGGCTTGTTAATTCGGTCTAGATGTTAATCTGAACTTCAGTTGAACCTAGTTGCTCAAGTAATCTATTCAGCAATCTCCAGAACAGAAGAGACTTTTTCTCATGTAGAGCCAGCCTAACAAAAATGTAAGGTAACCTCTAACAGAGATGGTTATGGAGAAGAAGTTTTCCCTGTGGGCAATTTGTGTGGGCGTGTGTGGAGGAGCAAGGAGGTACCTAAACAGTGTCTCTTTATTAGGGCAGTTCGTTGCCCAGTCCCCTGTCACATAGGCATGCAGCTGGAAGCTGGAAGTGCTTGGTTACAAGCATGTCCCACAATAAACGTGTGTGCTGAGGTGCCTCCGTTCTCCTGGTCATTGTGCTCCTGCTTGTGCATTTTTGCATCTCTTGAGTTAGATAGTAATTGAGTGGGAATTTATGCTCAGACCACCTGTGCCTTGCTCAGTTCCACTGACATACCTTTTAATGGATCTGACTTAGTTCCCTGAAGTGATTCAGAGACAAGTCCCTGTCAGAAGACAAATTGCACTAGGTGGACGTGCTGGGGTGGCCGAGGTCAGGAGCTAGTCCTTGTGCCCAAAATCTTCCTTCCCTGTTGGTTGCAGTGCTCCTCATTGAGCAGCAGGTAAAGCTAGGAAGTGTTTCTGGGACTTGCCCAATGTTATGCAGGAGATGTGGCCAAGCTTGTATCAGACCAGACGCCCAGCCCTGTATGTCTCCCACAGGAATATTATTCCTCTGCTATACAAATAATAAATGGAGCTGTTGCAGTGTAGTCCTGTAGGTTATAGCCAAAATTCCCATTGATGGCAATAAGACTCACAAGGCAGGGCCAGAAGCACCTTCTTGACTTTGAGAATTGGTCACACATGACTTGACAGGTGTTGCCCCTCCCCGGTGTTAAGGGTGGTGGAGTAGTTTGCATTCTTGGAATAGTTTTGATTAATACAGTTTTGTTTTAGGTTTGTGGAGGGGTCCTGATTATTTCCGCTCTCAGTTATAAGTCTAAGAATAATCCTTTACTCCATCATCCTTGGCAAGAAGGATACTGACTTCAGAGGCTGAAGAGTTACCTGTTTATTTTAAAATAAATGTTTATCTGTGCTATTTCTGACAGAGCATCAGCTTTCCTGTTCCACCCTTACCATTTAATGTAGGAAGGTCATGCACTTTTGTCCTAGTTAACTCAAATCCTGCAACCATGTAAGTCTGTGACATTTTATTTCATTTTTTTTTCAGGTCAGACCAGCCTTATGTGACTATTTCAGCAAACATGCAGTTGATCGAAAGCCACGCATCTTCGTGTACAGCAGGCATGAAGCAATGAGAGTTATTCAGTTGTTTGCTCTGTATTTCTTGTGAAGTCATTATTGCTTTTCTCTCACTGTCCGCACTCAGGACCAGACGTTGCCTTGTTCCTGACTTGCAAAATGAGAGGAAACAGAAGACCGTATGGGCCAGGGAGTGAGTCTTTCCTCATTCCTCTGGCTCAGAACCACAGCATAGGCTTATCATGGTTATTATACACAAAGAAGACGGCAATCAGCTCTATTCCTGGCCCTGTCACAGGCTCTGGGGGTCTATTTCCCGGAAACTCACGGGTTCACTGTCACCTTTCTCTAGTGGACATAGCAATGGTAACATCCTGATGTGCCATTTCACTGCAGACTCTGTGAGTGATGTTCCCCTGAAGTGAAGGTATCAAGCTTTCCTTTCTGGCACCACACACTGCCAGAGAGTGGCTTGCAGGCTGCATTGGTGTGTTTGCAGCCTCTTGTGCCATGTAGCTTCCAAGTCTGCTGATATTTTTCTGTATCATCTGCTAGAGAGGACTTTGATTATCTGATAAAACTATGGAAGACCCTGTACAAAGATGTGTACTTTAAAGGTACATGCTTGAGTAGATGGCAGATGGTAGATGGTCAGAGGAAGAAAAGCTACTTGGTTACACTCAGTTTGATGACTTGAAAATTTTGCTCCCCTTAAAATAGTTAGCAGGAATAGTCTAAATGTTTCTTTCTTCCTCTACCTTTTCCTTCCTGAGGCATTTTCTGTCTCTGAACTAGCAACGTACTGCTGAACTCGGGGCTAGTTTCCAGGCACAAAGCAGTTGGTGAGCATTTCTCCAGCATGACAGTTTTCTGCCTCACTCCTACCTTCCTTTTGTGTCTACTTGCTGGCACTTGCAACATGTGAGCGACACCCATGCTCTCCTCTCTGTTGAGAGAGTCATGGTAAGCCTAACTTAATTTCACACCATACAAGAGCCAGGCAAGAAACATGTCCTTCTACTGGCAAAAGAGCAAAAGTTCAGAAGTGTTCTCTGCTTCCCCTTGGGATGAAATGAAAAGCTTTCCAGGTATCTTTGCTTCCTGGAACAAGGCAGAAACCTGCTGGCTGGGGCATTAGCTGGGGACACAAGAGACGCATACACAAATCATCTGTATATGTGATTCGGTCATGGGCTGGAGCTTGGCTTTCCCACATCTAAGACAAGTGCCATAAACACTGACTCCCTTCTGCAGTGGCTGAATTTTGTTTTGACCTTCTTGCGTCCTTGTTGAATATGACTTCATCGGAGTTGTCTCATTCTGATGACTTATTAAACAAACCTTACCGATTTTCCTGATTGGTACTTTGTGCTCTCTCTCAGCTTTGCAGCAAATACGTCTGCCCATCTGGACATTTTCATCCCATTACCAGCAGGTATGTAATTACCTAGGGCACAGTATTTGCTAGGCTTTTCACAGCACTTTGCTCTTGATCAGAGTGCCACCTCGAGAAGCTTTCATCATCTGATCCTCTCTCCTGCTGGTAACAGCCAGGCAGCCTGTCCCCTTCAGCTGTCTGCTTTCAACACAATATTGTACCACCCAAAGCATAAGACATTCAGGAAAAGTTTGGGCATTTGAGTTTTGCACCACTAAACTTTGCAATAGGCTTTAGTGCTAGCCCCTACCTGGCATTCAGTTCCTGACTGCGGCTTAGCACACTGGAGTTGGCTTTCATCTGATCCGTGTGCAATGGGAAACAGTGGCCCCTGTGACAGTCCATGATCTGTCATCTACCACATCTTTTGTTGTCTTTGCTCTTCAGCTTTCTTGAATAAAAGTCAACAAGAAGTTGCCTCTTAGTTGTAGTATATAAAGCAGTAAGAAGTGCCAGACCTGCTGATATTTAATTGGAGAACATCCCTTTTCCCTTTTTTCCCTTTTTTCTCGTTTTTTCCCTTTTTTCTCTTTTTTCGCTTTTTTCCCTTTTTTCCTTTTTCCCTTTTTTTCCCTTTTTTCCTTTTCCTTTTTTTCCTTTTTCCCTTTTTCCTTAAAGAACTTTCACAAATCCCTTCTCTAGCTGTGACTGAACTTCAGCTGTATGCAGTAGGTCAATAGCTTTTCTAGAAACAATTACACATATCAGTTAGTGTCTGTGCTCTCTTTAACTGAATTGCCTGAAATAGCCCTCCAATCATCTAAATTTTTACTCTAAAATACAACTAAAGAATGCTTGGTGGCCTAATGAATAGCTAACAAGTCATCCTACAGGATCCTGTCTCTGAAAAGTAAATTGCATATGAGCACTAATACCGCATCTCAAAAACTAATTTCAAGTGCAAGCTTGGTCAGCTTTAATCTGGCTTAAATTGGCTTTGGCTATTTTGTTTCGCTGGTCCGTTTGTCTCTCAGGCATTTTTTAATGCTGTAAAATATAACAAGATATTTTATTGTGAAGAGATTTTTAGTTTTGGCTTAGGTAATGACAGCTATACAACCTGAGAGGTGATAGTATTATGTAAGAAATGAGCATATAAATTATTTGGCAAGGAAAAAAAGAGTTTTTAACAATCTTTCTGTCTCTTCCTTCCCAACTTGTCCTCCATACAAATTCCTTTACAGCAATAAAGAAGCAGCTACAGAAAAGAGAGGCATATGTTAATATATTTGGTAAAATGTCTTTCCTTTATGATTGTGGGAATGCACTTAAGCACAGAGTAGAAATCAGAGGTGTATATTGGAAACATCACAACACTCGCCTTCTGCAAAAATTCAACAGCTAAAACCAAAGTGAAAGGGAATAGACCTACCAGCTGCTTAGATTTGGTAGTTTCATTCCTTTCATGCTCTTCATTTAAGTTTCCAAAGAAGTGTGGGCTTAGATTTCTGTGAAATTTACCTTGCTAAGGTTACGCAGGAGGTTGGAAAGGAAGGATGAAAAATCAGAGTTCACCCACAAAATAATTCTCCCTACACCCCCCTGCTTCCCACCCCCCACAGCAATGTGAGACATCAATGGCAGAAGGTCATGCAGATAATTGCAATAACATTATCTGCTGTGTCTTGGGAACTTGGCTTTTCTCAGAGAAGGGGTGATAAAGTAGACCTTGTCAAAATTCCATTCATGGAAAACTTCAGCATTGCTAAATCTGGAACTGGAGAAGTAAACTCCAGAATTTTCCAGAGAAAATATGTTTTTCCAAAGTTAAACGCTTCTCCCTGGCTGAATTCTGCATGTTGTTTGTTCTGGGCTTTTTCCCCTTAAAAAAAATCAACTTGCGCCCAATTTTTGCATGCCTGGGAACCTGAAACTCTGAAATCCCTGGCCTGAGCTGGCTCTGCAAGTTTCCAGGCTCCCTAAAATGCAGTTGCGAGTCTGAAATTCCTGAATGAGGTATTTCTGTGGTGGGGTCACCATGAAACCAGGTACTCTGGAAGCATGGCTTCTCCATCAGCCTGCCGCATGAACTAGCAGGAAATCTAACTGAACAGCATTTTGTCAACAGAACTTCCTCAAAACTGAGCAAGTACTATAAAACCTTTTAAATTTTGATTAGTCAGATTAGTCAGGAAAATTCCTGACCAGATGTAGTTTAAATATTTCTGTGACTTCTGCTCAGTCCATTCAGTTCAATTCACATGGCCAGGACTTAGATGTCTTTTGGGTTCTTGATGTCTTTCTTAGTGGGTCTTGCCTCATTCATGTATTAAGTCCCACTTCAGACATTTCATATCCAGGCTAGAAAACTGCATTTACAGCCTGGACCACGTATTTTTGGCAGGCTCTGGCTGCCACTGTCTAGATAATAATGGTGGAGCTCAAAGCAACAGTTCTTGGTACTTGCATTCACAACCCACTGAGCCAAATGGACTTCTTCATTTCTCTCTATTTGCAGCCTGTTGTATGTAGTATCAGGCAGCCTAGGCTGCATTGCTCCTGCTGGCTCACACTGGAAAGTTTAGTCTGCAGTTTGGGGCACAACTGTTAAGACATCATGGACACAGGGGTAAAAGTTTATGCCTTGCTTAAGAGTCTTTCTGAAGACCATTCCCAGCTAGCAATAGCTAGTGACTTTGAGGCAGAGATGGTGCTAGCGGTCTCAGTCCTCTATATATATATGAAATCTGTGTGCTTTAGCAGAGAAAAAAAGTCAGCCTTGGTGGATAAGCAACTATGGCATAGCTTACAACAAAGTGTTTGTTTTGAATCAAAGATCTCTGTTTCATAAAATGTGGACACTTCCTAGTCTAGGCATATCCTGTGGAAGCAGAGATTTGGCAGTCTGCCTATTAGAGGAGGACAAACTCTGTACCTATTCCCCAGCCAGGTGAATGCTAGTTTCAAGTGGTAAAAAGATAGACAAACACATTTATCATTGAAACATGAGGCTGGAAATGCAGAGAAGATCCTTGCTGGGATATAGAATCTCCTATTTGACATTACCTGAGAAATTGAGGCTTGGGATTTGTCTATTATCATGATTATTTCAGTGGATGGTTGGGAGGGCTTAAAACCCAGTAGTGCCTTTGATTAGCTGAAGTTTGTTGGTAGCACTGACAATTCCTGCTTCTACCAGGAAGTCATCTGTTCCTTCTCCATTTGGTCTTGAGATATATACCAAACACTGCCCAACATTACGATGCACCAGAGCACCATGCCTTAATGTGTTCTTCTCAAAATGCCAGTAAACTGAAGAATAGTATTTGTGTTAATTACTTTTTTTTTTTAACCCTAAA
Organism: Eurystomus gularis; assembly: GCA_013400335.1. Classification (NCBI taxonomy): domain Eukaryota; kingdom Metazoa; phylum Chordata; class Aves; order Coraciiformes; family Coraciidae; genus Eurystomus; species Eurystomus gularis. Next base: position 25,880 of record VZZY01020403.1, on the reverse strand, counting down.
TCAACCAGCAAGGTATCACCATAATAGAAAAATGATACAGTGCTTCTTAGACTAGGGCCCAGATGCTTTCTCTGATGGTAAATCAATTTAAATGCATCAATGTTAAAATTACAGTGGGAAACATCTCTAAATTCTTTGTGTGATACTGAAGCATATTGCTGTAAATTAGCCCCATTGGCAGTCATTTTGTCAATTCAGTGTTAAAGGTTAAATCAAAATATTGCACTAGACAGTGATATTTGGAAGGCAGGATGCCTGAAAGCAGATTTTTAAATACATATTCAACAAAGAGGTGGGCAATGGTTTCTAGATCCATATTAAAATAGAGGAGCCTTTTCTTGTAAAAAAGCAGTCCTACTTAAATGGTGACATGAAATACAGTGAGTTACATTAGTTGTCCCAGCCAGCTTCCACTAATGATCAACATTGTTAAATGTTCTGTCCCTATGAAGTATGGCTTATACTTGTGGGATCTCTGTAAGCCACTTAAACGTTTGCTTAAAATCCCATGACATTCAGAAAGACATAGGCCAGGTCCTGGAATGGCAGAAGGAAAGAATTAAAAAAAAGTATTTCCACTCTGCCAGTCAAGAGGTGGTGGCTTGAATACAACAAAAGGTGTCCAGCCCTTCAGAGTCTGTATGGGCAAGCCCCAAGAGCAAGGACACAAGGAGAAGGGTGCTGTTAGGCCATGCGGCACCATCTTGGAGAGCAGTGTATGGGCAGCTTGGGACACAGTGGTGTCCTCCATCCCTTGACAGATGATGGGGTGCTCACTTGCTGCCTCTCGGCAGAAGGTGTGAGCAGTTCAGCTCGGGGAAGGTCTCCATGGGGCTGCTCCGCCTGCATCAGCCCAGCCAAGGAAAAATCCCCAGAAGCGCTCACACTCTCCTCCTGGTCATTGCAGCTTTGCACGCTCAGCCCTCACCCTCTTCCTTTAACAAAAGGCTGTATTTACCCCTACCGCTCCCATCTGGCCTTCAGCAATTAATCTCTGTGCCTCTAACTGCAGCACATTGTGTGATAATTCGTTATGTTAATCCCATGTGTCAGCGAGCCACTTCAAGGCTTCCTGGGACACAGTTCCCTGCTTCTCTTTTGGAATAAAACTTGGGTTTTTCAGTGATGCATATAAAGACACAAGCACATTCTCTGGCTTTCAGATACACAAAGCTTAAAGTCTGGTTACTCCTGTGCCTATAGCACTCTGTTCTTACCTAGTTTCAAATTTTGGAATAATAGAATTAAGGGGACCTCACTACACATTTGAATCTGTACGCTCCCCTTCCTCTTTTAAATGCAAATGTCTAGAGCAGAGGCAGTAAGGAATTAAACATATTTACACTACCACAAGCCACTCTGTGAGCAGCAGAGCTAATGAAGCCTGGTTTTGTCCTGTTTGTGCCCAGCTGCTGATTCTGATGAATCTTTCAGGAACACCTTTGAGACCATTACTGCCTTTGGTGATGTTTAAGCTCATCCAGCAAACTAAAATGTTGCTGAGGGGCAAGATGAATGGCACACAGACAGAAGGCAAGGCAGTGAAATCAATGATACATCTTTTCCCCATGAAAGCAAGTGGAAACCCTCTCACTAGGCACAGTAAATTCAGTCACCTTGCATTATCAAACCTGGATTCTGCTCTTCTTCCCCCTCTTTTCCCACTTAGTGGGGTTGTACTGAGGATGGGAACAGTTTATAAGATAGTCAGTTCTGGTTGTGGGGGTCAGAGAGATATAGGACAAATAAACCAGTATGGTCTGAAATAGGGCTGTGTTTTCCTGGCACTGATGGGAAGAGCTTGCTGCTGACCTTGGCACAATTCCCATGCAGGAAACACCTTGGTCTCCTGCCGACTCACAGCAGATGAAAAGAGCGTGGCTGTCCCACCTTGTGAGCACACACAAAGAAAGAGGGAGGGAGGGACTCCTGTATGTGTATAAAGAACAGTTTGTACTTGGTCCTTGCAGCCAGTGCCTCCAGGCTGGAGATACATAGCTTGAGAGAGAAGCAGCTTGAGCTGCCACTGGTTGGTGTCCTACAGCCACTAAGGACTGCTGCACACCCTGGGGCACTTTTCCCAAGCATGAAGCCCCTCAGAAGCTCTTAAATTGGGCCTCAGCAGCTCTCAGTTGCCTGAGTATCACTGAGGATCTGGAGTGAAATGCGCACAGTGCCTCTCTCAGAGCTAAACCTGGCTCTCCTGAAGCCTGCATCAAGTCATGGATGTACTTTGTCTGGGTCACAACTGGTTTTTTTCAGTTCTCTGAGAAGCTGAATCCCACCCCTCCTCAGGTCTGCAATGGACTGAAAAAAAAATGGAGTAAATTACAAAGCTAATCCAGGCTATTTTATTTCTTTTACATTTTTATCTCTCTACTTTCAAAATTTCAACTTAGCTACAATTCATTTTAAAACAAATTGGGAACATTTGAATGCTGAAATGACAGTTAAAATTTTTCTCCTTCTCTTTCCAACTAGATTAGCTGGGCAACATTCTGCCTGAGCTGACAAATGTTTTCAAGTGCCCCAAACTTGCTCTTTTTCTTCTTTTTAACTGAATGATATGTACAACCATCTCTGTGTTTTTGTTTTTAAATTAAGGTTTTCTCCTTAGGGCTATTGCAGCATTGTTATTCCTCAGACAGGGAAGAATTGCGTGCAGGACTATGAAGACCTGAGAAATCGTAGGCGGAGCCATGGGCTGAATAATATCCTCCAAATATGGTCTGTAATATCATAAGGGTAGAATGTTTCAGACTCAGAATGAGGAATGGGTTTTCCAAATGCACTAAGCTTGGACTCAGAAGCTGAACTCCAGAAAAAATAAAAATAACAAGGCTCCAAGCTTTCCTGCAACCAGCCAGCAACTTCAACTCTTGCTGCTTTTAGCTTAATGTCAAGCTTCCCTATGAAGTGTTTACAAGTGACTCTACTAATCAGGCAAACAGAGCCTGCAAATCAAAGAGCAACATCTCTGCTATCAGTGTCTAGCAAATAAATCTGGTCTGTCCACTTCAAATGGGTCTGGGTCTCCTTTCCCAGCCTTCCTCCTTGACTCCTTCCTGCAGCTTTTTGACAATAATGCAAAAGCAATAACAGCCTGTTCCTTAAGGCATGCTTCCTTAGCATATCATCTCTTCCAACAAAAGCACTGCTTCTCTTGCTTTGTTTTTAAATCAACAATAACCGAGGGAACAGAAGGTCTCATTAATCCTGGGGAGAGGCTGCATGCCCAGCAGGGACAAAGACCAAGCACCGTGGCTCCCCAGCCAACCTCCCAGGGAGGCTTCAAAGACCAAGAGTCCACTGACACAAGCAGAGGTCCCTCTGTGCCCTGGGGTCAGCTGGAAATATTGCTTGAAGGCCTTGCTGGCTAAGAGGGCTCAGCTGCCTACCATGGCAGATGGAGAAAGGGCTTGAGAGAAAAGCTTGCTCAGGGCCACTGAAGCATGAGGTGCAAACAGGTTTCATGAAACATGCTGCCCCTGATCTCTTTCACGTTAAACTAAGGCAGCTGTTGAAGCTGAAGGGGAAGACAAAGGGAACTGAAAGCACTTTCCCATGCTTCCCTGAGCATGTTTAAATGCCCAGGTAAGGACAGCTTTGAGTCCAGTCTTGGCTAAGGCTCTTTCCACCACCTTCTGTGGTGGCATCAAGGCTGGCACTGGTGCTTACACTGGACTGGACACTCCTCAGGGTCTTCTAGAGGGAACCAACACGGATGGGACTCAACCTGCTGCTGCCTAGATGCCAAGCACCCATCCATCCTAAGCTAGGTTTTGTCCTTCTCCTCTGAATGGCTATGGCGGCACACACTTTGTTGCAAGAGCAGTGCTGACTTCTCCCAAGGAGCAGCAATGCCCAGAGGGTGAATGCAGACCATCAGCACTATGCTCACATGTGGGCTTCATCCATGTGTCAGGGATAGGCAGAAATTAATTAGGTTTAATAATCATTAACCAAAACCATGGACTTCATGGTGAGATGAAAAGAGAGTTTTCTTGTATTTTTTGCAAGAAACAGAAGTCACAAAGACATTTCAGTACATGCTGTAAAAGGACGGGTATAAGCCCGTTGTAGGTTTCTTGGTGTCCAGTGTTGGTAAACACTGCTGACAATGCATCATCTGATCTATGAAGAAAGCCAAGATCAGATGTTTTTGGCATTCTGATTACTATCTAGACTTTTCTGGCTTTCATGCATGAGAAATTGAAGGCTTGGATTACAACTTCAAGAGGCTGGCAAAAAGCCATAAACCTACAAACATCAATAGATGGGAATGAAGTCATAACTTGTAATGATGCTGAGTACTGCAAGATCTCCCAATCAACAGCTAAAAGAGCATGCTGGAAGAGATGGTATGGGAACGAATCCTGAGATGGAAACATGGGCAAAAATCTAATTTCTAGGAGCATGAAAAGGTTTGTCTGTCGAGGACTCAGTCCTGATTGACTTTTTTGTTCACTTTTTCTCCTGTATCATGATTTTATTGCTTTTGCAGAGCAGATTTCAGAGGAGTCTGACTTCGTTTCATTGGGAAAGCAGGAAGATTTATGCTCAGCTTATTGCAGGCAGTGGTTATGATTTCATTATAGAATACTAAGATTGTAATTTTGTGTGCTTACACAGAATGTTTAATGCACACATTAAGCTAGATGCCTTTTATTTCAGTTTGTGAAATAAATGCCTAAATGACATAACAGTACAATATGCTTGTTTATTTGGCATTAAAGCTCGGATTCAGTGCTTAAGCATCTTACTGAATTGGTGGGCCATGCTGTGAATTAATTGTTCAAATAAGAGTCTTGTTAGTGATCAAAATTGGGGGATCTGTAAACTCAAAAGATTTTCAGACTGGTGGGAAATAATTCTGTACCATCATGATAACCTTGCTGACCTTCCCAACCCCAAACCAACAACTTTAATGAGGCCTGTAGGTGCTATCACAGTTTTCACGTCTAGTCAGTCTACAGACTGGTAATGTGAAGGTCATAGAGTGCATTATACAATTTTGAGGGTGGAGTTTACTGTTGCAGACATTAAGTGCTTCAGAAAAATATCTCCTACTTGTTTTGTGAACATTTTTTTTTTTCTTCATATTACTTGAAGATGTATTCATCCCCATTTAAGACTGATTTAATGCAAAAAGTAGATATTGAAACAGGGTTATTTCATTCCAAAGCTTACTAAGATATCGGAGCTGATGTGGGTTTGGAAGTAGTAGGACTGTATTGCTCTAGTTATTAATAGCACAGCTACTATTTGGGCTCAGGAAATATAGCTATTTAAGTACACAGAAAAGATTCAGCTTTTGATAGCTTATATTTTCATAATCCACTACTGTAAGATGTGATGTGGTGTATTTCCTAATGTTAAGTTTGTATCTAAAAAAGATCCTTGCATTAGGAAGACTTTAGTTTTAAGAAAATGAGTTGATTTAGTATTGTAGGAAAAAGAGTATAACAGGCAAAGTAGATTCTTGCTGTGCACTGGCTGTGTGTTCAAACACCAAGGTTACTAAAATCCCCCAGCGGAAGGCTCAGCTCTCTTCCCTTCCCCCTAGCTATGCAGTAGTAAAGGACAGTACTGACTGCAATAAATTATAATTTTAAAAGGCTGGACAAGGGTTCCCTCTACTCTTTCTCCTTCAGACTGGCTGCCCTGAAGGATCAGTGGAAAATTCAGCATCTGAGGACTACAGAAATTTAACTATTTAATGGAAAGTATTGTTTCAATTTGATGACACTAGCAGGATCAAACTGATTTAGCAGGAAGAAAAAAAAGAAGTTTTAACAATAGCCAAGGTTTCTTTTTTCCCCCGTGTTAGTTCTGTTGTGAACAATTGTTGACAACTGGTTCCCCCTGAAGAACATACCTCTGGAGATAATGGAGGTGCCTCTTTTAGATTCAAGGCCCACGGTTTAGCTAAGACTTAACTGTTCTTTCAGCTGCTTCAGAAAGGTGTGTTTCCTTATTTAAATAACAAGATTGGTGTTATTTAAATATCTTGCATGTGTATTTCTCCCTTGCTTATCTTTAGGTTGATTTTGCCATCACTGAAAATCTTGTTATGACTAATGCTCAACAGACACCTGCAAGATGCAGAGAGGTACCCACTTACCAGGGACTTCACAATTTGGTTTAAAATCTAGGCACTCTTTATTTAGTCTGTGAGACACTGCCAGACCTGTAAAACCTTGCCTGATAGCTCTTTGTAACTACACACTCTTCTTGACCAAGCTGTATTCACCTCCCTGGATAGCTTCATGTCTTCCAAAGGCTGTTGTTGGCACAGTTGCTTCTGCCTTGCTGTGACCTATGGCACTCCCATCCAGCCCTAATTTTTTGGTGGCCTGAAACTTGAAGGAATGTTTACAGATCACCTTCAACAGCAGTAGGGATGCTGGGAAAATACTTAGGATTCCCAACGCATTCTTCCCTATTCAATCCTGTTCTGCATGGGGAGGGAGGAAAGGTGCAACCTGTTCTGCAGGACTTCCTACTCTGCTATTAAGTAGATGCCTGCAGCTTTTCCCCTCTGGGCAAGATCAGGATAGAATTATTTAGATGACATCACTGATTTGGTAATGAGTTTTCCTACTTCCCCACCACCCCCTCCCTCTTTTGTGTGATTAGTGGCATTCAGCCCAGCTGACACCACCTAGCTGTCTCGTTCCTGGGGCAAACACCATGCAGTGGTCCTTTGTCATCTTATTAGAGTTATAACAAGACAGACTTCCAGTCTACCCACCCCCACTGCTTCACTTGCCCCTTGCCCCTCAGCTGGCCAGCTCAGGAAACAGAGACTGAGCATATGCATGATGGTAGATGGTACCTAAGGGCACGCACATCATGCAATTTAAGGAGGATGACAGGATGTTGTCTGTGCCAAGAGCTCAGCTTCCCCACTTGCTCCTGAGCCTGGACCGTGACAGCAATGTGGGTTTTCTCCTGCGATTCAGACTATGACTTATGACTTCTCAGTGGTTTCATAAGCTAAGCTCCTGTTATATTATGCAGCATATATGGCTCTTACCTTAATGTAATAGAGTTACTGGGTAACTATTCTTGTGATTAGCTTTTACACCTGCTCATAAGCTTTTAATTACTGAATTCCCCACATAATTCTTTAATTCAATTTGTTTTGACCTTTCAGTTAGTGGGGAAATAAAAGAAAGGTGAAATCTGTGTTATGCCACTATATTCTGGCATTTAAAGCTGGGGAAGAGGCCTTGACAGCAGTGGGCCAAAGCACATGGACTGAGCTGGGAGAGGGTGACGGGACAGGAGCATTGGTCTCCATGAACAAGACAGTCTTTTATCTTCTCAGAAGAGAAAGCTTTCGCATCTCTGCTGCCCACCCAGAGAAATACATCTTTTAGCCCTAAAGACCCTTTGTTTGCATTTTTTTTCTCAGAAAGCAGAGGAATGACACTGAAGTTTTTGCTGTCCCTCCCATCCCACTGTCACCGTAGGCAGCTCTGGCTGTGCTCTAACTGTAAACACGTGCCCCACAAGAACAGCCTCGTGCAAACCTGCCATACCAGTCAGAGCTGTGGGGCAAGGGACCACAGAAAAAGTAGGCCCCTGAGACATAGAGAATGAGAAGTTGCTGATGTTATACAACAGCCATCCCCAGCTGTTTGGGGAGCTAATAGTTGGTTTCCCCTGGATAACAGCCAATGTACTGGTCCAGTGGTCTGTGCTGGTGGATGTTTGGGATTCCAGAAGGAATATTTGATCCTTGTCCAGCCAACCCAGATGGCTATGTGTGTGCTTGGAGTATTTGCACTGCAAGGTGCTGGATTAATGATTAGAGGCATTAAAATCTACAGGTGCAGCCTGGGTTATCCCAGTGAAATCTCCACTGGACTCAGTGGAACCTGAACATGAGTCCACAGGGCTGTATCTAAGGGTCAGATGAGTCCAGACGGCCATACTTAAGGGTCAAGCTGATGGTTAGCCTGTAGGTTGTCCAGTGCTCGGCTGGGATTACCAACAACATAACACTCAATGCAGATTGGATAGCTGATCTTGGAATCTGTCCTAAACTGGACTGGTTATGTCAATTTAACTTTCACAGATTCTTAATGCAGGATGCTAGAAAAACCTCAAGAAGGACACCAACAGCAGCAAGAGGAGAGTTTGGCTTTTTGTGCAAGTCCCTCATGTGAAAACAAAACCAGTCAAAGAGCCTAATTATTCTTGGTTTTATTACATGAAAATTTTCCAAGATTTGGCAAAGGACAAATGGACAGAGGACAGGCCAAGCGTAAGTGACCTCTAAGGGTAAGCTAGAAGACCATTGTCACAAACTTTGGCCACAACACTGGGGAACTGCATGTATAGTCAGTCATGACTACTCAGTGAGATGAAGATCATTTGCTGGCTGGTTTTACTGGGATCTTGTTTGCTTTGCACTGGTGATTCACCAGAAAGCAACTGCAATGAATCTGATAATGAGGCCATTGGGCACTGATAGGAGTAGAGGAGCTATTATCATGTTCCTAAAGAGATTTTCTGAAATTAGTTATTTAAATAGGAATGGCAGCATTCATGTGAGTACGCTTCATTTCACATCAATAGGGATCTATGCCAATTCCTCCCTTGTCACACAAGGACCCCCTATTATTAACAGGCTTTTGTATGTTATTTGTTTCCTAAGAAATTCAAACCCAGTAGGTTGCTTTAAATGGGTTTAGGTCTAGTGATGTCAGATCTATTTCAAATAAATGGGTCTAAACCATAAAGTTTCAGTAAAAATCTGGCTTTAAACGTGAATCATTTTGTTTTCAAGATTGTACTATCACGGTCTAAACTAATTTCAGTTCTTTCATAGTATTCTTATGAATTCTGAACCTCTGAAATAGTTTTGTACATACTACAACTTAGTTCTTTTTTTAAATACAGGCATAAAACCTATGAATAATGAATTGAAAGACCTAGAAAGAAAGATTTTTAAAATTAACTCTGGTTTCCCAAATATTGTCCTAAGTCCTCCCCTAAGGGACAGAGAAAATATTCCAACTCCACATGATGGAAAGCTTTAATGCAGAGAACTCTCCACAGGACTGTTTTCATTTTTTAGTGTATTTTAAACATAAGGACGGGGCAGGCTGTTAATTATTTCTTCTCTTTTTGGCTCAGTTCCATGTACAACTCAGCAAAAGCAGAGCTCTACAGACTATTCAATGGACAATAAATGGCTCTGCATTTGCTGACTGCTGGATAAAAATGATAAAAGGGTGTTGTGACAAGCTCTCGAGGCACTTGTTGGCCCACAAAAAACCATTCTTGCCCCTTCTTCCCTGAGCTGCAGCATCTTGTTCCTTCCATGTTGGTTTGAAGGGCAAAGACTTTGAGAAGAGATACTTCAATAATCCTAGATATGATGTCAGAAAAGGTTCTTCAATATGGTGAGGGAAAAGTCCTTGCAACTAGTGGGACCATGTCCTGAAATGCTGCTGGATGCAATTAGAATCCAATGTGATGTGACCAGAAGGGCACCTGCAGCTTCTGAGGGACACACATAGGAAGATCTAGTTTCAAGAGTTCAAAATGTTGTCACCCATGGCTGTGTGTGGAGCTCTTTGCTGTGAGCTGTCAGCTCTCAAGCAGTGGCATCAGCAGAAGACCTGCGCTGCTGCGTCCACTGTCTCCAGCTACTCCCCTGTTCTTCAGCACAAGCCCAGATGCAGCAGCAGTGGCACTGCAGTTGGCAGGCCTGAACTGGGAGGCTGCAGAAGGAGTACTTACGTATGCTGCCTGAATTAGGCTACTCTACCCTTTGTCTGCAGTGGATGGGCAGTAATTCCAAATAATAATAATACTTGTCATGGAAGGAGTGGTAATATCAAAAAATACCAAAGGTGACCTCCTCTTCATGGGGATGCCCTTGCCCATGGGTCAGTTGCCTCCCACAAAGGAGCAGAGTTTGTGTTGGCCTTTCCCAGTTTGTCTTCCTCACAATGTCTCTCTGGCAATCACTTCTACATTCTCTGTCTAGTGTCCCAGCAGGGCATGGTGTGTGCTGCAGCAGGCTGGTGCTTATCTTTGTGTCTGGGGACAAACTAATGCATCTATTCTTACTGCTGGGTCCTAAAATTCAATGAATACTTAATTACTACAGTGTCTGTTCTGTTAGCAACACTTTTATTCTGCTGCAAACATTTTTCACATATAGTGGGGATAAGGTCTCTGCCTGATATCATTTGTAGTCTGAACATGTAGCTATAACCTGGAGAGAAGGAATGAACAGAAATAAAGCATTAGAGTGATGGGATTAAGATGACATAAAGGAACACTTGGGGGTTTTTGTGCTTGTGACTGGGATGAAAACACATCAAGAAGGAGGGGACAGCCGCAGATTATGGAGCTATTACTCATTATTAATTATATATTTTGCACCATTACAACCATTCTGAGATTTAAACATATCTTGCAACCAATAACAAATTAAGCTGCAGGATAGCCCTTTGACATTAATCATGTAAGACCAAGAATTATGTACCCCTTGCCAGGAGAGACTTTGTTTTGCGCTCAAAGAAGTGTAGGGAAGGTTAACACCAAGTTTAACTTCATTGTCCAGATCAGATGCATTAGCAGGATAGTGATAAGTGTGTGTCACTGCGCTTAGATCTGCCTCACAGATGCCATCTCTCCTCTCTCCTGTGTTTCAAGACAGAAATAAGTGGTAGTCATGTCAGCTTCCAGTCTTTCAGGGTAGCTGGGGCTCCAAAAAATATTCTCTGTGGGTTTCCTTGCCGAGAAACTAAATGCAACCTTAAATAAAGCAGAGGGAGGCCCTTCCCCTGCTCTCCTTTCAGCTGATCCAGTCATTGTTTTTCTAGACTCAGCCCTTGCTTATGTGCCTGTACCTGCTGCTGCTGTCAGGTACTCTGGTATACTGATTGTAGGTTTCCAAGGATATGCCCATGCCCAGGGAGGCAGGACCACATCCGTTAGCCATGGGCACCCCAAGCCTCTCCTGCCACCCCCTCAGAACACACTGGCCATGACAAGCTGGCATCATGAGCCAACAGGAGCAAAGGGCTGAGCCCCAGAATGATCCCAAGCCTATAGAGAAGGAAAAGAGCTACTTCTCTGGAGTAATGCCAGTCACAGCCTTGGGGCCCTCTCTTGATGCAGTTTATTGGCTGCTGACAATATGGCATGAGAAAGACAGTGAAGGAATTACTTGAAGTCCAAAGGCCTCAGTCCTGCAGCTGCATAAGGAGTCTCCTGCACTCCACCCTGGCAGCAGCCTGCTCACCTTGATGGGACAATGGGCATGTATCTCATACATACCTGCAAATGCCCAGTATTTCCATGCTTGGCTAACTGGAAAGCTTCTACAATGGCAGCTTTGAGAAAGATTCATGTGTTTATCCTGCTTTGCCTTTGAGTCAGACACAAGACCTGAACGCAGATGTTGGATCCCGCTCAGTCCTCGGGATTATGCTCAGGCTGTTCCCCACCACCACCACCGGGCAGAAAGAGTGGGCTGGCTTCAGTGGCACCGAATCACCCACTTCCCTTTTAGAAACAAATCCCTCACTTTGCACAGGGATCTCGGAAAGCACACAAGGTATTTCCCAACCGGGATTGTGGGTGATGATAATGGGATTTACTAAACCTGTCGATCTCCCCTCCCCTTCCTTTTCCTGCAGGATTTCAGTGTGAAGCAGCAAATGAGCGGAGTTTAGGACTGGGTTCCTCTTCCTCTCCCTAGCAGGGCTGGCTGCAATGTGAGCTCTGGCCTCCCTGTGCCAGGTAGGTTATGGCTCAGCTCAGCACCACACGGCACAGCTGGAGTGTTGGACAGAGCGGGACGCAGATGGGGAAGCACTTGCAGCACCATGCCCTCAAATCACTACAGCCAGACGTGCTGGTAATTTGCAGTCCGGCTCTTCACTGCGCTTTAGTGTCTCAGCCCTCATGAGATTTCAAAAGAAAATAAAAATCCAAAGCTGGAGCGCTGGCAAGTGAAGCTGGCAGTGCTGAGCAGCTGCCCGGCCGTCTGCAGTGCCGTCCCTTCCCCCAGCCACCGTGAGCTGATGTGCCAGTCTCATTCTGACGTAGCCTGTGTTCTGATTTCGCCTTTATTTTCACCCAGTTTTTTACCCTGAGGCAAAATTCAGCTCTCACGCCCACACAGCGCTTTGCTCCCCCGCTCCCAGCTCCCAGAGCTCCCAATGATAGAGTGAAGCCGTCAGCCCCGGGATGGCTGTCACCATCCCTGCCGAGGGAAGAGGAGCAAAGTGACTTCCAGATATGCAGAGCAAGAGATTTGGAGCAGCAACAAAAATGTATAAATGCAAGAGTGCACACATAGTAGTTTGGAATACTGATTAGATCCAGAAATACAGGGGTAGAGTAGCCAAATGTTTTGGGAAGCCAACATTTTGTATCATTTATTATTCCTCAGCTAGCTTGAGTTGGAATAGGAACTGACTGAATGCTTGAGTATCATGTTGTCACATACTGGTACTGTTTGTGTCAGAAGTTTTGGCTTATGGTCTACAAAACATTTGGCATGTAACCCAGCTGGCTAAATCTGACCTTTTTTCTGAAGTGGGGCCAGGGAGTATCACTAAAGGGATGACAGTAGGTGTAAGGGAAGGTCTTCCTATTTCTCTACTGTGCTTCTGCTGCAAAGTTCTGACATTTTTAAAAATGATATTTCTACAGTTGCTCTACAGGAGACTCTAGTCCAGCAAAGGAAATACCCAGGCAGAGGAGCCCCCATTCAAGATACACCTTAAAAACTCATTTGGAGGGAGGAGTCACTGGGGAGCCAGCATATCTGATGCAGACTGGTGGGCAAGGGCTCCAGAGGCAGAGAAGGATGCTGAAGGTGGAGAGGAGTAACTGCCCATGCACAAAAGTACACAGAGCCAACTGCAAGTAAAGACACTCCCTCCTCCTTCTTTGTGGTACTCTGAACTTCTAACGCCCACCTCCCAGTATAAGGTAAGTCAGGGAAAGAGGTGGAGGTCTATGAAGGAAGTTCTCCTTGGAAGGATTTCTCTGCTAAATAAGTGGTACCTGTAAAGGCAATGCAGAAAAGGCCTGGTCTTGATGAAAGATTGCTGAATGGTTGACCTGTCCCTGGGCTTTGCCTTTCCTCTCCCTCCTCACAAAGACCCCCCCACACACTCCATTGCTCACTAGGTCTTTCTGAGGGTTATCTATTATCTGCCTCTCTGCCAGCTTCTGCAGATCCCAACCCAGAGCAAGGCTGGTATGTCAGCTATTATTATTGCCTATTGGAAGCAAAGGGTGCAGGAAACTGCTATTTATATCCAGAGTTTCTCACTCTGCAAACAGCTTTCTCACCTTTCATAAAAGTGTCACTGGATGAGCACCAGTGTCACTGTGACACAGAGCCATCTCAGCATGTCAGTCTAAACTCTTAGGAATTCCTGGTGAGAAAAGAGGGTGATTGCAAGTGAGCTGTGCCTGGTTTGTGGTACTATATTGTAAGACACTGGAGAAAAAACTGCTCTAGTTTTAATTTCTTTTCTTTAGAAAAGGAAAGATGTTGGTGAACAGATGCACTGCAATGCATCTCTGGGGCCAGTGTCCCAGTCTGTACTTCACTAGACACTCACATAACTAAGCCATCACCTTTACTTCAGAAAGTTTCAGATGTAAGCTCCCAGCTTTGCAAACTTCAAGACAGTCTTGTTCCAGCCAAGGCTGGGAGGAAGGCAGTGGGGCTTATCTAAAGTCCATCCAGAACACAGTTGTTACACTGTGAGAATTAAATGATACCACTAGTCTCCCATCTCGCTGCCTCCGATTTCTCCAGATCACAGGAATAGCTCTTGGATCGAGCAAACTGAAGGAGACATCTGAGCAAGAGAGGGGGACAGCAGGGAAAGGAAGCAGCAGAGCCTCTGGCTGTGTGTGATGGCAAGGCAAGAAATGAATTCTGCAACCTGTACTATGGTCATTGTAACAGCACATGCATTTAATTTACTGCATTTAGAATAGTTTAACGTTCTACTCTGATACAACTGACTGTAACAACATGCCAATGTGGTACCAATATTTATAATTACAGATTATGATTTCCATTCTGTGTAGAAAAAGATTTGCTTTTGACCATACACATTAGGTAAATGTGTATAAGATAATCTTAAGAAGAGATTGTTATCAGTATATATATACAGAATATACTTAATGATACACTTGTGGGACTGGGTGTTTAAAACGGCGTGTGCCAGCATCTTACAAAACTCTGGAAGAGGGATTGAGGCGAGTGGGATGCATAGATATATCCTCTTTAGATTACTTTTCCAGGCAGCTGGACAGGCCTAGAACAGGACTTTCAAACCCTGCAATCATATCTACATCTTTCATTCCTACAGAAGGATGACAGATTAACGGATGCAATATAGACTATTCTGTCATAATAGAAAAGGGCTTATATGGGTTTTGCAATGAAGATATGATAAAGCTTTTAGAGGGTTGTACAATTTTATGCTAATCCTTGGCAAGCAGATCAATATCAAGGTAAAAGGCATAATGTTTTTGCAAAAGGAGGGATCAGCACAAATGTATTCAGATGAAAGGCAAGGCTACAATCAAGTTACCAGGTGATGCTTGTAGTACAAAATCAAATAAGGAGAGAATTCTTTTTGCAGGCATGGTAAGCTTGTTTCTGTTCTTCAGGAACCATAAATGTTAAAGCTGGAACAGTCACATTTGATCATCTGACCTATCTGAATTGTTTAGCACATCAGGTCTCTGAGTAGCTTACTGCTCAGTGTTGCTGCATGGTAATTTATATTCCCTGGAGAACACTCATATACAGTTACGGACATCATTAAAAAATTAAATAACATTTAATCATGTATCTTATGCAGAATTCATCAGTGACAGTGGATATTTCACTGAGTAGGTTTTCCCCTGCTATAAATCAGTACACAGCAGTAGAATAAAATACAATGAGAATAAGTATGAAATTTGGAGGGAGTGCAGCAATCTAAAATTATGGTTTCTCAACTAAAAACCATTGGATTTTACAGACATGCCCAGAACCTGGTATATATGTTCTTGAAAAACATAGTGATGGGATTACTGACTAGTCACAACTCATAAATTAAAAATATTTATTATCTATTTCATAGGGAAAAGGAGGGAGCAGAAAGGGGGCCTAAAGGTAGGACCTGCTGCAGTGGAGGCACTCCATGCGTTGTGTGATTGCATAGCATAGCTCCATGAACACAGCAACAATAAAAACAGGAGCATAGTTTAATATTGGCCTTGACACAACATATTAATTTTGTAGACATAGCAGATTATTTTTCTGTAGCCCTGGGCTACTCCTCTCCCTCCCTCCAAGAAGTCGTGCCCGGGCTGCCTGCAGTCACCAACCTGCATGTGAGAAATTGCCAAGAGAAATGTGGAGAGCAGAGGGCAGGGAGCAGCAGGTCAGGCTGGAAGGAGGAGGAGGAACAGGGTGAGTGGGTGTGCTGGGTGCAGGAGGGCATCAGCAGGACCTCGGATCTGGGCCTTGGGCAGGAGGGAAGGCGAGCTGTGGCCATTTCTGTGTGCTCACTGCCTTCCCTACATTCCCACACCGACCCTGCTTGCTTAACAAGTCAAAAGCCACTTCTTAAAATCTCCCCAAACTGTCACAGCCCTACAAACCCTGCAAGGTTGTTGAATGGGAAGCAGGTAATACAGCTATCTCCATCACTGTCAGGGCTGAGACAAGTGCTGTTTTTCTCAAGTTTGCCCTGCAGCCACACCAGCCGAAGGGGAGTGGGCTGGGTGCTGCTCCTTTTGTTCCTGAGCAAACACTTCCAAGATCCCATCAGATACACATCTGCAAACACAATTACACATCCATCACCAGCAATTTAATTTGAAGAGAGCAGCACAAGTGTGTGAGAGAAGCACCTGTAACATGCACAGTGTTTTTTTACGATCTTCAGCAAAAAGAATTTTCCTTTTCCCATGGGAGCAGCTCAGTTGAGTACTAAAATGTCTTCCTCTCCATACAAGCACTTTCAGGACAGTTAAATACTGTGAATTTAGGGCCCAATAAGTCTGGGTTTACGTGAGCATGACCTCCTTTTCAGCATACAAATTTTGTTCAAATTAGGAAAAAAAAGGAATTTGGACTGCTTCCAGATTTTGCAGATGTCAAATAAATTTTGTCTCATCAGACAGCTTCACGCTGACTCCGAAGTCATTGTACTCACACACATACACTCTTACACCAACTATGCACAAGGCAGACCTTCTGTGGCTGTGCTGCGCAACTGACCTCCACTTCCTCAACAAATCCCATGTGTTGCAGACACCTCTGATTTACCACAATTAGCTGTACAGCACACGTGCTATAGGCTCAGTTTGTCCCAAACACTGCAGATATATCATATATTGGTGCAAGATAAGTGCTAGATGTCTGAGACACCTCATAGATTCTGCACATGTATTTTGTACTCTCTTTTCCATCCAGGATTCCCTACCTGGAGATATAGAGACCATTAGTGAATAGCCTGACTAAATTACAAGCACGACTGACATGCTACAAATCCTGTTCAATGCAGCCCCAGTTTAGCTGGGGTCAAGAGCAGAAGGCCGTGTAATCCCCCAGCCTCTGCCAGTTCACGCTCTCTGCAGCCCAGACCATGCACAGGGGCATTGCAGGGGATGGCAGGCAAATCTGCAGCTCACTCTGTCAGTTATTGCCAAGCACCCTCATTTCCTGAGAACTGCAAACTGGAGATGGTACCTGCTAATAAACGGAGTGCTTACTTATTTTTCCCTCACCCTTTTAGTTAAAAAAGGAAAAGCAAAACCAAAACAAATAGTGCTAAGTGTATTATGATGGGGTTAGCTAATTGAGCTCTTTGGCAATTGCAGAGGTATGCAACTGCACAACCTTGGTGGTGGCAGCATGTGATTGCATATTTGCACAATGGCATGAGGCAGCAGAAAGTTACCTGGATAGGAATTTAGTTACAGGAATTATCTTATTCTGTCAGTGAGAAACTTGTTTGGTAAACCCTCACAAATCCAGGATTTTAAATAGTGTCTTCCAAAATCATTCTTATTTCCAGGGAGGGCTGTTTCTGACTCCACCATTGTGCTTTTCAGGGAGGCTTTGCCCCTAGACATCATTGGACAGCTGCTGCAGTCACAAGCTAAAACCTGTGATGCATTGCGTCTGCTGCTCAGTAATGACTAGACCGAATTATGCCTTGGTTTGGTAACTGCTCCAGGACAGCAGGACCCATAAGGCTCTGTAAGGACCACAGTATGTGTCTTGCCCCACAGAGCTGGGCTTCTAAATCCAACAGCTCATCAACTAACCTTACACAAACCCCAAGTCCCCTGATAAAAGAAAAATGTGCTTTTCATTTTCCTTATTCTAGCAACAAAGAAAGCAGCTGAATGAAGTTCTGGTAAAGAAAATCTCCCATGCCTGTCCTGCTGGCTGCAAATTTCCATGCTCAGCTTTTAGGAGGAAGACATATTTTACCCCTGAGAGTAATGGGTGAGCAAAACCAAGATGCTTATGAGGAAGTACGTCTTGTCACTTTAAATATAAGGGCTAATGTGGGAAAAACTATCAATTAGGTTCACAATATAAACAAAGTTTGTACAGGCAGGAGATGCCAACTCCCAATACTTCACAATGAAAACCTCTTACTGTAAGGGGATCCATCATACCCCATAGTGAAGCTGTGTTCAAAATTTGAGATATTCCTTGATCTCATCTTAGAAAGTAGCTATTTGCATCGCTGACTGAAGAACATGGATCTGAACAACACAGAACACCAGAAAGCCAAAACGTGAAAATTTGTGCTTGTTTGAAGTCTTAATGTGTCACCATTCTCAAGCTTCTTGAGCAGCCTGAGCATTGCCACGGCCTTGTTGATCTTTCACTGTTGACTGTGTTTTGGGAAAACAAGAGTAATAGCTGGGTTTCAGAACCACTTTTCCTCTAAGCATTCAATCTGCCTTTGCCCTTCACATAGGGTGTTTAGGGCGCAAGTTGTTTCATTACTGTCATTTCCAAATCAGCTCGTCTAGGTGTGTCTCCTGCCTTTTGTAAATGGGAGTGTTATGTCTTGCAGCTAGGTAGCTATCTAGATTTTAGTATTTTTTTTCTGGTTGTTCATGTCTGTGGCATCTCAGCCTGAGCACAAGGCTCAGCCAGACATAATGAACACCCCACTGTTCATTCCCCTCACAATGTCCTCAGTGGGTCTGAAGATAGTGAGAAAAATGGTAAATGTAAGAGGAATATGTATGGAATGGATAAAACTAGAACTGAGGAGCAGAACCTAATACAGAAGATAAAGGAGAACAGGCTCAGAAAATGCCACTCTAGCTTTTGAGGGGTTTTTTAGGCAGTCTCCAGCCCCTGAAAGATAAATGGATTTCCATCAGCATGGGCAGGATCCCCAGCGAGGAGAGCCTGTCCTGGCTGCCTTCTGTGGAGGCTGCTGCTCTCCTGGCGGGGATGGGAGAGACCACATCCCAGCACACCTTGTGACTTTCAGCCTGTTGTCATCCATCTGGATGCTGAGAGACTCGCTCGGCAAGTTTGACAGCTCATAAGATGATGAGATAATTGCTGCTGGGTTGCTGTGTGATTAGTAGGTTAGATAACAGGACTATTAGCACTGTTTCATCATCATCTCTAAACCAGCATACCAGATACTTCCTCTAAAAACACTGTTTCATCCCAAATCTAATAAATGTATCTATTTAAAACTCCATTTAATTAATGGGAAAGACTAGATATGATAGCTCAGGTATAAGTTATCATGTAGTAGAATCTGTTAATTAACTGATAAAAAAAAGCAAGCGATAAACACTTTCTTTGCATTTTCAGTCTGGTCAGGCACAGTAGTGATTTTTCCAAGCCTTCGAGCCAATTTCCTTAATGTTTTCCCCATAATACATTAATACTCCCATTCAGCAAGAAACATAAACACATGCATAATCCCAGTGTAACAATCGGCAGCTGCTTGTATCAACTGTAAAGCTAATACCTTCTTGCAAGAGGGCCTGAGAGACCTAGCAGCAATGATGCTCTGTAGACTGTCTTGGCAAGGCTAAGCAGTGGCAGGTTCCTCCTCGCAGTATGCTGGTTCAAATTGCAGGTGAAATTCCACCTGCCAAGGTCAGTGGGCAGCTTTAGGGTATGTCATGTGGCCTGGAGGGTCTGCTCCCCCTTTGCACCTCCAGTGCATCTCTGCCATCATCCCCATAGTGCTGAGGACAACAGGAGCTGGAAATCACCATTTCCAAAGCTAGTTTTCAGCTACAATCCTCAGCACCCTTCTGTGGCTTTTGGAAGGTCAAACCATATCCTGCCTTACAGGAAACAAGAGGGAGACACAAGGAGGTCATGTCAGCGGCAGCCAGGGGTTTGGTGCTGGGATCTCCTGGCTGCTAGCCCTGGCCCAGGGCCAGCACTCCATCTTTCCCTTTGCTCTGCCACCATGCAGCATCCAGGGCAGGATTTACTGGGAGTGATCATGAGGGTGCAGCCTTCCCATGCTTCAAATAGGTCTCATACAGGGTGGAGGTTGTGTTAGGCAACGCAGAAAAGGCTGTGCTGCTGTATGGTACCCACCTTGTCATGGTGATTGCACACCCATGTGCAATACCTGGGCACAAGAAGCATTTTGGCAGCAGATTCTGCCACTATCTGTTGTTTCCCAAATTGCTGGAAAAGTGACAAAGGGATTATTATGGGCTTAGATAAAATACATAGGCCACCAAGATCATAATGTTTGATTAGACCATGCATTCTGCCAAAAACATTTTTATAGCACAGCTAGCCAAAAGACTGGAAAGTCATAGTTTCACTCGTGGAAAACCTTCAGAAACATCTGGGACCTGGTCCATCTTTGAATTTTGCCAGCAGTGTGGAAAGCCTGCAAAGCAAACAGCTGTGACTCTGTTAGCTGATACCCTGTGGCACTTTGCTAAGGGGAAAGTAGTTCTGTTGATATGGTTCATTTCATTTCAGGACTTGCAAGAGAGCTTTTTTACTACACATCCCTAGGTCAGACTGTGCAAAAAAGCCAGCATCACTTTTCAAGGACAAAAATGATTCCATGAGACATTTTAATCTCAGTATAGGTCTGCTGGATTATTATCACTTATAATTAGTTCTCTACATGCTGTGACATTCCCTGCTGGCAACCTCTTTTTCATCTGTAAAAATACTGAAGAGTTGTAAGAAGCAGGAGGGCTTGCCAAGACATCTGTATCAAGATTGCTGGTGTAGACAACGAATATATGTCCCACCTGGGAGGTTTGCTGTTTTTAAGCCAGATACATTCTATCTGCATTATATCCTCTCCAGGGGTATGGCTGTGGCAGAAGTATGGTGTTCTCTTTCAGCATTAACTTTTTTTCATGCAATAATATATATTTTGAACCCTAACGCATTTTTCACTGTAAGTTGGTGAAAAAATTAACTACCAGATAAAAAGTTCTTTGGATTCAATCCTGTATGTAATTTTTATTTTTAATGGTTTGCCCTTATTCTCTTTATACACAAGTAAAACCCCTTTGACTCTGGATCAGTTTGTGGCTTCCTGTGTCCTAACATCCAGTACGTTAATTATACTGAGCATTTTGTACCAGTTGAGCCTAACAGCAAGTACATGCACCATGCTGAACCAGCTAAATTTAAATGTCATGATAAACAAGCTGACATATGAACACCACTACTTGTCAAATACCCCACTACCCTGGGGGGAAGCTTGCTGGGCTGCAAAAGAGGAGAGCAGATTCTGAGAGCTGTTTAAAGTCCTGCACCATTCTTCACTCACATTACTGACTTACACCACACACTTGACCCAGGTGACATCCTGAGAAGAACCATGCTCTTTACCTTAGCAGTGGTCTTGGTGGTAGCAAGGCCAATTGCTTCCCCAGAGGCACAGAACCTGTCAGGCCCACGTTCTGACTTGCAGATATACACAAGCACGCAATGGGGTCACTGTTAGGGCTTTGCAATAGAAAACAGGTTTGCTGAATGTGGGGGTGAGCTCTGATTTTTATTATCTGGCAGAAAGGAGTGCATGTCTTATGAAATTCTGGAAGGTGGGGGGGAACTTTGTCCACCACTATTTCTTCCCATGCTTTCACTGGTTTGGATGACCAGAGCGTGTCCTGCCTCACACTTAGCTGCCATGAGCTATTTGTTCTGTTGCCTAAGATAGAAGTTAAACTAAACTACCATTAGCTCTCTTTTCCTGTTAATTTAAATAGCAGCCCACCTCCTTCTAATGCAGAATCTGTTTTTCTTCCTCTTTGCTGCTCCCTGAATGCAGTGGTCACGTTCTACTGACAGTGGTTCTGCAGCTACCAAGATCAGCCTGGACCTGCTGAGATATCGTTACATATTTCTAGTGGCATATGCACAAAACGTGCCCTCTTTTAATCAGACTTAAGCAGAAAAGCACACTTTTCAATGGCAGAGTGAATTCTCCAAGGTATTTAATGTCAAAGCAGGTCAGTCAGACTAGTATTAGCCCTAATTACCACTCTAATTCTTATATTCCTTACCTGCAACCCTTTTCTTGCTTGAGACAGTATAAATAATAAAAATGTTTTCTATCTCATCACACCAGTTCACTGAGTAGCATAAGGGAATACATTCATCAGCAGGAGTAATACATGGGTTTGGAGTACAGAGTTTGACCCAGGTATCATTCATCGAGTCTGTGACTCAACATTCATTAATACCTGCTCTATATCTACCAGATCATCTGGCAGTACAAGTTTAATCCAGATCAGAAACAAGCCCTCAACTGCATTTCTATCAGGTTAGTAATTTTGTTCTTTAGGGAGTTTGTGCCAGCTTGTGCCATGATTTTGACCTGGCAGCTCTGGCGTGGCATTTGCCTTCTTTTTTTGGCTGCTTTTGTGTGACTGAGGAACATTGTCCCAGTTGCACTGAGGGGATGTTTGGAGATTGCATCCCAAGGAATCAGCCTTCCAGTTTCAAGGACAGCTCATGTGTGTTTCCGATGGGGTCCTGCAAAAGGTGTTCAAGGGCAGCTCAGCACTATGGTCAGCAAAATATTTCCAAATCACATTAAGTAGCAGGATTAATCCATACCTCGCTGCATCCTTACACCTGGCAGAGCTGATTCACTTAGGTCCTGTTGTTTAAGTTAAATTTCCTGATCCCTTGCCTGTTGATGAACAGGGCCAGCCCAAGTATTCAAGAAAGATTCATCCACCACACACTGCCACTCTGCTTTGGTGCAGAAATTGCACCCAACCACCAAAATAACTTTGGAGCTGATTTATGCTGCCTAGAGTATTCTTTATTCACAATGTCTGCAAGGGATGAGCACAGAAGAACTGTGTGGCAGAGCTTGCTTATATAGGTGTCTCCAGGGATGGGACCCTTGAGAAGAGGCCAATGCCTACCTACCCTGTGCCTCTCTCTCTCCTTCATTCTGTGTCAGGACCTTGTGGATCACCATGGACAGCAATTGCTAGTTTGCTCTGCTGGCCTGGCAAGCAGCACAACACCTTGGTTTCCATAACTCTTGCATGGCTAAAGCATTCAAAACCAGAAAGTATGCTCCTGTTATGGAGAGCAGTGAGGTAAATGGAGACAGTGTACTATTGGTGGTCTTTCATGCTCTTATCTCCCCTTCCTTTTCAGAAGAGATCAATTGCCTCAGAACAAGCAAGGTAAGAAATGCTCCCACAAAGCATCATTGTGGTATTCAACGGCTGTGCTTATGTCCCAGTTTGTAATGCAGCTCAATTCCTTTGCTCCAAGAGGAGCAAAACAGTACCACACATTACTGTTGGCTTTTTGTAGGGCCATCTAAGTGTGGTAATCAAAAAGGGCCTATACAAGGTGCTGAAACAATCATGTGGGATGGTATGACAGACTGTTCTACTCCATAGGTTTCCATAGACAAGTGCATTTACTGGATCCAGTTAGGACATGTGGAAGGTGGATTTTGCCTCTGCAGGCATAGACAGAGCAGTGGAGCCATGCTGCTCATGCTGTGCAAGAGTTAGTCTAGGCGCTAACATAGCAGGGAACTGAGGCATGTTGGCTGCAGGCAAGGAGAAGTGTGAGCACAGTTCATGCTTGCTGACTGTGCAAACAGAAGAGCAAGACCCTAGGTCCAAACCTGCTTACAGAGCAGTACAGGAATAGCCAGAGACCTTGATGTGTAGATGGCAAGAAAAGACTAAGGGAGGTCCAGTCAAAGGCCTATAGAAAATAAGTCTTGCAGATCTGCTGGGAAAATGTTATCAGACATTAGCATATCTGAATCAGTAGAGTCTCTTTAGATTGATAAATGGATTAATGTCCTGTGGCTGTCATGTTTTTGACACAGTGCTATGTGCCCAAAATTTTATTCCTGGACTCACAGAACCACGGTCCAGGGCAATCCAAAATAACTCATCTGAACTGTTTTACAAGCTTAGATCAGATACCCCACACCCTCAAAAATCCAAAACATAAGCAAAATGCAGTAATATAAAGTGAAGCAGATAATTAATCTAAATTCTAAGAGTAGAGGATTTAGTATTGATATGGATACTTAGAAAAGGCTAGGAGATAAAAATTTGCTACAGCTGATTAGTAGGAAGAATGAAGTGTCTTCTCACCAGCCTTTTTATTTGGGTATTTTTCAGAAATAACTCATCAGATCCTGTATTTATATGTCAGAAGGCGGCTTCACATCAATCCTTCCATCTCATAAAAAGGAAGAAAATGGACAAGGAAGGGAGATGCTGGTAGGATTTGCATGTTTGTCTCAAGGCTGCCACGGTATAGTTTCACCATTGTGCTGATTGCTGAAGGCTGAATCCCTGATAAGTGAACGGCCCTTGACAAGAACTGCAAATGTTCCAGCCACTGTGAAAATAAAAGTATGCACCAAAAGTTCATGTCCAACTTTTTGGGTAATGGCATGCCTTGAGTGGGGTAAAGGGGGCTTAAGAATTGATTTTTCTTCCATGGACTTTCCACTGAGGACTATTAAATACAAGTGCACCTCCTCTTTCTCATGGGAACCCAGAGACAAGAATCACTAGAAGCTTGGAAAATATTCCAAGAAAATAGCACTATATGCAAGCCCTGTTCTTCCACTCTCCCTAGGCACCTGCCACTAACTCCTGTCCAAGGCAATGTGTGGGGCTATGGTGATCACTGGTCTGATCCAGTGTGGCTGCTCTTCTCTCCTTGAAGCACGGAAATACAATTAATTTCAATTTGAGGCATTTTTCATTACCTTTATCCTATTAGGGAGACTGGGTTTCATTTATTGTCTCTGAAACAATCAAGACATTTTGTACCTTGCATGTAGCCCTGTCAGAAATCAAGAAAATTTGGGCTAGCCAGCAACTTGTGGGGTTTTCTAACTCAGTCCAGAATAAATCAGTCTTTGGTGGGATTTCACATTGACATTCACCCATACATTTCTGGGTATTATTTGCTAGCTTGTTTATCCTCAAAAACTTATGTTATCTTTACTTTTCTATGAACCTTTCCTTGATCCTCGCCCTTCCACCTGACTCCACTCAGTGTGGACTTGCACAAAAGATGGAGTCAGGTTGCTGCTGCAAGGCTGCCATCTTCCCAGCTGCAGAAACTTTTAGGAGCAGAAAATCAACTCACACACCTGGAATGGACTTTTCAGGAACTTCTGCAGTATTAAATAGAACAGATGGAGTAGAAGTGCCCTTAAAAAAAACCAAACAACAAAACAAACAAACAAATCAATCAAACAAAAAAACCCCCAAAACACTAAGAAAACTTGGCAATTTAGTATTGAAGAATAAAACCAAGCTATCCTCCAGAAAGAAGTGTTCAGAAATCTGATTATTCCATTCATGGAATGAGGACATTGAATTTATGAAAACAGGTAACTTTCAAGCTAATAAAAGAGAGGTAGGAAAGAAATAAAAAAAAAATAAAAATGGAAAGAAAGAAGGAACAGGGACAGCTTGCCAGTTAGGCCAGCCTGTCTTACTAGCTATCTGAAAAAATTCAATGTGGTATCTGGAGGTAAAAGGGTGATATTTGCCATTTGGAGAGGTGGGAGTCGGCATACTTCAAATGGGCTTTTGGTGGGTATATACATATATACGTCTCCCTAGAGCTTTCTCCAAGATAGCTCTTCTCCAGCTGCCTTTTACCTTCACTATCAATGCTCTGATAAGCACTTGGATAATTCTTACCCTGCCTACCTTAGTAGAGTTAAACTAGACAAGTGTTAACACATCAGGTCTCCATCTCCATTTTTCCTGACAATTGTAAAAGATATATCTCAGCCAAGCCAACAAAAAATGGCACCCTGTAGATCAAACCATGAGCAAGCCATAATATGCCAAGAACTTTAGGATTTAAAGCCTGGAAAAGGGACGTTTCAAAACTGACCCCTCTCTTTAAAATGCCATAGGTGGATTGCTGCCTGGTGTCTTTCAAGATCACTCCTTGGAATGGGATATACAAGCTGGGATTTTTTCCTAGGAACGATTTTATTTTTGGAGAAGTTGTAATAGAAAATTGGCCTAAACCCTAACTTTAACTGCAGAGCAGCTCCTGTCACTCTATAATACTTAGGCCATTTATCTTAGAGCAAGCAATAAAGCAGCTGCTGGAAGCAAAGAGCAAAGCAGGTCAATGCAACAAGTTATGGTCACTTTCTTTTGCCAATTTGTTCCTCCTCTTTTCTTCCACATCCATCTGTCCATGAGTTAATTCTGAAACCTCCGTTTTTTTTTTAAGAAAAGTTTCCCACAACTACATTAAAAATACTTATTTCAGAAGATGCCTTAGTGGCCAGCTCAACTGCACTATAATGTCCCTTGGAACATCTGTCATGTTTCAATGCAAA
>VZZY01020402.1:21876-58301 GCA_013400335.1 Eurystomus gularis | reverse complement strand
AAAAAAAAAAAAAGGAAGAGCAGCTCTTCTCAAATGGGCAACCATATACACTCACTTCAACATTTTAGAACTAACCAGGACAGCCTCTTGGGACAGCCTCTTTAGGACTAACCTAGCAGCCTCTTCTTTATCATATACTCCACTTACCAAGCTTTTCTGTAATTACTATACAGAAAAGATGCACATTAAATAAAATTAGGAATTTGAATGTTGGAAGCCCAGAGAGCACCACTTTCTCTGCTTTAAATGCAAAGACACTTTTTCCAGTAAAAAAAAAAAAAAACCAACCAATAAACAGATTGAGTATCAACATAACTTACTTTAACTTCATCCAGTGGTTTTACCGGGATGTTTCGCCTCTAGAAAGAAAGAATACTAACAATTACTTTTATTCAACATAAAAGAAAGACCGCTGTCTTGTATATTTTCTCAAGTATACTCAAACTTCACACAAAAATGAGGCAAGGGACAACTAATGTTTTCAAATATCTGTAATACGATTACAATGCAACAGTAACTGTTTTGAAGTATTTCAGTATTATGCATTTTAACTAACCTTTGAGACCCCTTTTACGCTATTTCTTCTACCCCTGAACTTTATACTCAAGTGCAGTATCTTAGTCATTACTTCAGTAACATCTGATTCCAAGTAATTTAAGGTTGCACTTCCAGAGATATTATTCTTACTCAAATGTAGCAGCGCAAAATATTCACACATAAAACTCCATGGCACAGCATCACTGCAACATTTAATTGCACAAAATCTGTACATACCCACCCGTGTAACAACTGAATGACATTTTTAAGTGTAACTAGTCATTCACCATGTGAAAGGTATTCAGAAATTCTCATTTGGAACAATATTCATAGAACGAGGCGGCAAAAAGCAAAAGGCACATTTTAAAGTTAAGTTCAAGGTGTAATATACACATTTCTAGATATAGAAGACTATTCAAAATACTGTTTCTGAACTTCTTGAATTTTCAAGGTTTTTTTGAACTAATCCTTTAAAGATCTTCCTGTTTCATATACAATCTTTTTTCCAGTAGGAACTGGGAAAAAGTACCCAGAAAATTCTGAAGGAACCTCTGCATTTTTAATTCAATCGTCTCCTTTTCTCCAACATCACACACCCTATTCTGCTTCTAAGTCTGCAGAGGTTTAGCATAATCTCATTTCCACCATGTCAGAAATCTGAGTATCCTCCATCCTCCCTCCCACCTCCTATTCTTTATTCCTGAATCATTCAGAACATCATCATTTTAAACAGCAGATAATTATTTCAAACTAGGAGTGGTTTTCAGAGTGAAGATAACATGTAACAAGATTCTGCAGTTTCTGGTGGTCTATTTTGTCTTGGGAATGCAAACATTCCCACTAGAATTATACACACTTCTGAGAAAAATCTCTTCTCCAGCCCTAGTACGAATCTCCTAGGTAAATTGCTTTTGGAAATAAGTTAAATATTTTTCCTTCAGACTTAATCCATGAATTTAAAAGACAGCACTGTTGGGTAACAGATATCTGTCTCTGTACAGCACTATTAATCTATTCTCCAACATCAGTTCAATGTTCCAAATAATTAATCCTGCCACAAAGAATATATTTTGCATTTCAATTAAGAAAAAAAAAAATCCTTAACAAAAGCACTGCAATATAATTTAGAATTGAATTATGACCTAAGTCATGACATTGAGAGACAGAGCTGCCTAAACACCATTCCATTGGTCCCTTCTCCTCCCTGCTATACTGTGCAACTCTTGCCTCTTCCTTTATGCAGTCACATAGTGAACCACGTTGGAGAATCGATCTAGCTGGAGAAAATATTACTTCTCTGATGATTAATTCAGTTTGTAACTTGATGCACCACATGGCTGCATGAACAGCTAAGCCTGCACTGCTTCAACTGACAGTAGAAAACAAAGCATCTCATACAGTATTTAAAATAAAACAAAACAAAACCAGAAACAGGTCCACTTTTGTTTTGATGAACTTCTGACATTTCTGTGCATCAAGGACACACCTGCTTTAGCTGATAAACAGTTTTGGAATGATCTCCACTAGTGATCTGGTCCAGAAGATCATCTACTATTTTCTTGCTGTAATTTCCAGCATCCTTCACAAATTCTTGTAAGCTAGTAGGAATGGAGATATGAGCATTACAGAAAATGTTTAATTTCATGAAAAACATTTCAACTTATAATATGGTTTTCCTCAACTACGTTGTATTACACCTACATTCTACTCATTCTTTTACACTTCTTCAAAAAAACAATTACAGCCTTCAAGATAGGTTGTTTGAGGTTTTTTTAATGGAAGTAAATGTATGTGCAAACAATATGTATACATACAAATGTATGTTTTTCATGACTATCAACAAATTTACACTTGAACTATCATTGGTAGTGGGTTAAAAAACAAAGACACAGAAAAGGAAAAAGCTTGTGATTAATTATTTCTCTCCAAGATTGACAGTTCAATGAAAAGTTGCATTTTCCTTTTCTAGTAGCTTTAATGGTTGAAGTGCTGGGGCCTGAGCAATGGGCCCTGAATTAAAGTTGGTGGATGGATGATTCTCACAACCACTGTGTTTTTGTGACAGAAAACCACCAGAGGATTTTTCTCCACTGGGAAACTAGCTGATTAGCTGTGAGAACAGACACACAGCTATCCTGAGAAATGCATGAATTAAAACCAAAACAGCTAGAGATACCCCCTTTTCGAGTTCCTTCCCAGGCTTGGCTGAACTTAGACGGAACCCTATAAAGAGGAAAGATGACAGGTGTCCCTCTTTCGAAGTTATTTTTAAGATTGCTTATGCAACTGGAGTTGTTTATTCAATGGTATAAAACCTAGTCCTGCTTGCAGCAAGCTTTGGTAGCCTCACCTATGAGTGGACACACTGTGCAGGGCTTTCCAAATTGCCGGGAAAGGTTCTCCAAACCTTCGCTGCAACCAGGGCAATTGGGTGATGTGTCTCTCTCTTAATCACTATGGTTAGTTGTATTTAGTAATGATTAGGTGCATTACCCTGCTCATTCCTGCTGCTGCTTAAAGATAAAGTATAATAAGTTTGTCTTTTCTGACTAACCAGATCATTTTATTTCTGTATCATTTTGAAGTGAACAGTAAAACAAGCCTGAGCCTTTTGCTGCTGTCTGTGTTCTTTCTGTTGGTCCTGGCAATTTAGCAAAACAACTGTTTTGAAACTTCTTGAAAAGTATCAGTTTTTTAAAGTCACTGAAATCTATTATTTGCATATGTAAACCCATTTACTGTAACCTATTTAAAACAAAATGCTACATCTTTAGCAGCCTATAATATCCTGTGGTCACATACCCTAATAAGATTCTTAACAGCCTCGCAATAAAATGGGAGTAAAAGTGTAAATGGAAAAAAAAGAAACCAAAACCAACAAACACCCACCCCCCCAAAAAAAACCAACTGGGATGAACGCTAGTTCCAAGTTTTATAGCGAGATTTCTTTTCAAATAAGTTTTAGAAAAAAGTATCAGGATTTGAAGGATTCTAGTTGACAGTCCAAATCGCTTCACATAAAATTGCTATGAGAAGTTAGACCCCCTGATAAGGAAGCGCTTACCTTAAGGCACACTGTATCCCAGTTTCATCACCATATGCTGAATACAGGAGTTCCATTTCATCTGATTTCAAATCATGAAATATAGAGTTGTTTTGCATGGAAGGTGCCGTACTACCACTTGTAAGAAAGGTTACTAGACAGGCAGAAGAAAGAGATTATAAAGGATGAACAGAAGTGTAAAAGATCAGTTGGGGTGGGAGAGAAGGGGAAGGGAGGAAAAAAAAAAATTGTTTTCTGAAACAAATATAGAAAGTGAAGTGTGTTTTCTCCTCTAACTGAAATCAAGAGCAATATCTTAAAGACACTTTCAGACTCTATAATCAGTGCTTAACCATATAAATAAATGTACTTATACTACTGGAAAATAAAGAATGAAGTTAACCACTCCCACAAAAAGAAGCTTCAATTGCCCTGCCCCCTTTTATATTTCTGCTTTTTGAGTGTGTCTACTTCAATGTTATCAGTTACCTCCTAATAAAGTTACGTTTAATATGGAAAAAAGTCAATTTAATTAAAACTGCATTCTGCTGTAAATAGAATAATTATATATTATAGAACTAACCAAGTGAACTTTCATTTGGAGACAGGTATAATCTGAAATTATCTTATACCAAGAAACTGCTTGAGCAATTAACACAAAGTTAAAACATGTTCTTTGGCATTTACCTTTATTTCTTCGTTCATCTTTAAAGCCCAGTGTAGTGAAGCCAGGCAATAACTTGCTTGACAGTGAACTCAGATCCACTGGGTAAGTTTCTTCCTCTAATAATTTGATTTAAAAGAATAATAATTTTTAGAAGAGCATTAATGTTTAAAATTCATTTATGGCAAATACTTGGATTTTGCTATATTATTTTTTACTTTTCATTAAGGATAGGTAGTGTAATTCAGGTTCTCCATTTAAATCTCAAATACATGTAAATATGTTTCCATCTCTTATTCACAAGATCTATGGCTTAGTTATTTCACTTTCAAAGTATACAGCAGCATCTGAAATTGTTTCACTATATGATTTATAAACATAAAGATCCACATATTATGGAGCAACAATATTATGGAGTCTTATGTTGACTAAGAAGTAGTTTGTCTATAGAAACCCACATACCACATAAAGAACCTTGTTAAGATAATTACCATTATGGCTATAGCAATATTTCTTTCTTTTAAAGTTCTGAGAACTGCTTAATTAAGATGGCTCAAATAATATGCTTTTAAACTCAAAAAATCCCAACAACATTTAGGACACTTCTTGTTATTTTAAATCTCTCTCGCTGTTATGGAATCTGATGGTAATTATGCTCAATTACTGAACAACAACAAGCAAATTTATCCCTAGAACCTTACTAGGATTAAACAAAATTAACTACAACAAAATTTCAGATTATAGTATTAGCTGTAAAATCCATGTAACTAATATGACACGAACAATCAAAAAGGATTCTGGAGCACAGAAACATCAGGAAGTAGTACAGAACTTTATAGTACACAGTGAAAGCTTGCTCTGCTGCCATTAACATCACTGTCTAAATTTTCAGTGGCGTGAATTTAGAGGTATTAAACCACATTAATTTTATCATTTCATTTTTTCAGAAATAGATAAGGGCATGATGGCAGCCAAAATGCTTAATTTCATTGCAGAAAAATTTACTACCATACAAGAAGGAATTTACACAGCAATAGGTTTACAGGTTTGTGTCTCCCAATCAAAAAAAATCAACAGAAATGTGACTATTCAAAAGGGTTCATGCATTCATCCATGCAACAATAGGTAAGCTGTGAATTAATTCCAGTCCTAAAAGGTGCAGAGAAGGAAATGCTAAATCAACATGGCATACAGAAGCATAAAGACTATGATATTTCATTCATTACGAACTTTCAAAATGTCTGCATTTTGAGCTCAAAACTAAAACAAGTGGAAAGCATAAGGCAACATAAGTAATGTATAGAGTAGTAACACAAACATAGCCACAGAAAAGGTTAAGGAACTAAAGAAAAACAATTAAGGAAAACCTAATTAACTTAAAACAGAAACTTGGGTAATAATTTAAATTAGGAAATAAAAGGTAGAAGATGATTCTGTATTTGCATCTGTGCATTACACATATACATA
Source organism: Eurystomus gularis (assembly GCA_013400335.1). Lineage (NCBI taxonomy): Eukaryota > Metazoa > Chordata > Aves > Coraciiformes > Coraciidae > Eurystomus > Eurystomus gularis. The sequence continues at coordinate 52,590 of VZZY01020402.1, read as the reverse complement.
GGATTACAGCACTTTTGTTCACCTTTTATTATTACATTTTAACACTATAGGGTACTTGGAGCAAAAGACTATCTTTTGAATTTTCTATAAAGTTGTAGCAGTGTATAAGTGTTTATAAATAGGTATTATTTTACCTTCTTACTGTTAGGATCAGTGAAACTGAACATCTGAGAGTGAAAATTTGAAAGGTAAACATCTTATATTGGAGATACTTGATACAGCTGTTGCAGAAAACAGTTTGGGGAATATTTTCTTTAAAAAATTATTACAGAGGATCTGTATGTACAGTTAAGACTTCAAAATCTGCTAGAACATTCAACATCAGAAATGTTTCCTTCAAAGATTCCGGCATTTACCTTCTGCCTCTGGATCGGATGAATTTACTACACTAAATAACAAAGTTCCATCTCCATTTTTTTTCAGATAACCAATCTACAAATAGAAACACAAAGATATAGAAGCAATCATTAAAACAGTCAAAACTCAAAGAAGGAGTTGCTTACCTAAACTGAAAATGATAAAAAGCATTTTTAGCTGCAATTCTGATCCTGCATTCTGGTATTCCCTTTTTAATACAGAGAATCTCAAGTCACAACTATTACTGCCTAGCAAATGCTTCAGAACAGAAGACTTCAGAGTAAAAGTTCGTATGTCGTATATACAACTCTTTATTTGATGTTTGCATCCAAGGCAAACCAACTGCATTATAATTAGTCTGGAACCGGGCTTTCTGATTGCCAGGCCTAGAATACACTTTCTTTTTAGAACCAGAACTGTAACTCCCATCCACAATCTACTTCAGTGTTCATTTTCAAATCTAGATGGAACCGCTTGGAACTCACTGTTCTAAACTGAACTAAAAAGTTCACTGTGGGAACTCACCCACAAATTTCCCTAATTAGAAATATTTTTATGAACACACAATCAAATTCTTAGAGGAAGAACTGCTGTGACAGACCTATCAAAGCACACAAACAATGCTAAAGACAGCTAGAGATGTGAAAGACAGCAAGAACACACTTGGGTCTGTAAAAATAGAGCTGAACAAAAGCAACAAACTAAGCTGATGTCAGAAACTGACTATATATGAATCCTGCAAAGGCTAACTTCTCAGTAAAAACAGAAAATGAAAACTGTGCTCTCCCTAAAGAAGTATTAGTAAATACTTCCAAGTAAATTGAACAATAAATCTCTTCCGTATTTTGTGGAGTTTTTTCCCCCTGCTCTCATAAAAAGTTTTAAATTCTCTCCATAGCTAAGGCCAAGACTAATGTTGGCATATAACAAAAATAGAGGTGACAGATGCTGTAAGCAGAATGAACAGAAACAGTACCTTCAAGTGACAGCAAAAGTTAACAACTGCTAGATTCAGTGGGATCTGCAGTGGGTTATTTAGCTGATTAAGAGCCTAGACGATCAAGAGCTGCAAACTTAGAACAACTCTTTCTTGAACACTGCAAAACTGACTGAAAAGCCTTTTCAGTAAATCTAGCAATTAGCAGAAGGTATTGCTTAACAGGGTTCTTAAAAAGCCACTCTTTCTTTGGAGGTTTCAAACAGCCTTCAATCCTAACAAGACTTCTAAATATCCAAAGAAACAGAAATATACTGAAGAGGCTAAATCTTCTCCCACTTCTTTGAGGCTTTACTTCCAAATCCAGTTGAGCCTAGGGTGACAGGGACCACTGTGCAAGAAATAGACATTTATGTTTGAAGACAACTGCTACCACTAATGCTTCAAAGCAGATGTTTCTTCTGCAACAACTGTTAAAAAATAGGTGGAAAATGCAGGATGTAGGAAGATTCTGACTCTCTTTTCATTTGCAGCAGTCACTAGAGTATGTGACAGAATGAGAAATGAGGACTAAGTATAATAGTGGTAAAAAAGACTCCAGATCTTGCAAGGGAAACAGAGGAAACCTAGGCCTGACACGAACACCTGTAGCCTTCACTCCAACCCTGGCATGAAGTAATGAAGGAATCCACCATTTTCACATAGCTAAGAATAACACTGCCTGTTAACAGACCATGCTGAGAAAACTGCAGTAACAGTATCACTGAGCTCTTCCTTCTAACTCAGGGAGCAGTACAAAATACAAACACATGGAACAGTATCAGAATTACATTCAAGATGACCAAATCTGTGGTTAGCACTGTCCAAAATTCCAACATGGACACACTACTGCTATCTTGTAGTTACTGAAGGATGTTTGTATTTTATACTTACACAAGGCTGTGCTAATAGCTGACAGCTACTACTTGTAGGCACAAAACTACAAGAGGTTCTGGACTTCTCATTGAAAACAGTAATTTAACGCTTAAAAATTTCTGAATTCCTTAGGTTGAGGGGGAAATCCTAATAGCACTTCATCTATGCCAAATTTTCTTTTTCTGAGGTTACAACAATAAGACAAGTGTGATGCTATTTTAATGACTTTCAATGGTAAGGGTTGCAATTAAGGAAAAAAGATTCAAGACTGAGCAACGTTTCCCCATCTTCTGCAATTTCTAAACATGTTCAACACACAATACAACTTGAGATCCATTCAGGACAGCCTATAATGGTCTTCAGTGGGAACTAAGTCATACTGGTATTTCACACAGAGCATATATCCTAGATGTTACAGTCTCAGAAAACAATACTACATCCCATTTCCAAAGATGAAACAAAGCATTCAATAGCTAGACACAAAATGAAATTGTGAACTTTGTTGTGCAGTAGACCTTGCTGTTGGGTAGATATCGATTGATCCTATCCCGAGCTTCATCTGCTGCATGTTCCACTAGCGCCAGGACATGTTCTTCAGCCGTGCTATCTGTCAGGCTGCACGCATTTCCCTCGGGTTCAAATATGCAACTAAGAAAGAGAAGAGGAGTAGCTGTAGAAATTAAAAGCTAAAAGAAAACAAAGGGCTGAATTCTGGGTTTGCTAAATAGAACAATGAGACCCACTCCTCTCCTAGTGTCAGTCTACTTCAGCATTTAAGTGGAATTAAAATAATATTATCAAAATGAAGTTTTGCAGCAGATGCTAAGAACTACTGAACTTCAAAAACGTAACTGTTTCTGTACCTTGATGAGAATAAAAGAAGTATTACAATACAGAGATTGGGAGTAAAATTGCATTAATACAAGATGAATGCTGTTAGGTGCCCTCAGTCTCCCAAATGCATGAATACGCTATTTTCACTAACTCCAAATAGAAAGATGCAGAACAGAAATTACATGATAAGAGAACTGAAACTCTAACTGTAATCTGAGAAAAAAAAAAATCCCAACAGCCTGCATTTATGAGGATTATGTCATTTAGTTGCTTGTAAAAGTAGGACGCTGCTCCCAGTCTAACAGGGAGTCCTTTAATTCCTATATTTATTGACAATTAGTATTCTTAACCAGTATCAATCACACCATTACTTCTAATTGAAATTACAGAATTTTAACATTTATCTTTCAATAGATCCTTTTTCTTTAAACCCCTACCCCCCAAAACAAACAAACAAAAAAGCATACCTAAGATTAACAGGATGTGTCTTAGCTATTATATAAAATCAGAGAAAGGTAGTATTATAAGCGGAAGCGTGAAGATATCAGTAGGATATGGCAGTCTTCATTATATTATAAATTTAAAATAAAATTTGTACATCAAAATCTTTCAGGGTATTATATGGACATTAGACACTAGGGCCAAACACCTTAGGTACTGGGTAGAGCATCTCCTCACACCAAATCCATTTCTCTCTCCTGCGGTATCTTCTTCCATTTGTTTAGCTAAGAATTTCTCTCTGTACAGACATTCAGATCCGATATACAACAAAGTTTTGCTATTAAAGACAATAAAAAGATCACAGGATCATACTATGAGACAAATGTGTTATACGATTTTTGTTTCATTGAAAGTTTAAGAACAGGTGTACACAGCAGGGAACTCAACAACTGGCACTTTCTATCACACTTTACAGAATACTCAATGGACTAGAATTCTGAGAGAATGTTCAGAAGGTTGCAACAACCTGGACAAAATTTTCAAAAACTACTTAGATACTAGGATGCCCAAGTGATCAAGTAACTTTTTAAGTTACAGTATAGAGGTCTAAACTGCTTTAACATTGCAAATATCAACTTCAGTTCTTTCTCTGTTTTTAACTGTAAAATATGAAGGAAAAAATATCTGCTATTAGGTTTGATTTTCCTCCCAAACCTCTTATTATACATCAAAAGAATAACATCTATCCTACTGATGCCAAAATACAAGTGTTTAAAAGTTTAAGTCAATTAGAAAAAAAACAAATTAATTCCAACTACTGAAGTTACTTACATTGAAAAGAACAGGAAAGTAAATTTACATCACAACTGATTGCAAGGAAACTCGTATCAAGGTAAAATTAAAGGTCAGTTATTTTTTACTCCCTGAATTGTATGTTAAAGTAGATATTAAAGACAAAGCAGTGCTATGTTGCTTGGCAGTCTCAATTTCTTGCTCTGTTAACTGTCTGTATTTGAAGATAAGCACATAAAAAGTGGCAAAGTACAGTTACTTCTGTAATGGAGTTTATGTATTAATTCATCAAAGAGAAAAAGCTATTATTCTGGGCACTACACAAACCAAACCATCACATCTAAAAAAAACAGGCACACAAAACCCAAACCACCTCCCCCTCAATCAAGTCTTGTTTATAGAAAGGTACTTTCAGCTAATTCCTATACACAATCTCTTAAAGACAAATTACGCTTTGATAATTCTCCATGATACTGCAACAGATCTGTATGCTGACATTAGAATAGATGCAGCCAAAAAAGTTACTTAACTTAAAATTATTTTTTTAAGATACACGATGTAGTCTCCTATTTCCACAAAGTAACTACATTAAAATACTATTTCTTCCATACGACATTAAGCAGGATTACAGAAATGCTTGAAGCATAACAAAAGCCATGGGGTTGATTAGAAGCCTAAAGTTCACTTTTAACAAAAATGAGAAGAGCATGAACTTGAAATAACAAGCCACATTTCACATTATTTAAGACATGACTAGTAATGCTCATTTACAGCTGTTTGTTGTTTTTTTTTTCTTTCCTCATAAAATTACTGTTGGTATAATGCTCTACAATTTAAATTCAACATCTATCCTAGGATGTCTATGTAAGAACACTGAACAACATAATTTGCTTGTGAATCAGTTTCTGCTAAAATCTCCTCATAAAATAGAAAATAAACCCCTTTAATTTGCCTAAAATTAGATTTTAGCTATGAAAACACAACTTTGTGACACAGAGGTGCCTATTAGCTGGTAAACAGCTGTTGTACTAGCAATGTATTTCACATAGAAGCTTTTCATTGGGAAGATGTATCATCTGCTCCAAAAATTATCTCCTGTAACTCTCTATCTTGCTAGATAAGGCTGAAGTTAAATAAAATGACTTACTAATCTGGGGCCACTTTGCCCTCCCAGAAAGATCCTGTATAGATTTTGTTATAATTATTTCAGGGGGGAAAGAAAAAAAAAACAAAAAAAAGCAAAAAGTATTTGCACTATGCTAAAAACAAAAGAACATGTCCTACTTGTGTAGGGAGGTTGGACTAGATGACCTCTAAAGGTCCGTTCCAGCCTAAAACATTCTATGATTCAAACCATCATGAGAAGAAACTACTCATTACTTAATATAAAGCAGGATAAAATATCCACATATACATTAACTATAAGTGTTTAAAAATATATGCTGTCATTCTTTGAATTGTTTGTCTCAATTCGGGAACCACCTACTAGTTCTGTAAACAAACAAATGAATAAAATTGCCCATTTATCCTACGGACCACAAGGAGAAGGGCTGAAAGGAGGGGGTTTTTTTTTCCCCTTGATTCTTTGCTGCTGTCTAATATTACAAAAGCTGCAACAAAGCAGTAAGCATGCCCATTAAAACCTTTACCTAATAACTTCTTTATTTTGCTTTTTGGATTTCTTAGTAGTCTCTGCTTGTACAGGAACAACTTCAGGGACAGGTTCCTCAACTGCAGTGTCTTCATCACCCAAAAGAGCTGCCTGCTGAGAAAAATCCATGTCCTGCATAAACGACATGCTGCGCTTCAAAGCTAACAGCCGTTCCTAGAATCAGAAAGGACAGAGTGGCAGGGACTTAACCTTTCCCTCATAGCCAAGATGCTATGATAATGGGATGGGATGGGAATGGCCATGGCCTTATTTTGTTCTTAATGCCTCATTTCCAATGGCGATGCAACATGATTTGGTCATGGTAGCATGGCATCAGAATTTCTGCAGCCCAACTATCAAGAGAGAAACAAACAAACAAACAAAAACTGTATATGCAAAGGTAACTGCCTATTTTACAGAAAACTTACCATAACCATCTTCATTTTACAAGACAACTATATTTGAGTAAAAAGTGTGTTTCCACATGCACATCTGCAAAACCTCTGAAACCTCCCCCACACCCACCATCTTTAAAACTGAAAAGCTTTCTTTTTTATGCAGAAATAAAAGGGAAATCTTGTTTACAAAGTTTCAGCCAGAAGCAATGTTTTACAGCTAGGCTATATATATGTGGATCTTAATTGCTTCCACTGAGGTCAGTGGAAGAAGCTCCTACAGACTTCAGTGGTGCAGGTAAGGTTAAGGGTGTGGTTATAACAAGAATACTATCAAACCCTTAAACATAGCACCACTAACAAGCACTGCTATAATTAATCACAGATGGATGAAATAACATTTCTCGTTATTATTTATGTTCCTTTTAGATATGATAAATAAACCCAAAGAGTTCTGCTTTTTGTTTTCAATAGGTCTCTTACTTTGCTCATCATCTTAAAGCCTGTGTGCAGTATCTTCTTGGCTAGCTTGTAGTAAACAGTATCTGGTCTGTTGTAAGTCATTGCATTATCACACATCAGTTTAAAATCTGCCTGTAAAACACAAAACAAAAGAAATGTAAAAATTTTGAAGTCCTTTGTTAAATGACTGGAAGATACCATTCCATCATGGCAGCTCTGTGAAGAACATGGTAATATTTTAGCAGTAGGCTCACAGAGTAAATGAAAGCCAAAAGGTAACACAGAATTGCAAAGGTTTGAGCCTTTTTGCTTCTCTGACATGCTCAGTTTTGTTTGGAATTGGCTTTTTGGTTATAAAAAAATCAAAAAAATTTTTCCTTGAATGCCAAATTAATATTTCCTCCTTATGCAAACAGACCAAATAGAAGAAATTGAGAAATTGATAGGAGGACTGAGGCACCAAGTACTTTAAAATGTTTTTTCCACCTTCTAAATCAGAATAGACTTGAGAAATGCAATGACATCATAAAGATGCAAAGTGTCTTACATATAATTTTAATTCTTCAGTCATTTGTACTAAAATAAAAACAGAAAAGAAGAAAACTTCAAAGTTTAAGAAATAGCCATCTAGATGTTCATCACATGTAACAAAAAAAACCGAGCAGACAAGCCTGATTTTGTCATTTCGTTTGAATGATTATCTGTCATACATAATTTCAAGTAATTTTTACTGACACAAGTTCCCAAAACAAAGGCACAACACAATCCACTGTTAAGAGAACAAAACAAAGTTGCAGATCGTGACAGCTTTTCCTAGGGTGTCTTTTTTCAAGCCACATGGTACATGATCTGTAAAGCATAAGAAGCGTTATTAGAAGCTCTATGAAACATCAACTTTAGTTGATGTTTACTATTATATGCCTCTGAAAATTTCTCAAGTTGGCAAATCGATAATCAAGAATCATGCAGTAGTCTTTTCAGGCACTTCACAAATTGGATCCTAACAAAGTAAACTGGCATTTGATTTAATATATTTCCTCTCTTACTAACTTTTCAATATCTAAACAATAACTATTCAAGCAATTGGGTTTATTTCACAGACATAAATGCAAATTATTTTGGTGCATGAGTCCACTATATTTGATGATGACCCAATCATGTGCAAAAGTGTATGCAAACAGAATGGTATGCTTTCTGAAAAGTTAACTCACTGAGTTTACAGACTAGTGAACAGATTTGCCAAGGCAAATGTTATTAAAAACCATAGAATCACAGAATGCATTGAGTTGGAAGGGACCTTCAAAGGTCATCTAGTTCAACTCCCCTGCAGTCAGCAGGGGCATCTCTAACTAGGTCAGGCTGCTCATAGCCCCATCAAGCCTGGCCTTGAATGTCTCCAGGGATGGGGCCCCCATCAGCTCTCTGGGCAACCTATTCCAGTGTTCCACCACACTCATAGTAAAAAGCTTCTTTCTAATGTCTAATCTAAATCTACCCTTCTTTAGTTTAAAACCATTGTCACTCACCCTATCACTACAGGGCCTTGTAAACAGCCCATCCCAAGCTTTCTTGTAGGCCCCCTTCAGGTATTGGAAGGCTGCTATAAGGGCCCCCTGGAGCCTTCTCTTCTCCAGGCTGAACAACTCCAACTCTCTCAGTCTGTCTTCGCAGGAGAGATACTCCAGCCCTCTGATCATTTTTGTGGCCCTCCTCTGGTCCCACTCCATCAGGTTCATGTCCTTCTTGTGTTGAGGGTTCCAGAGCTGGATGCAGTACTCCAGGTAGTCTCACCAGAGCAGAACAGCGGGGCAGAATCACCTCTCTCAATTTGCTGGCCACACTTCTTTTGATGCAACTCGGGATGCAATTGGCCTTCTGAGCTGCAAGTGTGCATTGTTGGCTCATGTCCAGCTTTTGGTCCACCAGTACCCCCAAGGCCTTTTCTGCAGGGCTGCTGTCTATCACATCATTCCCCAGCCTGTATTGATAGCATGGATTGCCCCAGTCCAGGTGCAGGACCTAGCAATTGTCCTTGTTCAATCTCATGAAGTTCACACGGGCTCACTTCTCAAGCTTGTCTAGGTCCTGCTGGATGGCATCCTGTCTCTCTGGCATATCAGCTGTACCACTCAGCAAACTTGCTGTCATCTGCAAACTTGCCGAGGGTGCACTCAATCTCACTGTCTATATCACTAATGAAGATAATTAAACAACACTGGTCCCAGTACAGACCCCTGAGGGACACCACTTGTCACTGACCTGCATCCAGACACCAATTCATTGACTGCTACCCTCTTGATGTGACCATTCAGCCAATTCATTATCCATCAAACAGTCGATGCATTGAATCCCCATCTCTCCAATTTAGAGAAGGATGTTGTGGGGGACTGTGTCAAAGGCCTTGCAGAAGTCCAGAGAGATGACATCTGTAGCTCTTCCCTTGTCCACTGCTGTAGTCACTCCATTGTAGAAGGCCACTAGGTTCATCAGGCAGGACTTAGCCTTACTAAAGCCATGCTGGCTGTCTTGAATCACCTCCCTGTCTTCCATGTGCCTTAGAGTAGCTTCCTGGAGGATCTGTTCCGTGATCTTCCAAGCACACAGGGGAGGCTGACAGGTCAGTAGTTCCCAGGATTCTCTTTTCTACCCTTTTTAAAAATGGGTGCAATGCTTCCCTTTTCCCAGTCACCAGGGACTTCACCTGACTGCCATGACTTTGCAAATATCATGTAGAGTGGTTTGGCAACTGCATCAGCCAATTCCCTCAGGACTTTGGGATGCATATAGACTTATATATGTTCAGGTTCCTCAGGTGGTCACAAACCTTGTCTTCACTTACAGTGGGAGGGACTTTGTCCCCCTGGTCCCTCAACTTGGGGGCTGTGAGGAGAGAGGTTACCAGTGAAGACTGAGGCAGAAAAAGTTGTTTAGAACCTCAGCCTTCTTGTCTGTTGTTACTAGTTTACCATTCTTGCTCACCACAGCGGGTACGCGTTCTTTAACCTTCCTTTTCTGGTTTACATACTCGTAGAAGTCCTCCTTGTTATTCTTCACATCCCTTGCCAAGTTTAGCTCTACCCATGCCCTGGCCTTCCTGACATCATTTCTACACAACTGGGCAGCATCCCTGTACTCTCAAGATACCTGTCCCTGCTTGAACCGCCTGTGCAGTTCCTTTTTGCCTTTTAGCCTGACCGGCAGGTCTTGATTCAGCCATGCTGGTCTCTTCTCTTCCTTGCTTGATTTCTTACACCTGGGAATCGAGCTCTTGCATTCTAAGGAAAGTGTCCTTAAAGATCTGCCAGCTCTGTTCTGCTCCCTTATCCCTGAGGACCATTTCCCAGGGAGTCCTACCAATTAACTCCTTGAAGAGCTGAAATTTTGCTTTCCTGAAATTTAGTGTCCTGACTATGCTCCTCGCCTGACTCACATCCCTTAGGATTGTGAACTCCACCAGCGCATGATCACTGCAGCCCAGGCTTCCTTCAGTCTTGATACCCCTGGTGAGCTTGCCTGCATTGGTGACCATCAGATCCAGTATCGCATCCCCTAGGGTAGGGCTGTCTATTTCCTGTCTTAAGAAGTTATCGTCAAGGCACTCCAAGAGTCTCCTGGATTGTCTACAGCTCACTGTGTTACTTTTCCAGCACGTCGGGGTAGTTGAACTACCCAACAAGACAAGAGCTTATGTACGTGATGCCTTCTGTAACTGGAGAAGGCTTTATCTGTAGTGTCGCCTTGATCAGGTGGCCTGTAGTAGCTACCAACCACAAGGCTCCCGTTGTTGCCTCGGTCTCTAAGTCCTACCCACAAGCTTTCAACTCACTCTTGGCTACTCCTTAGGGACACCACACTCTATCCAGTTATTAACATAGAGGGCAACCCCTCTGCCCCTTCTTCCTCTCCTGTCCCTTCTGAACAGCTTGTAGCCATCGATAGCCACACTCCAGTCATAGGATTCATCCCACCAAGTTTCAGTAATGGTCCTATGTCATAGCTTTCCAGCAGTGTGGTAGCATTCAGCTCCTCCTGTTCGTTGCCCATGCTGCATGTGTTTGTGTAGAGGCACTTCAGCTGGGCTGTTGGCCACGTCATGTTCTTAGAGGAACATCCCTTAACTCCCTTAAGGTGTTTCACAGATGCTCTCCTGTTGGCTCCTACCACCTCAGGAGCCCCTGGCTCACCTCCGTAAGATCTTGACCGTGCTGCAGTGTCCCCAACATGCATCAGGGCAACAGGCTGAAAGCCCTTACTTAGCACCACATCCCTGTAACCCTGGTGTGTCATCCCACAGCTTTTCAAAGACAAGCATGATATTATTATCCCCCTCCCCCTTCACATCTAGTTTAAAGCCCCGTCGATCAACCCCACAATCTCTTTAGCAAAGACCTTCTTCTCCCAATAAGAAAGGTGTCTCCCATTTGAGGCCAACAAGGCTGGTATCATGTAGATCATCCCATTGTCAAAAAACCAAATATTGTGGCAGTGACACCAGCCACAGAACCATGTACTGACAGAAAAAAAAATAACCTGTGCCCCAGACATTCTCATCATCCAGCCTAAGGCCCTGAATTCTCTTTTGATTGTTCTTGGACTACAGGTCAGTTTCCTCTCTACCTACATGGAAGATCAGTAATGGGTAACAGTCTGAGGACTGTACCAGACCAGGGTGTTTCCTGGTGATCTCTCTGACCCAGGCCCCAGGGAGGCAGCAGAATTCCCTGGCAGAATATAGGGCCCTCTGTTCCCCTCAGAAGGGAATCGCCTACAACAATTGCCCTCATTTTTTCTTAACAGAAGCTGTCCTAATGCCTGGGGCTAGCTGGCTCACCCTAGGCAACCTGTCCGATGGACCTTAATCTACATCCTCATTTGCCTGGCCCTCAAGTTCCAGAGCCCCATACTTCTGTGTAAGGGCAACTGGCAAGGTGAGGGAAGCCGGGAGGGGATTCACCTACCTACCCAAGCAGGGAGCTGCTTCCATTCCCCACCATGTCTTAGAGGTCCCCTCCTTCTGCCTGGTGGCAAAAGAAGAGCTTCTTGTGGAGTTTCTACCTGCTGTCTTTGCCAGGGTGTGGCTCCACCAATCTATCTCCCTACCACTCTCCCTGATGCTCCTTAACCTTTCAACTTCCTCTTTCAGCTATGCCACCAGGCTGAGCAGATCATTCACCTGGTCACACCAGCATTGTCTCTGCTACCCTGTACAAGCGACAGGCTCAGTCACTCTGTGCAGCCAGAGACCTGCACAAGATTAATATTGCTGTTGGACAAGATCACAATACAAGATTAATATTGTAGTTGGACACAGAAGTCTTTAGAAAGATTTTATCTGGCACCCAACATTTAAAAAAACAAAAACCCAACCTTGCCCTTCTGCAATCCTGATCTGATTCTGTAAAAACAAAAATTGTTTTATTTCCTGTTTCCATACAGGGACGTCAGAGCAGTGCTCTCCTAATCATTTAGTAGTTATCATCAAGCCCATACTAAGCCAGTACATGAAAGGAGTCAAAACTGGTAGTCTGTGACTTCCTATGGCATTTAAGCCATCTGCCTTTGCTTAATGAGACCATCACAAAAACAGAAACTGAGGTGACATGGAAGAGCGAACTGTGAGCCAAGAAGCAGATAAAGAAGACCATGTGAGCTAAAAATCTCATGATTGACTTTGAACTGCTGCAGAAAAGGACAGAGAAGAGTCTTTTGCTTACCAAACTTTGAAGCAGACCATTTTTTCAGCAGCAAAACTGATCAGTTTTATGTAGCAATTTGCCCTTTTCTAAATGTAGCAAATGGTTCTTGCTGATTCCACTCTGATTATTTATTGGCTTGTGATTAGCCTCAGCTAGTTGCAAAATATATATATATACACCAGAAATGAAAGTTGACCCTTTGAGCATACCTTATTTTAGAGGTCAAAAGCCTACAAGCTTCATTTCTTTATCACATAGTACTACAAAGGCATAAGCATAATTAGGTACACTCATCTAGAAAGGGAGTCCAACCTCTCTGTCACTGTAAAACGGACAGACTTCTAGCAACCATTTATTGCTTCTCAAAGTACCAGCAGAACTAAGTCCTTCACAGAAAAAAAATGAATCTGTCAGTCTAAACAATAGTTTGATTTTCAGGCTTTTTTAGGTTGCTATCCCACCAGTTTCATTATTGCAACTGTGCCTGTAACTAAATAAAGCCACAGAGCCCCCACTCAAACTTCCTTTTTAAGTTGCTGAATAAGACAAACCAGTAAGACAACAGAATTCAGGGACCTTAAAGCACTGTTGACAGCAATGCTATTAGGAATTATTCTTTAAAAAAAAAAAAAAAAAGAGATTTATAGGAAGTAGTAAAGTAAAGCATACATAACAAACCAGAATAATCTTTGTCAAAGCATCCATAGGAAATATAAGCCATTCTCTACTCACCTTGCTGGACCTTTCAAACAAAGAAATTAACCCTGAGACACAAGCCAGTGGTCTCTGTCAAGTCTATTGTGGTACCAACACTACTTTAGAAAACAATAGTACTGAAGGCAGCTAATAGAACTTCATGAATCAGTTAAAGAAACTTCCTTTCCTTCCAGAAACTGGCAATACCATGAAATATTTACTGCCCTGCCTGTAAAACCACAATGCATCCTATGAAGTATTACAGCAATGGCAATACACAGAATAGCTAAGGCAAGCCAAGTAAGTTTCTGCCAAAAGACCATTCCAAATGAAGTTATATGGAAAAATAGGACAATTAGATAGATAGATAGATAGATATGTAGTTATTAAATCTTATACAAAATGCTTCAGTGTATCTACAATTTTCTTGCAGACATGTGAAAACTGCTTTGTAATCAATCTAGCCAGGTCTAGATTAAAAACAAACAAAACAAAACACACAACAGAGCTCCAGGCTCTTCAACTGCTGAAGACTTTGTAAGTCTTACTTATGTTTACGTCTAGCAGCATGAATTCCACAGAACTTCAGAGCATGTCCTTAATTTCCACAGTAATTTGCAGTAGAATCTGAGAAATACAGTGCTTCCACCACGAAAAACAAAGCAAGAAACCTATTCTCACAAACAAAATATATAGAAGTGCTCAGTTTTGAAAAAAACGCACATTAAAATAATAAATGTAAGAAAAGCTCTACAGTTAAAAAGAATCTTTGGTTTCTTACTAAAGAGTTCTAAAATAACTAAATCTCTACCAATTCACCTTGAATTCAGTAACTGATTTGTATTCATTTGCTGTAATTTTTTCCTTCATTGTACCAAAATCCATGGGGTGCTTTATTATCATGGAATAACCAGGAGCGATGGCATCCGTGACTGGAAAAGCAAAAAACCCATGAGGATCTTTCCTAAAAATAAAAACAATGCATATAGATTTATATCAGCAAGCAAAATGATCACTGTTTCTACACCACATTAATGGTATAAAAAGAATAGTACTACTTCAAAAGAAAAAACACTGAAAGCACTCTCATAAAACAGAACCATATTTGAAAAATTTCCTAATACAGGAGAGAATTTTGATTACACATTTGTAGATTTTTTTGAAAGATTCAGCTAGTTCTTGAAATACTTATTTGTTGTATGCTGTGTCTCTACCCTTCAAATGGGTCTTTAAAAAAGTAATAACCTCTCAGTTATAACCTCTTCAATTCTTCTTGTTCATGTGGTCCTCTAGAAATAACTAGTTTTTTAATATTTTCAAATTAGTTCCAAACTCAGGTTATTGCTATGTAATAAAAAAGAAAAATAAAAAAACCCGAACAAAATATTTAAAGAACATGAGAGGTTAACATCTTATGGAAAACAATAAAATAAAAAGCCTCTCCAAATTAAGAGGATTATCAAGTAAGCAGGTATAAACTTGCTTTGGTATCTGACAGGACACAGAATAAAACGAAATTTCAGAACAGGTCAAACTTTTAAACTAGCCAAAAGCTAGAACTGCATAGTTGGTAATAATTTTCCTCAACTAATCTTTACAGCTATGTCAGACCTGGTAGTTTTCAAAGTTAGAAAACATACTAGAGCCAGTCTTCGGGCATTATTTTCAAACAGAAAACCAGGATGAGAAGTTGCAAAGTAACACATATAAATACGCAATAGACATTATTGACACAGCTGTAGATACACTGAATACCTTTGAAGCTGTCGAAGGAAGTGTTCTAGTAATTGCTGGATTGGTGTGCTCTCATTTTCAGCTGCAGAAACACAGATAAGTGTAATGAAACAGAATACAGCTATATTTATTTTTAAAAAATATAAATACCACAGAGAAAACCTTAATTACAAATACAGCTTGGATCCATCTGAAGGTCAATGAGACATGGATTTCAAAGCAGAAGCACATTAGATTTCTAAGCATACAGTAATTATTTCTTGTCCTTTACTACTTACAGAGTTTTAATAACATTAAAAACTAGTAGATATCACATCAGATGGAATGCTGAGTCTAGTAGTTATATGAAAATGTATTAAGGTGAAAGTAAGGTGTTACGTATTTTTACAGGAAAAGAAAAGTGAAACTTGGTTGCTCAAAGACTGCAGTTGGGAAATCCACATTCTTACAACACGTTACCCATGCAATTTTAATGGTTTCTTTACCATATCACCCATGCAATTAGCTTCTCTCAATCTTTTCAATCAAAAAGAAGAGTGACAAATAGATGCAGATTTGCTGGCAAGAGAGGTACTGATTACGATTTCACTTCCTGTACAGACTAAACAACAAACACTACATGTTAATTACCTGTTCCATGCACATACTTCAGAGAGACTGACTTTAATGTGAAGTTTAAAAAACTAAAGAAGCAGCATGCTGAAATCTAGAAATGAAATTCTGACTCTTCATCATAATGGAGAGACATTTCCCTTCTCAACCAGAACAGGTAAGATAGTTTATATTTTCAGATGGCATTTTCCAAGCAGATGAAAATAGAAGCCTTGTCAACAGGTATCAGTTTTTAGCTTGTCAGTTTTTCAAGGTTCCAGACCACACAGAGATATAAAGCTTTGGCCAGAAAATTTCAGGTACCCCTATTAGGTCACCTTGACAGTTGATGGACACTATTCCTCAATTTAGTGTAGTCATAATCAGAAAATTCCTCAACAGACAGTGCTTCAAAGACAAGTTCCGTTTCCAGGCATATGTGTACTGAGACCACAATATATTTGAGAAATCTTGTAAGTAAAATTTTTCCACTGGATAATGTCGAGTTTTAACTATCAAGTGATGGCTACAGGTAGAGAAAGCATGGCAAAATCTGAAGGGATTCAACATGCAGAAGTTACCATGCACAACTGATAAGTATTTTGGCTAGTGATGAGAATTTAAAAAGATTGGTAAATGAAAATGGGGGGGACTATGGTCCTTAGAGATACCTTATCACAATTTACTGCCATACCTTTAATGAGATTAGAGCTACTAAAATTAAAACTCCACTTAGATTATTAAAAGACCATAACAACAGCTAAGCAGTCTCCACAAGACTTTTCCCCCTGAACTGAGCAAAACTTAGTTACAGACATTCTGACTGTTGTTTGGTAAACACTGAGGAAACACTAAGGAGAGGGAATCAGAGGAACGCTACACACAATAAAACTTTTATACTAGTCTTATTCTGCCAAGGAACAGGAGCCAGAGCCAGAGGTCCTTGGCAAGTTCAGTCACATGAAAACAAACCTATTCAACCAAGAGGCACCAAAAGGAATAGTGATTTTTCAAATAGCAGAAAGTTCTGAATGTTGGAAAAAATAAAGTGTCTAGATTTCAGCAAATCCTGACAGAAATTTTACATTTTGGCACCTCAGACAAAAGTCTTGTTGTGCATGCTTTTAAAAAACACTCAAGACAATTTAATTTTCACACTGCTCACCTGGCTGAGTTCTGCATGCTCTGACAGGACGATCTGGAGGAGGTTCAACCTCCACTTTTTTCCCAGGATCAAAGTCATCAGTTTCTCCTTCAGTGTCACAGTGTTCTTTCTCCCTTTTCCTCTTTTTCTCTTCCTAGCACAGCAGGAAGAAGAGATTTCAGAAGAGCATACTTAGAATGTACATCCCCACATACCAAAAGGTAAGAGACAATGATTTTTTTGTTTGGAATACTCAATCTATTATCAAAGGCCATAATACATTTTAAACAATAGTGCGTACATTTTCACTGTCACATTTTCAACTTTCTTATCTGGTTAAAACTATCCCTGTTCACCTTTTGCTTATTTGTATTTAATATATTATTGTTCTATCGTTATATACTGTGCTTTTATCAAAAGGAATATTAAACTCTGAAGTAATTTATACGTAAAATTGTATGATAATAAGCTACCCCAGAGAGCAAAAGGAAATTAATTTACTATACAGTAAAGATCAGTGTGTAGCTCTGCTTTGATCAATGTGTTTTTATTGTTTGATGCATTAAACAGGAATCAATAAAGTATGCAATAATTTAGGAAGCCTATAAAAGAACTGTAAGAAATACTCTGTAACAGTGATGGCAATCAGTAATCTTTTCCTGAGCTTCAAAGCTTCAAAATGAAGTCATTATTACAGTCCTTACATAATGACTATAAAGTTATTATTCACATTAGCACATAAAAGCGTACTTTCATTAACCTTGTTTAGACTACAGTTTCATTACTTATCTACCAGTTAGCTTCTTCTGCACGCACTAATAATGAAGTTCTGAGGAAAAAAACATCCACACACCCCCCGCTCAGAATTTAGCAAAGGCATAACAGATTTTATTTGATGTTGCAACATTTTGTATAAAAGACAGTTATTTTAAGTCTCAGCTATGCTCTTAACTGAAACATTTGAAAGCGTTTGCACAAAGAAAGTTTTCCATTATTTTGTCCTGTATTCAAGAGCTTCTGAATGACCCTAAAAGACATATCACTTTCACATAATTCAAGCCTAACAAATAGATCAATTAAAATGACAGATTTAGCCATATCACAGAATCACAGAATCACAGAATCGTTATGGTTGGAAAGGACCTCCAGGGTCACCAAGTCCAACCTTCTCCTAGCATCACTCTAACCACTACACCACTACACCAAATCCTCTCTAACCACTACACCACATCCTCAAGCACTGCATCTATTCGTTCCTTAAACACCTCCAGGGATGGTGACTCCACCACCTCTCTGGGCAGTCCATTCCAGTGCCTAACTACCCTCTCAGTGAAGAATTTCTTCCTAATATCCAATCTAAACCTCCCCTGACGCAACTTGAGGCCATTTCCCCTCGTCCTATCATTACTAATTTGAGAGAAGAGACCAACACCAGCCTCGCTACAACCTCCTTTTAGGTAGTTGTAGAGGGCAATGAGGTCTCCTCTCAGTCTCCTCTTCTCTAGACTAAACAAACCCAGTTCCTTCAATCGCTCTTCATAGGGCATGCTCTCCAGCCCTTTCACCAGCTTCGTTGCCCTTCTCTGTACCCACTCCAGCACCTCAATGTCCTTCTTGTACTGTGGTGACCAAAACTGGACACAGTACTCAAGGTGCGGTCTTACGAGTGCCAAGTACAGGGGCACAATCACCTCCCTACTCCTGCTGGTCACACCGTTTCTGATCCAGGCCAGGATGCCGTTGGCCTTCTTGGCCACCTGGGCACACTGCTGGCTCATGTTCAGCCGGCTGTCCACCAGCACCCCCAGATCCTTTTCTGCCAGGCAGCTCTCCAGCCACTCCTCCCCAAGCCTGTAGCGTTGCTGGGGGTTGTTGTGACCAACACACATATATGTTGTGAGCCATACACACATATAAAGCAGTACTGAAAAACTTTCATATAAGAACGGTAGAACCACATAACAGAAGAGAATTTAAAAAGCTGAGAGGTCAGAAAATCACTAGTACATAAAAGAAATATTTGTAAAACTAATTTGGACAGATAATTGTACCATCAGTGCCATAAAGCCTAGCATGCAGGTTATTCTAAACAAGATCCAACAAGACTATCCTATCACAATACTCAATAGATCAGATTTCAGAAAGCTGTTTTTAGATTTAAATTGAAAAGCTGGATTTATAGGAAAAGCTGAAAATGCCCTCCTCAAAGGGTGGCAAAATATGTTTCTGACCTGGCTCAAATACAAACATCCAACTTAAAAACAGAAGCATTCATACCTACAGACAAAGCAAATGGATAAAAAAAATAAGCAGTTACAAGAAATAAGGTTTACTTTCTTCAAAAACTCATCACAGGGATATCTCTTTTAAATGGGAAAAATACACCAACAGATGCACGTGGGTTTTCTAATTTTGTGAAGTGCTGTCTCCAAAACAATAAGCTTCTTGCAACAGTAATTTAAAAAAAAACCCGAGGTTATGTTGCTGTGTTCTACATTTTAGCTATGATAAGCAAGCAGGAAGATGGTATGTCTGAATTATAAATCACAGCTTACCTTTCTCTTTCTTCTTTCCTCATCATCTAGATGCTTTTCTTTTTCCTTCTCTGACTTTTTTTTCTTTTTTTTCTTCTTTTCTTTATGTCGCTCTCGCTCATGATCTGATCTGTCATCATAGTAACTAGAATCATGCCCTGACCCTGAGAGTTCAGTTACTTCACTTCCTCCAACTTTAAGCACCAGCTTTAAAGGTTTTTCCAAAGGCTTATCCACATAATCTAAATTTTAAAAGTAAAACATTTTGTAAATGCACATGAAGGTGACAGCATACAGCAACTTCTTCTAGAAATACTGTTTACAAGAATCTGCTGCAGTCTGAAAATATACGCAATACACTTGGAGAGAAAATAACAGCTAAGACTAATAAATCCAATTTAAGAAACAGTTGTTCAGTGCATTTTACATCATGAAATTTCCACAGACCTATAGTACCTAACGAACTAATTCCTCGGCTTTCCCTGAAAACATCACAAGATCCTTACCAGGGTAAAGCATCACCAACCAGTGCGGTAACTTGAGTCCATCAGTAACAGCAGTATGAACCACGAAGACGCTTGCTCCCCTGACACACGGCCCCAGCGCTCGCTCCGCACTCCCCGTGCCCCTCCCGAGCTGCCCTCGCGCGGACGCCAAGGCCTCCTACCACCGCCCACCCCGCTTCTCCCACTCCTGCCGTTCAGAGGAACCCACCATACGCAGCACCCCCGTCTCCTCCGAAAACGGGACGGCGCAGGCGGCCTGGCCCCAGGGCGCTCGCCTGCCCCCAGCAGCTCACACATTCAGACAAGGACGTCTCTCTTCAGGCGTTCTACTGCGACCCAGCCCACGAACGGACAAGCCCCAGGCTAAGAAGGCAGACGTACGGGTCCGCCTACCCTGTACTGTCCCTGGTTCTTACCGCTGTACGCAGTGGCAGAGGCCGAACGCCATTCCGCCTTCTCCGCCTTGTGTTTCTTGTGCTTCTTCCCCATAGCAAAGCCTCCAGCCGCAGCCTCCCTTGAGCCCTCTGCTCCGCCGGAAGCGTTCGGGACAAAGGGGCTCCTTCCGCCTGCCGCGGAGGAGGATCCGGGTCAAGGGAGGAGCGCTGTACGTCCGCTCGCGACGCCCGCTTCTTACAAAAAGGCAGCAGCGGCGCCCGGCGTGCCAGGTCCTCTCTGCTGAAGCGGAGTCTTCTCCACTTTTTGTGTGGCCGAGGCGCAGCTCTAGCAGGACTTAGGGTGGTAAGGAGACAGAAGAGGCGCCCGATCCCTGCCTTCACAGGCGGCCCTGTGTCTCTTGTTGGCAGTACACCGCTATTGGAGCCGTCTCTGGCGTAAGGTGTTTTCCTGTCCCCGCCGTACAGGTCCGTAGGGGGAGGAGAGCCACCATCTTCCGAGGGCGGGAGGAAAGTGCCGGTCCCGCGATGGGGGAGAGGGGGAGGAAGGAGAGGGGCAGGGGCACGGGCACGGGCACGCGAACGGGCCCGGCGTCTTCGGTGCCGCGAGGAACTGGTTGTGCCGCTGAAAGCCAGCTTTTCCTTGGCATCGCTTTCCCCCTAGGAACGCGAAGGATGGACGAAGCTGCTGGGGATTTGAAGCAAGCCCTTCCAAACGTGTGTGACAACGTTCAAATCCATGTGGAAGTTCATCAGAAATCAAGCAGGTCTTTCTGAGCAGAACTTCACTTGATGCAGCTTATGTCTGTTGCCTTTTGTCCGTGTGCTGTGCACCTACAAGAGTGCTCTGCCTTCTTATAGTCTCCCATGAGTTTTCCCACAGATGTCTTATCCATTTCTCTCAGATTCTCCTTGTGCATCATGTGATCTAGTCTCATATGGTGGTCATATTCTGACTTGCTGCAGTATATCATTGTCTCATGTCCAGCTGAGCCCAAAACTGCATGCAGTATTCAAGATGTGGTCTCACAAACAGCCAATAGATGGAAAGAATCACTTCCTCTAACATTTGTACTCTTGCTAGCGCACCCTAAAGTAAGATTGGCTGTACTTGTAGCAGGGGCACACCGCTGGCTCATTGCTAACTTTTCCATCAGTACTCCGGGTCCTTTTCTGCAAAGCTGCTTTTCATTCAGTTGGCCTCTGTTTTGTAGTGTTTGTACTGTTGTCTGGGCAGTAGATGGAGGGACAGAAATTTACATTTGTTGAACTGAAGTTCAGCAAAAGAGGTTCAAACCATATCTCTGATCTGCAGAAGTCTTTCTGAATGGCAGCCCTGCTATCTGACAGCTCTTCTTGCTTTGGTGTTATCCATAAGCTTGCTATAGTTGCTTTCCATCCCGTTGTCCAGTTTGTAAGTGAAAATATAAAAACAGAGTTGGCCCCAGTGTTGAAAGCACCACCTCACCTTGCCCTGCCTGACTTACTAGCAACTATGTTTACAGTCTTTGTACTACTAATCACAACCCTTTGAGCTGGACAGTCCAGTCACCTTGTCCTTATCTTTCCAATTTGGCTATCTAGATACTAGGGGTGAGTGTGGCCAAGGTGGTGCTGAAGTCAAGGTGTAAAATAGCTACTGCTCTCTTTTTACCAGAGTTAAAATGGGAATGCATCGCTGAAACTGCAAAATTAAGTTAAAGCCTTTCTGAAATGTTAAAATGGCCTTCCTTTTCTTGTAATTTTTGTCTCTTTCTCTGGAATTCTCCTTACAGCATGAAGTATCAGCTGTCCTTAGGCATGAAAGTATAAAAGAGCTTCCCAGCTGAGTGTGCCAAGTTCAGTCTAGTAGCTTGGCTATGAGTTTTTCTGTTTTTCCTAGTGAAACAGATTGCATAAACTGATTTCCGTTTTAGAAATCTTCCAGCTGTGTCATTCCGTGTCCCCTGATACAACTGCAAACAGAGCAAATGGTGTTCTTTGGCTTGTGTTTTTTAATGCACAAATTAAAAATATGTCTCAAACTTGTTGCTTTTGCAAATACTGAATTTAATAGGGTTTTTTTCTGTAGAATATTAGGAGGGGGTTGAGTGCAGTTTGGGGGTTTTTGTTTGATTTGGTTTTGCGTGTGTGAGATGGAAGTTATTTTCCATGTAGGCTTAGTGTACAAAATAAAGCATTCTGATATTAGCTAATACTTCCTTATAAATGTCAATGCCATAAATAATGCAGTTTCTTTCTTGTTAGTGCGGCCAAGAAAGAAGATATCAGGATGAGTGTCTTAAAGCTGTTGAACAGACATAACATTGTGTTTGGTGATTACACGTGGACAGAGTTTGATGATGGTTTCCTTAACAGCAATGTGCAGTCCGTGTCAATTGTGGATACAGAGCTGAAACTGAAAGACAGACAGGTATTCACAGACAAAAATGTACAGCTCTGTTCACATGCGTATGAACTAGTTGTAGGTAGACTGGTAGTAGTCTAAGGACATAAGCAAGACAAGGTCTATAGGCCAGTGTAGTATCTTTTATTAGACCGATTGGTGTAAGCAGGAAAAGGTGGATAAGTTTTTGGGCCTACACCCCTTAGTGAGGTCTAAAACAGAAATAGTAGGCTTCAAGCTGAGTGCCGTCTGAGAACTGTAGCTTTCTTATGTTATAATTAACTTTGAATAAGATATACGATGTATTAAAGGTCTTTTTATGTCCGTTCTAGCCTATTGACTTGAGCAAAAGCAATCTTTCTCTTCATATTTTTCACCTGAATGAAGAAGGACCAAGCTCTGAAAATCTGGAAGAAGAGAATGAGGATATCATTGCAGCCAACCACTGGGTGCTACCAGCAGGTACGCATGTGATATTTCTGGAAGGCCTAGAGCAATTACAATGAAAGAAAGTCTTGAAAAGGCTAAAAGTGTTTATAGGGTTACCTGTTAAAGATATTAATTTATATATTGCTTAACTTTGTCCTTTGTTGATGGAACCAATATATTTGGACTTCTTTATGGTTTTGACTACTACTGCGGGTGATTCCACAAGTCATTTATTTCTGTAATACTTGTGGATGGGTGGAAGTAATTGATCGTGTGGAATAAAATGCATAGTCATGACCAGAAGCATGCAAATTTGTAACCGTAGAAATTGCATTCCAAATTTTTATTTGGAGGCTCACAAAAAGCTCTTCAGTTTAAACATTCATTTTCCAGAGCCCACTGCTGGCTTCCAGCCCCCAAGACAGTGCTGCTCTTTTGTTTGAAACAAACAAAAGAGATTTAGAGTCCTGGAAAGAAGAACAAGGCTTTGCTTTGCAGTAGAGCATGGCCTGCCTGTTACTATCTTGTGCTTGGGGAAGTTGGATTCTGCACCTGGAAGGAGAAGTACAGGTGTGAGCTTAAGGTTAAAGAGATAGTGATTCTGAGATGTTTCTTGCTCTTTCCATGTTGTGAAAAGCCTAACTGTCCATTACATTTCTCTTTAGGAATAATTCAACCTAATACTTTGACATTATTCCCATGTTATTGTGATTTATAATTATTTAGAATGTCTTTTTTGCTTTTTCTTTTGATGAAAGCTAGAAACTAACTCCTAGAAATGATTGATACCCAAATTACCACTTTAATTTTTTGTGTGTTATACAGCTATGTGCTTTTCTTTTTTTTCATCCTCTACATCTTGATAGTTAAAAAAAAAAAGCACTGAATGATAAAATTGGGCTTGGAACCCTCCTTCCAACCCAATTTTCCATAGCTCTTTATTTTGGGGAAATGTAGGTCCATCCTCTATTGAGAGTGGAAAGGATGATATTTTTCCTTTTGTGTTAAGATTAACTTCTCCTGATAATTTTGAGGAAACAGCAGTTGTGAAACTGCTGAATTTGTCTGTTAGAAAGTAGTGTTTGCATTTTGAGAAAAATTACTTGTATGTTTTTTTCCATACGTTTTAATTGCTCTCATAAAGCTATTCTTAGTCCTTAACTTTAGTTGAGAATAATTTGAAAACTGCTTTGTGCTGCAGTGGTGGATTACAAGTTCCCAGATTGATTTATCCTAAACAGTTATTAATATATTGCTTTCGCAGCTGAATTCCATGGCCTTTGGGAAAGTCTGATATATGACAGTGAAGTAAAATCACAAGTAAGTTGAAAACTAATAACTTAAAATTGCTTGAGGAGTTGAAATGTAGCCTATTTGAGGTTTGCTGCATACCCTGGAGAAGTTATTTGGAAATCACCTTCTCAAGAAAGAATTCTGATGTCTGCTTCTTAAGCTTCTATATTTTGTGAGGTAGTATAGTCTCAGCCATTTTGCAAAACTTTATATTCTTCTTAAAATATCTGTAAAATTTTTGTTATTTCTCTGATGTTTCTTTCACAAAAGAAGGCAGAGCTGACATCTTGAGATTAAACATCATATGTCAGATATATATGTGAATATGTACTACTGTGAAGTCAGCTTTGCAAAAAGTTCTAGTTTCCTTTTGAAACTGGGTTCAGTGATTCTCATGCCAGAAATTATAATTAATTTCTTCATGTGCATTGGCTTGTTTTACATGAATCAGGTTAAATAGCTGGATGTGATGTTTTGGTAGCAACTTAAAACCTCTCAGAAGATTTTTAGTTTTGCTTTAGACATATTCATCAGCCTGTGTGAAGAAATCAATGAATGTTCCGTAGAACAGAGTAGAAATTCACTTTATTAAAATACTACACCTTGTTTAAAGGCTCATTAGTTGCATGTTTTTCTAGAAGAAAATGGATGGGGGGGGGGGGAAACAGCTTCAAATAGTCTTAGAAAAGATGTACACAGCATTCTTTGAAACCAGTTCTCTATTTCTCCGTTGTGAAGGTCCTGTTGTGTCTTTGGTGTGGATTTTTTTAATAAGGCAATTTTGGTGGCTTGCTCTTGCTGAAAGAGAAGTGTGTTGCTATTGGCTATACTTGCAGTGCCTTTATTCTACTGGCTCTGTTGTGACCTTGCAGTAAACTGAGGAAACTAAATCACTAAAGGTGTTCAACTTCTTGTGCAATGGGCTAATTTCCATCTGATTTTGTCCCATTAATTGGTCTGCTGTGACTGTGGCTAATGGTCATTTAACAGAAGGGATGGGTGCAGGCAAGGTGGAAGGTAATGGAAGTTTAACTGTGTGTTCTGGCAGCAGCTAGACCATTTGCTTAGCAGTAATGACAGCCAGCACTTTACTGTTCATACAAATGCACATTGAATGATTTTACTAGAGTGAGTGCACTTGAGTGCTGATAGAATGTTTGAAAGAAAAAAAACAGTTCCATTGGGCTGTGTTTTTCCATGAAACAAAACAGTTTCATTTTCTCGTTTGAAGACTGTGCATTCATCAAATTTTGTGATAACTGCCAGAGCTTGTAGAACAGTAATACTGTAATCTGAAATTTAATAATCATGGTGTGAGTAAAAACCACAAGTGATTCAATTGAATTGCTCATATGTCACCACTCACTAAGATGTTTATCATGCTTGATAAAAAATTATGCTCCTACCTGAAATTTTTCATTAGCTTGTTTATAATACTGTAGATAACGGTATTCTCACTTAAGTCTGTATAAAGCAAAACATTCTAGTGATTGTACTTCTTCTATAAATGAAGGTAAATATCAATTAACACAGAAATTTACTGATTTATTGAAATACTTTCCAAATCTGTGTAATAACAAGACTATTTAATAGACTTACTGATGTTCTAAATAGCAGCAAGTTGATCACTGTTGACAATAAGTGTGTGATGGTAGAAAGAAGTAGCTTTTAATGACGAAGACTAGAGCAACTTGACTTCTGTAAAAGTATAATGAAAGTTCATTCTTTAATCCATGGAACTGTCTGGATACAGTTGGATTCTACAGACTCTGAAATGATTGCTGTGAATCTTCAAAATAGTACAGTGTGGATATAATACTGAAAAACATGTTAGATGAAGATCAGGTTTTTTGCTGTTGGACAATTGCTCCATTTTGGGCATGAGGTATTCCAGAAATACTATTGTATTGCCATATTAACACAAATGGATCAAAAGCACATTACAGGTAACAGCAACAGAAAATATTATGGTATCAGGTGTTATAGGTAAAAATCATTATAGATTCACACCTGAGGTTCATACTGATTTTGTTGAAAGAGTTCTCTACTTCCTAATTCTAGATAATTCTAAAATGAAGTAGCATTATTTTTAGAAGGAAACATTCAGGGAAGTACATGTAACTTCCGTTATTTGGAAGGATAACCAATCTACAAATTCCTTACAATAGCTGATACAAATGCTTCAGTAGAAAGGAACTAAAATGTGATAAGAAATGCATTGTTTGGTGGGTTGACTAGAACAAACTGAACAAATGTATATCTGTACAACATCTAAAGAGGAGCTGGAGTCTTTGGCTTTGACTCTCTGTGCTTGGGCAGCTTGTGTTTTAAAGAGAAACTACAAGTGGGACAATGAAAAATGAAAATAACTTCACTTCCTTAAAGTATTTCATTTATTCAGTGTAAAAGTTCTGGAATTCCATTGTGCCCAGTACACGCTATTCTTTTTCCTGAAGGTGGGAAGGAAATTAATTTTCAACCTTTACAGAAAGAAAATTTGCCTGTGACTAAAAGACTTGAGCCTTTTTTTTTTTTTAAGAGTACACAATAGGCATAATTAGGAGATTGCTTCTATTGGTAATTGTATTTGCTGATATGTTTCTAATTCATGTGTCTCTTTTTCTCCTCTTCATTTAGTTGCTTGATTATGTGACGACAACATTACTATTTTCTGACAAAAATGTTGACAGCAACCTGATATCGTGGAACAGGGTTGTTTTGCTGCATGGTAAAAATTGTCTTAAACCAAGTAGATTCATTGTCATCTGTTTGTACTTTTCTTCTGGAAAAACTTGTATGGCACTTGGATAGTGAAATTAGATGATTCAAAAGCAGCAGAGAATTATTCTCCCTGTAATTCAAATATAGGTGAAATGTAATGTCGCAATCAAATCAATGTTCACATGTACTATGTTTTGCAGGAATTTAAATTCTAAAATTTGCAGTTACAGTAGCTGGGTTATTTAAATTTTCATTTAAAGTTATTGCTTTTTTTTATTAAGTGCAAAAATAATGCAGATACTGAGGACATTAGGAGCCTTATATTAGTAACAGTTCTACCACAGTATTAAAATATTGGTTAGTTATGGCTTTATAAAAGCTTCTGGGGAAATGAAGTCAATCTGTGTGTTGTGTTATTAACACTGTGCTGTATTGCCAGGTGTGAAGGCAGTACTCTCACTAATTAATTATTACTCTTTCAGTGAAGCCATAATCTTCAGTCAGTCCTAGCTTACTCTGGTTAGGCCAGAAAGGAGGTTAACATCAACTGAATCTATTGTCTTGCAAAATGCGACTTGTTATTGATGTAATTATAATTTTGTCATCAAGACTGCTATTCAAAAATGAAAGGTCATAGGAGAAACGTTTGTTATGAGTGTTGATTAGATTTAAGTTATAACTGTGTATCAGTTTAGGAGCTACAGGATGTTTTTATTTGGAAAAGTATTTATTTCAGACTGTTAACAATATATCTATGATAAATTATATTTAATTTTAGTAATGAGCTCGTTATTGTGATCACAAGTTAATACTGGGAAATCTACAGCTGTTGTAGTGCAAAATACATTTGTGCTATAATTGCTGTTCTGGCTTTGAATGAAAGTACTGTCATCTGGCTGAGGATGGTTTAACACCCACACATCAACTTCCATACACTCATATTCTGTTTAACTGTGTGTGTATTTGTCTGTTTGGAGGAAGTCTGTGTGGCCCATCCATAGGGTGTCAAGCCAGATCCAAAATGTTTGTCCCAGAGCATACATCCTAAGATGCTCAGTGTTACCCCAAGGTAGAGATTTCTCAGGAAGTGGACAGCTGATCAAAATGAGCATGATACATTCCTGTTTTGCATGTTATAAGACTGTTTCAGGAAGATAGGAGTTTAAGTATAGCACTGATTTTTGAGAATGCTAATAAGCATAAGCCCATATGGCTGTTGAGTATTTTAAATTTATGGTGTCTGCATACATATTACACTAACTATACTAATAAGTGAAAATTATATATATTCAAAGCTCAGCTCTAGGACTGTAATGGAGTAAGCAATCTTTTCAAAATACCTTGGTGTTTGCAATCATTGTATGCCATGTTTTTATTTTACAATTAGTCCTATAATGAAAATTATTAAAAATATTTAAAAATACGTTACATGTCGTTAACAATCTGATGCAGATTCTATGTAATGTATGGATTTGATTTGAAACCAGGCCCTCCTGGAACTGGTAAAACCTCTCTCTGTAAAGCATTGGCTCAGAAGCTGACAATTCGGCTCTCGTACAGGTGAGAATTTTTAAAAATTTTTTCACTTTTGTTTACTATTGTTAATTGTTCTTTTTTGGTAACCCAAAGTTGTTTAATATTTTATTTCAAGTAATTGGTGCCAAGTGTTAAAGTTTGTAGCTTTTTTTATAGTGCACCTGGCTAGCAATAAAATTGAGTTGATAGAGAGACTGGTTAGGATATTTGAATGCCTTTTAAAATGAGTAATTATTTGTGCCCAGGTACGTAAAACAAATTCCAGTGGTGATAGTAATTTGTTTGTGCTCACATCGTACATCGATGAATATTAAAGGACAAAAGATGACAGAATATCCGGTATGCTATTTGTATCTTCACGTTCAAGAAAGCCTGCTTTTACTGGGTAGTGATTTTGTAACTAACTCGTTTTGTACTTGGATTGTCTGAATGCCACAGTCTGCAGAGGTCAGTCTATATATCAGACAAGTAATAAGAGTTAGCATTGAACTTCATAGCAACTTAACAAATTTCTATAAAAAAATAAATGTTATATAAAATATTGGATGTAACATGAACAATGTGTAATTATTGGAGTGATCTGACTAGCCCAATCTGAATTTATGATAAACATGGGCAATATAATGTGTGGTTGAGATATTTTGCCCTAAGGATATCCATGCAGAGCTAAGTAAATAAGCTTCATGCTTTTATATGCATTCTTGCTATACTGAACAAAATCTTACATGAGCAGAAGAATGAGGCCATTACCATGGTAAATGCTACTTAAACTATATTTAAATAGCACCTCTTCTAATGAATAAGCTCTGATAGAAATTTAATATGAAGAATTCTGGAAATGACAGTTTAACTCAAAACAGGTATTACTCTTTGAAAAGTAATTTAAAGTACTAATTCATGGAATTCCAGGATTGAAGTGGAGGGAACGAAGCTTACAGAAGTTGATGATATCACTGACTTTTATTTACGATAAAGTTGATACTTCTTTTTCCCTTCATACTTTAGGTATAGGTATGGACAGTTAATTGAGATAAACAGCCATAGCCTTTTCTCTAAATGGTTTTCTGAGGTATGTATTGATGTAGCTAATTAAGTAGACTTTGTGTTTTAAAAATTACACTGTTGAACTTGATTCGTAAAATAACTACACCAAAGATTACTCAGAATAATTAATGTGTTTGAGAACACTTAAATAGAAGTTATATTTAAAAGTTATTTAAAAACCCAAGTGCTTCCATCGCTAAAGGCTTGGAAACTTGTGTGATAAGGAAATAGTTAAACATATGCATATGATGTCTTTCTAGAGTGGCAAGCTTGTAACCAAGATGTTCCAGAAGATTCAAGAGTTAATTGATGACAAAGATGCTCTTGTATTTGTATTGATTGATGAGGTATGAGTCTAATAGCATTTATGTACATAAAATTTAGCAGAAAGTAAATTGATGAGAAGGAACTGCGATAGTGCTCATTCATAAAGAACAATAAAATAATCGTTATGCTTTTTTTAAAGTTACGTAACTTTGTGCAAAAGAGTGAATTTTAATCTTGACTACTGCAGATTTGAGAGATTTGGGAGTAACAAAGTATGATTTAGCAGGCAAATTCCAGCTGAAAATGAAGCAAAACCTTCCTTGTTGGAACTTCCCTTGCTGCTGTGTGTTTACAAGTGGAGTATTAGCGGTTGGACTTGATGATCTTAAAGGTCTTTTCCAACCTAAACAATTCTGTGATTGTCTTAAACTTCAAAGTAGCCTAGATTTGTATTAATTGTGCTCTTATGTATGTTGTAAGGCTCTAAAAATCAATGTTGTGGTTCAGTTCATTGTCTAGATTCTCTTCAGACTTGCATACATAAGTAACTTAGTAAGTATATATCATATTAGCTTTGTTATATTGGAGTTCCTACGGGGAAGCTCGTTCTAAATACAGTGTATTCATTATTCTGTTGTGTGTCCATCCCCCATCATCCATCCTTTCGTCCCCCTGCCTCCACAAAATGTAATTGAAGTGAAAAACAGCTTCCATTCTGCTGTCCACACAGGAATTTCACTCACTACACTTTGCTTCCTTGACATTACTTTCTCCCTCCCAGTAAATTCCTACTTAACAAAAGCTTTAGATAACCTACACAAAGATCTGAAGATTGTCTGGCTTATTTGCTTGCTGCCAGCCCTTCAAATGTGTGATCTTTTATGGTTTCTTTTATGTGTTTGTTGATTTTTTTTTTTGTTGGTTTGTTTTTTTGCTTGTTTGGTCGGCTTGATTTTTTTTT